>OX451739.1:792473540-792873905 GCA_948472305.1 Vicia faba
ATTTGTACCAAAAAATAAAAGTATATTAAAAAAAAGGTATTTTTAGTATAAAATATAAATAAAAATAAAAATGTATTATTTTTATACACATTTGAAAATATTTTTTTGAAATATATACATTTTGTAAATAATTTATTTTATTTTTATACACACTTAATATATTTAATACATATATATATATATATATATATATATATATATATATATATATATATATATATATATATATATATATATATATATATTAAATATATTAAGTGTGTATAAAAATAAAATAAATTATTTACAAAATGTATATATTTCAAAAAAAAATTTTCAAATGTGTATAAAAATAATAAATGAAAATAAATGTATTATTTGAATTATTTTTTAATTTAAACAAAATGATATAAAAGCATATAAACATTTTTATACTAGTAAAAATAAAAATAAGTACCAAATAAATGCAAAAAATTATAAAAATATTTTTGGATCATTTTTCATGTTTGAAAATAAAATATCAAAGGCAGAAATAAAATAAAAATGCAAAAATGACAAATATACAAGAAATGGGCCAGGGGGTGTAAAAAGAAAAGAGGGGGGGTGCCAAAAGCAAGCCTATCCAGGCCCAGCCCAAAACCAACTTCATATTCTTCCTCTAGACAGAAACGTGTGCGTTCTATGTACAAAATGCTATCTTCTGATTCTGTGCTTTTTTGACAAAACTCATAACATGAAACTTGTAGAGCATCAAACAACGAATCTAACCATATAAAAAACTTAAGCTTACTCTCAAAGACCAGAGAGAATTTCTCTGGCCCTAATTCTTAACCTAGTTTTTTCAGAAAGTTCATGGATGAAATTCTCCTAGCACGATTAATATAAATGAAAACTAAGCACGTGTATGGTTTCAGGGCTATGAATACAACATCTTTCATTCACAAACCTAAGTCTAATTATTCCTAAATAGAGAGATAGAAGTTCATGAAATACCTGTTTCAGTTGAGTTCGAGCTGGACAATGCAGCAACTTTCAATGGGTTTTGAGGTGTCTGGTAGCTTGCCTGATATCCACTGAAGCTTTCCCAATGCTTAGTTTGTCTTGAAGTAGCCTGAATCGTGCTACAAAACTCAACCTGCAAAGCTTCCAAACAAAAATGGCAATTTGTGTTAATGGAGTTACAGTTGGCAATGGAGGTCAGGAATAGTTTAGGTGAGTTGAATGGAAGGTATTGGAACAAGTTTGAGGCAAAATGCACGAGGCAAAGTGGATATGGAAGTGGTTTTGCAGGGCTTGCCCTGTTTTGCAGAAAAATGGAGATTTTGTGTACAAGGAGGTTTGAGTGGTGAAGAGCTCGTGATTATGGCTCAAAGGGTTGTATGAAATGTGTTTGCAATCTTTGTTTAAGCTATCATGGACTGGTTTTCAAGTTGGCAAGTGTTTTGACAATTTCTTGTTTTTTAAGCAAAGAAGTATTCTACTGATTACAGGCATGTACCCTCTATCTTGTATGCTGCATACATTTCCCTTGGTTACTGGAATTTGTGGATTTGATTTGGCTTCTGAGATATGGCCCCTATGCTCAAAGATCATGTTTTGACATAAAACAAACCTTTTAAAAAATGGCAATGTACCTTTTTCTACTTAAGGATTAGTTTTGTGTGCAATGTCCAAATGGCCAAGATAATGCATTAGCTCAGTGTATTTGCATTCAACTAAGGAGTGTAAAATGGTTTAGAGGCCTGAAAACAAGTACGAAGCATGCTGGTTTAAAAATGAAACTTGGATGAACATGTATTGGCCATGGATCAAAGTGAGTTTTTGCCAACTTCAAGCATTCGATTCTCCCTAACCACAAATGTGTTTAAAGAGTTCTTGGTCAATTTGGAAAGCTTGCAACATGTACTATAATCCATATTTGAAATTCAACTTGAAACTCCAAGTGGAACTATGTGAAAAATGGCCAAGAAGATGGGTCAAAATCCTGCCTAAACTAGGGCAAAATTTCTCTAAGTTAAAAGTTTTAGGTACCCTTTTTCCAAAATTCATAACTTGAGATCCAAGCTTCTTTTGAGACAACTTTGTGAATCAAAGTTGTAGACTTTGTGGTGTACTACAACTTTCATGTTTCAAGTTTTGTTTGAATCCATTTGCATATTGGTGAAAATGTGGGGTAAAGTTAGGAAAAAATAAGAAAATTTCATAACTTAGAAAATTTCTAAGTTATGAAATTTTTCCATTTTAAACCCTAATTTGCAATTTTGGGTTTCTTGATGAACAAGTTTCATAATTTGACATGTCTTGATGAAAAATTACCCTTGGCACTTGATTTTTACCAAAAAGTCAAAGTTTGACTTTTCAGTGTACAGTCAAATTTTGATTAGTTGACTGAAAAATTCATCTGTCAATCCTATGCATTTGAGATCTTTTGAACTTGTTGAATGGGTGAAGACAATGTCATTGAGTCCTTGAGTCTATGGTTGAGCTTGATTTTCCATTGTCTAGGTCAAACAGTCAAAAATTGCCTTTGTACAGTCAAAACCCTAAAAATGACCATTTTGCCCTTTTGGTGATTTGATCAAATTTCTTGTGGAATTGTGATCCAATTTTGATCAAATGGTTCATGATGTTGATGTGGGTCAAAATTCATGAAGTTTGACTGTCAATTGGCCACAATTGACTTTTTCCCCAATACAGCTGATTTATAGGTCAACTGTCCAATTGACTGGGCAAAAATTTGAATCAAGGCTTGAAACTTGGTATGGACAAACTTGTGAGTCCAACATGAAGTATGAAAGTCATTTTGGACATTGTAGGTCAAAACATCCTTGTGCAAACTCAAACCCTAATTTAGGTCAACAGTGCAAGGAGGTGTCTTGCGCAGAGCAAACCCTAGCTTGATCTTGAACTCCAAGAGTCTTGTGATGAGAAAATGTTGGTGAAATGAGAGGGAAAATTTTGGGGTACAACACTAAGAAATTTATACAGTGGACTCTTTAGGGTTTTAACTAACATTTCCATCTACATTTTCAGATGAATTGGGCTTACTAGCTATGGGCTTGGTCAAAAGATAAGTTGGAGAAAAAAACCTTTTGCGTTCTCTAAATCATAAACATTAACTAAAGGACCCTTATATCCTAAAGTTTTATTAGCAAGGGTAAAAGGGATGATTACCTGAGATGCGTAGATATCGCGTTGTTCTGCAGAAAGTGTGGGTGTTGGCACAAATTCCTGATTCCCATTCAAAATAGGTTTTGATATGTGACCAACAGAAATTGTAGAAGCATCCTTGGTGTTCTTCAAGTATTTAGCGGCTTTGTTGCTCTTGTTTGTTGGCTCCATTGGTCAAAAGGTTGGAAGTTGAAATTCTAGAGGAAGAAGATAGAAGGAGTTCACAGTTTTCTAAAGAGATGAAAGCAAATTGAATGGAAAAGTGTTATTGAAGACATAAGAGGTATTTATAGTGAGCAACGATTCAGTTTTCATTTTTCAAATGAAATAGGTAGTGGGACACGTGTTGTTAGCTGATAAGCTCACAAGTTGGTTACTTTTTGAAAAGCCATAATTTGTACCTACTTTAATGTAGCAATGATGAAAATCTGGCTTGCACACGTCTCGATGAGACATTCGAAAGATGGTCATTATGACCATGACGTCGCAGTAGTCATAGTCATCACGAAGAAACTTTGACGTCGAAATGGAAAAGTTCTGTAAAAAAATGCCTATTTCTCCAAGTATTTCGAAATACACATTTTTGGGAGATAATTTATTAGCTGAGAATTTCGACGACACTTGAGATTAAGGAAAGTGAATAAGTCGAAAGAAGTTTAGCTATGGAAGAGAATATGAGAATATTTTCATATGGTCTTCGAATGACCAAACTATAAATAACTTGGTTACATTAAAGATTCGCGAAAGTTCTTATGTTGCGGAATATATGGAATTTAAGAGAATGCGAGTATTCAAATTTGAAATATGTCGACACATCATGTTGTGGTTTTGGTGCTTCAAATCAAAGGCGGATTGGAATTCAAATGATTTGATCTTATCCAGAAAGATGCGTGGAAGCCTGGGGATTCAAGGAAGCATGCAGCGTCGAACGTGGCGTTTCTATAGAGTAAGAACATTAGAGTCGAATTAGTATATATAGGGATCTTTGTATTAGGATTCAGTGTGTTCACTTTTGTACAAATTATTCAGATAAACTCGAAGTACTAGTGTTAGAGAAAAGAATCATTGAGAATATACGTATGAATCACCATATTTTACTTAATTGTCAATTTACGTTTATCAAAGTCATTTTTACTCCTTTCACTTTTAAGTTGAAATCCTTCTATTTTCTTATAGTCAGTTCACATAGAATTTTTGTCACTTACACATTAGTCATAACCTTTGAAAAGCTGAACATTCTAAATACATAAACCCTTGAAACAAAACACATATCCTAGGATAAATTTGGTCGATCCTGTGAGTAACCAAATCTTTTTCATTTTGGAAGACTAGCGGTTATTTATCAATTTTCATGATAAACAGCCTCGTGCTAATGAGAGCACGTAATGATATATCTATATTGACTGGATTCCTTATAAGTTAGATCATTTTTCCCTTACATGCCTCTTTTTTAGGAGACAGTGTACAAATATATTTGTATTAACTCAAGATTCACTCTATATTAACTGAATTCTACACTCCATGCATAGATCTCAGAGAAGACTTAGAGGAAAAAGTTAGATAACCACAAGAACTCGCCTTTTGAAAGAGGTGGAGAGCTCAGCTGCACTCATGATCACCTTATGCTTGGGGCCAAATACTAGTTCGGCGTCAAGGAGTCATACCCTTTAATAAACTCGTCCAGTCTCATGGTCGACTTAAGTGAAAGGAAGGACACAAGCCCGATATCAATAAACCATTCACAATCATATATAAGAATTTGGTATATAGAGAGAAACAATATTAATAAATCTTGTGACTGTTAAGCTCAGACAACGGAACATCAATCAATGGTTGTTATGGTTGTTATGGTCCTTACACTCAGAGAATGGGACAATAGCATTAACCACCATAAATACATTAACGATCATAACTGCCATAGAAGAAAAATGAGGTTAGGGTATAAAAAGGAATATGCAAGCACAAAAATGGAATGAAACATGAGAACTACTAAAACTGGTGCTTTGTTGGCTATACGATCATCAAGGCTACAAACAGTGTACATTTTCTAGTATAAGTTCTTCAAAGGATCATACTAAAGAAGTAAATTACATAAAATATAGTGGGAAAAAAGAATCATACATGGTTACCTCCAAAATTTTATGCATGATGCAATCACACATTCCTATTTCCTTAGTGAGATTCATGGTTGAGAACTAGGGGTGTGCATGGTTACCATATATTGTGATCCAATCCATTTTTATAGTTATGGTTTACAAACCAAACCATTAATCACAAAAACTGATTTAAAAAACATAATTGGTTTCAAACTGGATTAAAACCGGTTTGAAACCAGTTTTAATTTTAATCCAAATTATTTAAATATAATTTAATTTATATTCAATTCATTTTAATTAATAAAATTTTAAAATTAATTCAGTACTATTTTTTTTAAACATTAATAAAGCACATCCTTAATTTAATTTTAAGTAGATTTTTAAAAATTGTCGCGGTCGTATTACAACTTTTGCAATTTCGGTCGATAGAGGTGTCACGACATTGATTGTGTTCGTCGTAGTGTAAATTATTAATTATAATTTGTTTTTTAATATAAAACAGATATAACGGTATCGATATCGACATATGTCCAAAATATTTTGTCGCAGTCGTTCTCACAATCACAAAACATTTTTTAAAACCTTTTTATGTTTAAATGATCCTTTTGTTTTATCAATCCTAAAAGAAAAATCAATTAATACTGAGATAATATTAATTAATTCACTTCCCACATTCGTTTCCTTATATAAAGTATATGTATATTGAATGAAAAGGGATCAAGTTCAAACAAATTTCTTTCAAATTTAAATTTGTCTTTTACCGTGATAATAATATATCTTGCTTTTTAAATGTTTAGTATACTATATCTTTCAATTTATTTGAGTGTTTGCATATTTTTTAACTATAATTAAACATTTTTATATTTATTTAATAATTAATCATTTGAAATAAAGTGTTAAACATCATTCAATTTTTATGAAAACGTGTAGAGCTTATTTTTTTGAAAAAGTGTGAAAATTGGAAAGCAGAAAAATTTGATAAGAAAGAAATTTGGATACCCAATAACCATTTTATGGGTACCGATTTACCACTTTGACCATAGATGGACCACCAAATCCAATATTTAATATTTGGATTATGTTTTAATAAATGGAAAATTTTGGATATGAATTTGGTTATGAGTAACCAGTTTTTTTGCACACCCCTATTGAGAACTTGATAATCAGAGTGTTGATAAGGTCCTTGCAAATGTAGCAAATTGTTCATCAATGACTTTTATAAGGCCATTAACATTTTTTCGTGATGCTCAATTGAACCATCAATACCATCATATATTTTTGTTTTTATAAACATCACAGAGTGATATTAGATCTCTCCCAATTTTTATAGAGATTAATTGCATCTAGAATGCTAGTTTCAGTCATACTTGATGATCATCTTTTCTAATAACATAGTCGATGTTCATCCAGGTCAAATGAACAACAATTATATCTTTCCAAATCTTATAAATGTAATCGTTTAACTCAGGATATCACACTTAAAATCAAAGAGCTTTGAAGATTTAACAACTATATAATTTAAACAAACGTGATGGTTACTCATAATTGAGGCAAAATTAAAATTTATGTTTACCTGTGCAAATCATGTTTGAGGATATAAATTTAGAGACATTATACTTTCCTATAGACTGAAGTTGTACCCAAGTAGATTTATACAATTATTCTTATTACAAATCTATCAAATCATATTCCACTTCTTAATTCATGAGATTAAGAAATATGACTTGATATTTTATCCTAATTATTATGATATTTATATTGATGTAATAAGTAGTTATTAGTGGTAGTTTGTTAAATAGCTAACTAACTGTAAGTTAGTTATTAGGTGTAACTACTTTTCTATTTTCATTGTTTCCTATATAAGTGAGTTACCTCACTTGTGTACAATATGGTATCAGAAGTAATTTTCTGATTCATCTTGCTTCCGCAATCTTATTTCTGTCTTCTTCCTATCTTCTTCATCTCGTGATCTTGTGATTTTCAATGGCGAATCAAGATGACTCTTATTACCTTCATTCCTCTTATCATTCCAGTATTTTTCTGGTTTCACAACCTTTAATCGGTAATAATTTTCAACTCTTGGCACTGTGCCATGTTAATGGCTCTCGATGGCAAGAACAAGATTGGTTTTGTTGATGGCACGATTCTAAAACCAGAAGATAACTCTTTGCAGTATCGCTCATGGATGTTAACAATAGCACTATTTCATCTTGGCTACTCAATTCAGTTTCCAAAGAAATCTATGCCAGTGTCATATATGATGTAAACGCTACAGAGATTAAGAAAGAACTCCAAGATCGGTTTCAACAGCAAAATGGTCCTCGTGTGGTTCAATTGAAGAAGAATATTCTCAGTTGCATACAAGTATCCTCCAATGCCAGTGCTTACTACACTTAGTTCAAATCCTTATAAGAAGATTTGGGAGAATATCGATCAGTTCACACGTGTAATTGTGGTGGAGTGAAGCCTTTCGTGGATCATCTCCAAAGTGAACATATTTTCACATTCTTGATAGGATTGAATGAGTCTTTTAATTAGATTCATAGTCAAATTTTACTAATGCTTCCTCTACCCTCTATCAATGTTATATTACCAATGGTTACTCAAGATGAGAAACAAAGAGACGTAACATCCACCTAAATCCTACTGAAACACCTATGGCTTGCACGATTCAAGCTAACAACACCAAGATTTTCAAGAAAGACAGACCTCCGTGTGCTCATTATGGTGTTATTGGTCATCTTAAGGAGAATTACTTTAAGCTCCGTGTATATTCTCCAGGATATAAGAAACCTTAAAGCTTTAAGACTGTGAATTAAAGCCATAATGTGAGTGATCATGATGTTGCAGGTTCTGAACCTCTTTCAGAGATGCTAGCTATGACTCCACAAAACTATCAACAACTCATCCACTTCTTGTAGACACAAATGACCAAGGCTAGCACAACTGAAGCAAATCCATTGTTGAATTCAGTCATAGGTATGAGCTTTTCTACTATTGATTCTCATAAACCGCATTGCTCTCAAACTTGGATAGTAGATTCAAGAGCCACCTCTCACATTTGTTATGATATTTCTTTATTTGAGTCACATAAAACTTTAGAAGATAAATTTGTGACACTCCCTAATGGTTATCCTATACCTGTTAGAGTTATAGGTAACGTTTCTCTCAATAATGATTTGTTCTTACAAGATGTTTTATGCATTCCAACATCTCACGTGAACCTTATTTCAGTAGGAAAACTACTCATTAACCCTCATCTAGAATTAATCTTTGATACTCGTCATTTTTCTATTAAGGGCACCAAGCTATCCAAGATGATTGGCAAGGGTGATCTCATTTCAGGTTTATACATCCTTAAAGTTGATGATGTTAAGCAGATAGCTAATTTCCCTTCTTCATGTAATTTTGTCTCTTCCATCAATAATGCCAAATTGTGGCACCATAGGCTAGGACACTTGTTTGATTCCATGTTAAATATTTCTAGCCATAAGATTCATTTCAATGTACCTTCTAATTTCAATTCAAATAAATTTACCATATGTCTTTTAGTCAAAGTCAAAAGATTATTTTTTCAATGCAATAATCATTTTTCTGCACAAAGCTTTGACCTTATACATTGTGGTTTATGGGGTCCATATGAAAAAGCTACTTATGATGGTAAACTGTATTTTTTAACAATTGTTGATGATTTCATTCGTTTTACTTGAATTTTGTAGGATTAAGCGCTTACCACTGAGCTAAAAGCAATTGCTTGAAGCCAATGTGCTACTCTATTTCCTTATAGAGAATCTAACAAGGGGCCTACCTGGCCAACCTAACACACCTGTGTAGGCTCCCATGGGGGGATGTTAAGCCCTTCAAATCCCTAAGGTTGACGCTGGATATTTTAATCCAACAATCTCCCCCCCAGTGTCAACCGGGGGGATTCGAACCCATGACCTTGCTCTGATACCACTTGTAGGATCAAGCGCTTACCACTGAGCTAAAAGAAATTGCTTGTAGCCAAGGTGCTACTCTATTTTCTTATAGAGAATCTAACAAGGGCCTACCTGGCCCACCTAACACACCTGTGTAGGGGCCCATGGAGGGATGTTAAGCCCTTCGAATCCCTAAGGTTGACGCTGGATATTTTAATCCAACAATTGTAGGATCAAGCGCTTACCATTGAGCTAAAAGCAATTACTTGTAGCCAAGGTGCTACTTTATTTCCTTATAGAGAATCTAACAAGGGGCCTACCTGGCCCACCTAACACACCTGTGTAGGCGCCCATGGGGAGATGTTAATCCCTTCGAATCCCTAAGGTTGACGCTGGATATTTTAATCCAACAATCTCCCCCCCCCAAATGTCAGCCGGGGGGATTCGAACCCATGACCTTGATCTGATACCACTTGTAGGATCAAGCGTTTACCATTGAGCTAAAAGCAATTGCTTGTAGCCAAGGTGCTACTTTATTTCCTTATAGAGAATCTAACAAGGGGCCTACCTGGCCCACCTAACACACCTGTGTAGGCGCCCATGGGGGGATGTTAAGCCCTTCGAATCCCTAAGGTTGACGCTTGATATTTTAATCCAACAGAATTTACTTGTTAACCAACAAATCTGATGCTCCTATGAAGATTCAATAGTTCTTTCACTTAGTCAAGACTCAATTTGGAAAAATATTCAAAGTTATGAGAACTGACAATGCTAAAGAGCTAGCTATGACCAAGTTTCTTCAGAAACAAGGCATTATTCATCAACTAGCTTGTCCTTACAAACCTGGAAAAAATTCATAATGGAGAGGAAACATCAACATCTTTTGAATGTGGCAAGATCCTTGATATTTCATGCCAAATTACCAATCAGGTTTCAGGGAGACTGCATAGCCCCAACTACTTTCATTATGAATTGAACACCTTCTAATGTTATCAAAGGAAAATCCCCCTTTGAACTTATATATGACAACCTCCCTACTTATTCAGAATTCAAAGTATTTGGTTTCCTTTGTTACATTTCCACCATACCATAACATAGGAACAAGTTCACGCCAAGGGTCATCCCTTGTGTTTTCTTGGGATACCCTGATGGATACAAAGGTTTTAAGGCGTATGACTTGATATCCAAAACTTTTCATGTGTCTAGGGACATTGTCCTTCATGAAGACACTTTTACCTTTCACTCCATATCTAATAATAACCTTGTTGACCCTTTTCAACAAATGTTTCTACCCAATCCTATCTTTAATTAAGAAGAAACAAACACTGAATCGTACCTTAATCTCATAAATGATGAACCTGTTTTACCTGTACCAACCTCACCCTAAATTGTTCCTACAATTTCAACTATGAGAAGATCAACCAAACCACATAGAGCTCCAGCTAGTTTGTCAGACTATGTGTGTCACACACCTTATCCTATAACTCACGCTCGTTCATATGACAAGCTAACCAATTCATACAAGAATTTTGTCATGAATGTGTCATCATTCTTTGAACCACAACATTGTCATCAAGCTGATAATATCCCTGAATGGTGCAAAACTATGTTTGAAGAAATAGTTGTAATCTCAAGCCTCAACTCAACTTTAGTTTTGATGAAAGACAAACAAGCACTATGGCAAGAAGGAAAAGAAGTGGAATTAGCTTAAAGCATCATTCACTCAAAGCTTCAAGGATCATGGCAAGCAAACAAGTATATCAATTCTCATTTGAACTAAATTGATTAGAAATGCTCAAAAATGATATACACACTTACCACAACACTTCACTTAAAGTTTAAAGAAAATTCTAAGTTTTTCACTAATGTAAATCGATTAACACATCATGTAAATCGATTTACACATGTTTTTTCAAAAACTGATTGCCCCTGGCAGCAATCGATTTACATGGAGTGTAAATCGATTGATAACTGATCTGAGTCAATTTTTTAACACTAGTAAATCGATTAACACATCATGTAAATCGATTTACACTTCAAATTTTTGAAAACAAGAACGTTACAAACCCGTGCAATCGATTTACATCTAATGCTAATCGATTTACATGTTGTAATTTTTGAAAAATCTGAACTTGATTCAAGATATCCTTCACACCTTTTCTCCAATGGTTGCATGGTCATACATTGCATCTTCTTAAGTTTTACAAACAGAAAAGTGGTATCCATTTGGAAAGGTATCTTGATTGCTTTAAATACTAAATCTTTCAAAATTATAAAACAACTCTTCTCTCATGCAATAATTCTGAACTTTGTAAAATATTCAAACTTCATATTTCTTAATTTTTAAGAACAAAGATTTTCTGTACTTTCACACATATAAGAACAGAAATCTTTGAGCATTTTCTAACCATTGTGTTACAGTTTGAATTGATTACAATAAAAGAAAGAAGAAACTTCATTGAAGTCACTCTATGTGATTATCATCTTTCAAGAAATCATATTTCATAGAATTATACTAAGTGTAACTTATTTACAGGATTGTTGGAATTAAGTATTAGAATACTTTTGTACCTTGTTGTCCATTGTTGGAAACAAGAGGTATCTTTTGAGAGGATTGTTCTCAAGAGACTTATTGGAAATCCAAGAGGGTGTTCTTGGTATTTGTTAGTGTCTTTAGTTGATAAGACTAGGAAGAGTCTTGTAAAAGTTCTAACAAAATAGTGAAATCTCTTGCGTGTTTGCAAGGGGACTGGACGTACTTCCGGGGTGTGAAAGGAACCAGGATAAATCTCTGTGTCTCTTTACTTTCTTCACTTTACCGTTTTCCATAGCACTAAAACAAAACCAGAAAGTGTAAAATAAATCAAAAATCGACCACCACCTAATTCACCCCCCCCCCCCCTCTTAGGCGCAATCTTAAACTTACAATTGGTATCAGAGCAGGTTATAGGTAACCTGCTCCTAGAGATCCAGAATGGCTTCCGCAAATCAACAACCCGTTTTCAGAGATGGTGGTAGTAACAACAAGCCTCCTCTATTCTGTGGTGAATATTTTGACTTCTAGAAAATACGCATGAAGGCGCATCTAGAAGCGTAAGGAGAGGAAATATGGGATGCCGTTGAAAATGGTCAATTTATCCCAGTAACGGTAATCAATGGTGTTGGCTCTTCAAAGCCTAAAACTGCATGGGACGACGATGATAAAAAGAAAGTTCTCTATGACAAAAAGGCAATAAACCTTCTTCAAGGTGCACTTAGTATGGACGAATTCTTCCGTGTCTCGACATGCAAAACAACAAAGTAAATATGGGATACCTTGGTACAAACTCATGAAGGAACGACTGAAGTAAAAAGATCAAGGCTAAATACCCTAAGTCAAGAATACGAACTATTTTGAATGCAGCCCGGAGAATCCATTCTTGACTTATAAAAGAGATTTGTGCACTTGACAAATCACTTAAGTGCTCTTGGTAAAACCTTGACAAATGATGAACTCAAATTGAAAGTCCTTAGATCATTGACTAGGGAATGGCAACCAAAGGTAATGGCAATCTCGGAAAAGAAGAGTCTCTCCGTAATGACTTCCGCTACATTATTTGGCAAACTTCAAGAATACGAAACGGAACTCGGTAGACTTGAAAAACATGAGAATCTAGAAAAGAAATCCAAAAACATTGCTTTAAAAATTGATTCAAAGGAAGTAGTAAAAGAAGACAATCCGGAAGAAGATGAAAATTTCATGCTTCTTGTTAAAAGACTTGGGAAGTTTTTTGGCAGAAATGACAAGGGCGGATCTCATGCAAATAAGAGAAAGCACTTCAAGAAAAGAGAAGCCTCCACGTCAACACAAGATGTCTCATGTTATGAATGTGGAAAGCAAGGGCATATCAAGCCAAACTGTCCAAATCTCCCAAAGAAAAACGGATTCAAAGGAAAGGACTCAAAACACAAGAAAGCCTACATAGCATGGGAAGATAATGATATGAGTAGTACATCGGAATCGGAAAGCGACAACTGTGCAAATTTAGCCTTAATGGCATCACATCACTCCGACGATGAAGAAGAGGTTAGTAATGAATTTAATCTTTTTGATGATGATGTTCAAGGTGTCATTGATGAACTCTTGAAAGAATGCAAAAGTTTACACAAAAAGGTATCAAGCCAAGAAAAAGAACTTCTAATTTGTCTCGAAAAAATTGACACCATGACTAAAGATTTTGATCTTCAAAAACAGAATTTTATAAAAGAAAAGGAAAACTTTGCATGCACCAAGTGTGAATCAAATGTCTTTCAAATTGTTCAATTGAAAAGAGTCATTGAACGATATGAAAAAGGACAAATAGGATTGGAAGGATTACTAAGCCAACAACGTTATCTAAATGATAAAAGAGGTCTTGGTTATGTGAATACTAAGAAACCAAGTAACAATCCCACTATTTTTGTAAAGGCTAGTAATAGTTCCAATCCCAAGATAGTATAAAATAAGCAAGTTGTTCATAATCATCAAAAGAAAAAGCCTAATGTATCTAAAAGAAAACAAATTCCTAGATACAAGAGCAAATTTGTTCCAAACTGTTTTTACTGTGGTATTGTTGGACACACACCTAATGCATGCTATATTAGAAATTTCAGTATGGCTAGTGGACACTATGCATGGGTGAAAAAGGGAACTAACTATGAAGGACCCAAGGCCACTTGGGTACCTAACAAGAAATAATTTTTTTTTGTAGGTATGCTTGAAATCCACATCAAACCTTTGGTATCTTGACAGTGGATGTCAAAGCATATGACAGGAGATGTACACCAATTTTCATATCTAGTACATAAAGCCAAAGGGTGTGTCACCTATGGAGACAACACCAAAGGAAAGATTCTTGGCGTTGGAATAGTTGGCACACCTCCATCCATTCAAATTGAGGATGTTCTCTATGTTGAAGGATTAAAGCACAACCTTCTTAGCATAAGTCAACTTTGCGATAAATGGTTCAAAATCAAATTCAACAAAGAAGAATGCCTAATTATGGATGAGGCAACCAATGAGGTAAAACTCAAAGGTATAAGATCTAACAATATTTTTATGACTACTTTAGATGATTTGTCTATGAAGGTACAATGTCTCATGGTAAACAACAATGACGCTTGGTTATGGCACAAGAGGATTGCTCACATACACATGGAGCACTTGAACACATTAGTTAAGCATGACTTAGTTATTGGTCTACCAAAGATGAAATTCATCAAAGACAAATTATGTAGTGCATGCCAAAAGGGCAAACAAACCAAATTAACTTTCAAACCAAAGAATATGGTTTCAACAACAAGACCACTTCAATTGTTGCACATGGATCTTTTTGGTCCATTTAGAACAAGAAGCTTCGGAGGTAACATTTATGCTTTAGTTATTGTAGATGATTTTCCCGTTTTACTTGGACTTTGTTTTTAGTGCACAAAAATGATGCATTCAAGGCATTCAAGAGATATGCAAAACAAGTTCAAAATGAGAAGTCATTAAAGATAACATCAATCCGAAGTGATCATGGTGGAGAGTTCCAAAACAGTCTGTTTGAAGAATTTTGTGAAGAAAATGGGATCTTCCACAATTTTTCAGCACCAAGAACTCCACAACAAAATGGAGTAGTTGAAAGGAAAAATAGGTCTTTGATAGAACTTGCAAGAACCATGCTAAGTGACTCAAGTTTGCCTAAATATTTTTGGGCGGATGCGGTAAGTACGGCATGTTACGTAAGCAATCGCGTGATCATAAGACCTATACTAAAGAAAACTCCATATGAGATTTACAAAGGAAGAAAACCAAATATCTCTCACTTTCACATTTTCGGGTGCAAATGTTTTGTCCTTAACAATGACAAAGACAATCTCGGTAAGTTTGATGAAAAATTGGATGAAGGTATTTTTCTTGGTTACTCCCTTTCTAGCAAAGCTTTTAGAATTTACAATAAAATAACTTTAACTATAGAAGAATCAATGCATGTTTCTTTTGATGAATCTAACACCTCCAAGGAGGAAGTTGTTATTTGTGATGATGATGATTCTATAGATTTACCTCATGAGAGTTCATGCGAAGGTGGCAAAATTGTCAACCCGGAACAAACACATGAACTTTCACATCAAAATGGAAATGATGATGGTCTTCCTCAAGAATGGAGAACTCATCGTGATCATCCAATTGACAACATAATTGGAGATATTAGCAAAGGGGTATCTACACGGCTAAATCTTAAGGATGCATGCTTAAATATGGCTTTTGTATCTCAAGTTGAACCTACCAAAGTGGCTCAAGCACTAGAAGATGATCAATGGATCCTTGCCGTGCAAGAGGAGCTAAACCAATTTGAGCGGAACGAAGTTTGGGAACTTGTTCCTAATCTAGGAAATAAACGTATCATTGGAACCAAATGGGTATTCAAAAACAAGATGGGTGAAAATGGTATAATCACTCGAAACAAGGCAAGACTAGTTGCTCAAGGATACAACCAAGAGGAAGGAATTGATTTTGAAGAAACCTTTTCTCTGGTAGCACGTTTGGAAGCAATAAGACTATTACTTGCATATGCATGCTCATTGGACTTTGAACTTTTTCAAATGGATGTAAAAAGCGCATTTCTCAACGGATTCATAAATGAAGAAGTCTATGTAAAGCAACCTCCCGGATTTGAAGACTTCAAACATCCTAATCATGTCTTCAAATTGAAGAAAGCTCTCTATGGGATGAAGCAAGCACCAAGGGCATGGTATGATAGACTAAGCGCATTCCTATGTGAAAAAGGGTTTGTAAAGGGTAAAGTTGATACCACTCTCTTCATAAAAAATGTTAATCATCATAATTTACTTGTACAAATCTATGTAGATGATATTGTTTTCGGTTCAACTAACCAAAATATGTGCAAGGAATTTTCATCTATGATGCAAGGAGAGTTTGAGATGTCTATGATGGGAAGATTGAATTTCTTTCTCGGTCTTCAAATTAAGCAACTCAAACATGGTATCTTCATAAACCAATCAAAATATTGCAAAGACCTTATAAAGAAGTTTGAGATGGAAAGCAGCAAAGAAAGTGCAATTCCTATGGGATCCGGCACCTATCTTGATCCAGATGAATCAGGGAACTCTATTGACATAACTAAGTATCGTGGAATGATTGGCCCTCTTCTCTATTTAACAGCAAGTAGACCTGACATCATGTTCAGCGTTTGCCTATGTGCAAGATATCAAGCCAATCCTAAAGAGTCTCACCTTGCAGCAGTCAAGCGCATAATAAAATATCTCAAAGGAACAACCAACATCGGATTATGGTATCCAAAAAGTAGTATGTGCAATCTAGTTGGTTATTCTGATGTTGACTATGAAGGTTGTAAGACTGGTCGCAAAAGTACAAGTGGAACATGTCACATTCTCGGAAATGCCTTGGTTTCATGGTCATGCAAAAAGCAAGCAAGCATCGCTCTCAGCACTGCCGAAGCAGAATACATTGCGGCTGGAAGTGGATACGCTCAAATTATTTGGCTAAAACAACAGTTACTTGACTATGGAGTAAACCTTGGATGCATTCCACTTTGATGTGATAACACAAGCGCGATCAACATTACAAAAAATCCAGTTATGCATTCCCGGACAAAACACATTGACATCAGACACCATTTCATCAGAGATCATGTACTCAAAGGAGATGTCGAGATTACTTTTGTGGACACTCAAAATCAACTCGCGGACATTTTCACAAAACCACTTGCAAAGGATGCATTCTTCAAAATTCGTCGTGAACTCGGAATCCTAGATGAACAAGATATATAAGGTGCACTCTATCCTTAACTATATATTAATGTACATATATATGGGCTTAGAAAATGTTTCAAATGTTATAAGTATCATCTTATGTTATATCTTTCCCTTCTTTTTGATAATCTCAAAGGGGGAGAAGGATGTGATAGCACTTTATGGTTGTTTGTTTCAGTTTTCTTTTCAGGGCAAGTTTTCAAATCTTTTTCTCCATAGGGGGAGAAATCTATCTTAGGGGGAGAAAACTCTTTTTGCTCCAATTCTGAACAACTCATAAAGAAAGATGGTTTGTCATCATCAAAAAGGGGGAGAATGTAATCTCAAGCCTCAACTCAACTTTAGTTTTGATGAAAGACAAACAAGCACTATGGCAAGAAGGAAAAGAAGTGGAATTAGCTTAAAGCATCATTCACTCAAAGCTTCAAGGATCATGGCAAGCAAACAAGTATATCAATTCTCATTTGAACTAAATTGATTAGAAATGCTCAAAAATGATATACACACTTACCACAACACTTCACTTAAAGTTTAAAGCAAATTCTAAGTTTTTCACTAATGTAAATCGATTAACACATCATGTAAATCGATTTACACATGTTTTTTCAAAAACTGATTGCCCCTGGCAGCAATCGATTTACATGGAGTGTAAATCGATTGATTTCTGAACTGAGTTAATTTTTTAACACTGGTAAATCGATTAACACATCATGTAAATCGATTTACACTTCAAATTTTTGAAAACAAGAACGTTACAAACCCGTGCAATCGATTTACATCTAATGTTAATCGATTTACATGTTGTAATTTTTGAAAAATCTGAACTTGATTCAAGATATCCTTCACACCTTTTCTCCAATGGTTGCATGGTCATACATTGCATCTTCTTAAGTTTTACAAACAGAAAAGTGGTATCCATTTGGAAAGGTATCTTGATTGCTTTAAATACTAAATCTTTCAAAATTATAAAACAACTCTTCTCTCATGCAATAATTCTGAACTTTGTAAAATATTCAAACTTCATATTTCTTAATTTTTAAGAACAAAGATTTTCTGCACTTTCACACATATAAGAACAGAAATCTTTGAGCATTTTCTAACCATTGTGTTACAGTTTTAATTGCTTACAAGAGAAGAAAGAAGAAACTTCATTGAAGTCACTCTATGTGATTAACATCTTTCAAGAAATCATATTTCATAGAATTATACTAAGTGTAACTTATTTCCAGGATTGTTGGAATTAAGTATTAAAATACTTTTGTACCTTGTTGTCCATTGTTGGAAACAAGAGGTATCTTTTGAGAGGATTGTTCTCAAGAGACTTATTGGAAATCCAAGAGGGTGTTCTTGGTATTTGTTAGTGTCTTTAGTTGATAAGACTAGGAAGAGTCTTGTAAAAGTTCTAACAAAATAGTGAAATCTCTTGCGTGTTTGCAAGGGGACTGGACGTACTTCCGGGGTGTGGAAGGAACCAGGATAAATCTCTGTGTCTCTTTACTTTCTTCACTTTACCGTTTTCTATAGCACTAAAACAAAACCAGAAAGTGTAAAATAAATCAAAAATCGACCACCACCTAATTCACCCCCCTCTTATGCGCAATCTTAAACTTACAATAGCAGCCCTTAAAGCCAATCATACTTGGGCAGTTCAACTTCTACCCATGGCAATAAATCCATTGGATGTAGATGGATCTACAAAACAAAATATAATGCAGATGGCTCTTTGGACAAATACAAAGCTTGACTGTTGTTAAGGGTTATATTCAATAACCTCGCCTTAATTTCATATACATTTTCTCTCCAATTGCCAAACTGACATCAGTAAGAGTCATTCTTAGTCTAGTGACTGCTCAAAACTAGAAACTGGCTCAATTAGACATCAACAATGATTTTTAAATAGTGATCTCTTTGAAGAGATCTACATGGATTTTCCAATTGTCTATCCAAGTGAGGAGAAGAACATGGTATGCAAATTGCACAAACTATTATATGGTCTAAGGTAGACTTCAAGACAATGGTACCATAAAATTTCCACAACAATCATACAACATGGCTTTAAATAGTCATCAGCAGATAACTCATTATTAACAAAAGGAACATGCAAATCTCAGATAGCTCTCTTGGTATATGTTGATGACATAATGCTTGCTAGTCTAAATTCCAACTTAATCTAATAGACTCAGACACTTATCCAAAGCATGTTCAAAGCTTCTTGGAGACCTCAAATATTTCTGTGGCTTAGATATTGCAAAGTCAAGTAAAGGGGTTCATTTGTGCCAAAGAAAATATACTTTACAGCTTCTCATCGACACATGTTTCATCAATGCCAAACTTGTTTCTCTCCCTATGGATCCTAGTGTCATTTTCAATGATAAAGATGGACCATTGCTTGAATATTTTTCTCAATATAGAAGAATAATTGGTAGATTTTGGTATCTGACAATTTCCATACCAGATATTTCATATGCAGTCAACAAGCTCAGACAATATATGGCTAAACCACAATAATCACATTTGAACGGGATCCACCATATGTTGCAATACCTGAAAGACACACCAGGTCAAGGGATCGTATTGTATACAAATCAATCTCTTCATGTCTTTGCTTATTCAGCTGCAGATTGGGGAAGATGCACCACAACTAGAAAGTCCACTACAAGATTTTGCATTTTCATTGGTGAATCCTTGGTAGCTTGGAGATCTATAAAGAAAATAATGATTTTGAGGTTATATGCTAAAGCGGAATATAGATATTTGGCCTCTACAACATCTAAACTATTTTGGTTAAAATTGTTTCTAAGGGGATTTGACATCAATGTTTCCACTTGCAAAGTCTTCTGTAATAGCACATTGGCAATCCAAACGGCAAGCAATTCCATGAGCCATGAAAGAGCCAAATACATTGATATTGACTATCATTTTATTTGAGAACATGTGTCTATAAACTTCATCAAGTTGATTCACATTCCATCCAATTATCAACTAGAAGATCCTCTCGTCAAAGCCCTTCCAAGGAACTCTTTTCATTATCTAATATCCAAGTATGAAATTTACAATATATACCTCTCAACTTGATGGGGAGTATTATGATATTGCTATTGATGTAATAAATAGTTATTGGTGGTAGTTTGTTGAATAACTAACTAACTGTATGTTAGTTATTGGGTGTAATTACTTTTCCATTTCCATTATTTCTTATATAAGTGAGCTACCTCACTTGTGTACAACTGATACATTTTCAATGAAGCTTTTTCTTCATATATTCCATATACTACGATATTAATTTACAGAATTATTGGATGCTTAAATTAGCTTTATTAAACACATAACTTACATGTATAAACAAATATTTTACAATTAATTTATTATTAAACACACAACATGCATTCATTGTTAAAAGCTTTCAGGCTTTAGGAATGTTTTGTTTAATATATTTTAGTAGATTAGAGTATCTATAAAAAAAGAGGCATGTTTGAATTTATTGACTAATCCACATGAGAGGAGATGGTCGCTTAGGTCCGCAAATATTTTGGTGTATGTTTGGATAGGAGGAAAATATGTTTGTATGGACTTGATTGAATATTCTCCACCGATGGAATTGTGGACTGGAGGTTTTACGGTAGAATAGACAGCTCTCAAAGCTGCTTCAAGTAAAGTGGTCAAACATGAAAAAACATGTTCCCATAATCAGCGCGCATTTATACCACTTGCTTTTGACATTTTTTATTTTCTAACATCAGAAACATTTGATCTTTTACGGAGAGTCCAAAAACTTATGAATATCAATGTTGTATTTCCAATGTTTATGAATGTAATTTTTAAAAAGATTATCTTTGTCATCCAAAGAGGAGTAGCGGTGAAACTTATTATCAATTTACTTTTTATTTATGTATAAACCCATTTATATGTTAAATTATTAAACAACAAAACATATGTTAAAATAGTTTTTATAAAAAATAAAAAAAAAAAACACACACACATATATATATATATATATATATATATATATATATATATATATATATATATATATATATATATATATATATATATATATATATATATATATATATATATGACAAAATCGTTATTATGATATTATTTTTAATCTCACAAAAAGTTGACTAATTTTTGTTGTTTTCATGTGAAATTAGACAATGAATGTCAAACGGTTTAAGTGTAAAAGTTAAATGATTGGTTAGAAAAGTGTGTCATCATGTCATGTACATGATTAAGCATGTCGCTCTTTTCCTTTCTTCACTAAAATAAATAAATAAAAAGCAAGACAAAAGTGGCTTCACGTTGAAGTTGATCGGGACAAGTACAGCACTGATGAGAAAAAATCTAATCATTATTTTTCTCATATATTACTTTTTTTAAAAATATTTTTAGCACATCACTTATTGTTTTTCTTTTCACTAGCAACCATTGTTGGGCTCTTCACTTTGTTGTGCGTAGTGAAAATATAAATTATTTTTTTTTGAAATTAGATTTTAATTTAACGTAGCTCTTTTCACGAGCATCTATTGTTTAAATATACAGTATTCTTTTCACTAGCATCCATTGTTAGTCTCTCCGCTATTTAATTTGTAATATATGTTATTATAAATTAGAGAAAAAACTTAATTAACCCATCAATCCAAATCACATTAAATTTAAATTAAATGGAAGGATTTAACTTTGCAGAAAAACAATTTATTTTAATCTTTAAATCAAATAAATGTGCATTTAAAAACTTATTTATATTAAATTAAAATTGGTTTGAAAAACAATACTCTTTAATTTTGATTTTAATAATAATAAAATATAAGAGAATAATTTTATTCAGCATATTTTACATGTGTAAAAAATTTATATATAGATTCTAAGAGTGTTAAAATTTGATTGTTATCTAATGACGGTATAGTCTCAAGATATATTATTTGACACATTAATCATTTGAGAATTTTGGTGTATAACATCTTTTAAAGCATCGTATGGGTGTGTGTCATGAAGACTTTGCTATGTTATTTTCTAGTAAATTTTTTCAATGTTTTTTTGAACAAAAACTAGTCAAGCTATCATTATGTTCTTCTAATATTTGGTGATCAATCGATAAATATTTTAGAAGCAAAAATCAAATTCCTTTTAGGTGTTTTTAAAATTATGTATAGGTTAGTCATGATTTAATCGTGAAAAATAAATAAGAATTATATTTAACTATGATTAAAAGGTGACAAATATTTTATAAAATTCTTTTTAATTACGATTGAACTGTGATAAATTTTGAAAACAAAGACATCACATATCATATACAAACTATTTTGAAAATTTATTCACTTTCAATGGTGCACTTGTACACGACCAGAGGTTTGTTGATGATGTTATTTCCAATTTGATAGATGAGGGATCCAATGTTATGTTGGCTATGCTCCCATCGTCTTTGGAAATAAAAAATGTTGTGTTTGTCTTGAACAAAGATGGAGTTCCTGACCCTAATGGCTATGAAGCTTTTTCTTTCAAATTTTTTGGGACATTATTTATAAAGATGTGGAGCTAGCCACTTTAAAATTCTTCAAAACCAGTTGGTTGTTACCCAATTTTAATGCTAATATTCTGGCCCTTTTGCCTAAAGTTAATGTTGCTAATTCTTTGGGACAATTCAGATCAATTGCAATGGCTAATTTCAAGTTCAAAGTGATTACCAAAATTCTGGCCGACATGTTAGCTTCCATGATGCTTGAACTAATATCATTGGAACAAATGGGCTTTATTCAAGGGACACAAATTAAAGATTGCAGCTGCTTGGCATCAGAGGTGGAAAACTCCTTGCACAACAAGTCTTTTGCAGGGAATATTGCTTTGAAAATTGATGTGACAAACACATTGACACATTTGAATGGCCTTTCCTTCTCAAGGTTCTTAGGGCTTTTGGTTTTGGTGAAATTTTTTGCCATTGAATTGAGGTTATTCTTGGATCTGCAGCATTGTTTATCTCTGTCAATGGATCCTTGCATGGCTATTTCAAATGCACTTGAGGGGTAAGGCAAGGTGATCCTCTATCACCCTTTCTTATCTGTCTTGTAGAGGATGTGCATAGCAGGCAGATTTCCAAACTGGTGGAGGAGAATAAATTAAGTTAATTCAGGCATCTAGAGGAGTCATGATCCCTTCACATTATTTATATGCAGATGATAATGTGATCTACTGCACTGGTAAGAAGAGTAATTTTCAGTAACTCGAGAATCGTTTTGTTAGATATGTTAATTGCTCGGGGATATGTGTTAGTCTTGATAAATCAACTATTTTTTATGGAGCAATGACTAAGTCCAGGAAACTTGATCTTGCTCAGTTTGTTGGTTTCTCTTTGGGTTCTTTTCCTTTTATGTATTTAGGTATACATATTTTTAGAGGAGACCCTAAGAGGTTACACTTCTGATACTTGGTGGACAAAATCAAGAACAGGTTGGCCTCTTGGAAAGTTGTGTTATTGTCCGATTTTGGTAGAGCACTACTCATAAGATCTGTTATTCATGGTATGATGGTCTACTCCATTACCACATACTCTTGGCCATCTTCATTGATAAAGTAGATGAAGGTCTGGTTCAGGAACTTCTTCTAGTATGGAGATGTTAACAAGAGGAAATTAGTAATTGTGGCTTGGAAAAAGATTTGCAAACCTATTTTTGAGGGAGGATTAAACATCAAATCTTTAGTAACTTTAAATGAAGTGTCCAATCTGAAGCTTTGTTGGGATATGATATAGTCTAATGATTCTTGGTCTAGAATTCTTAGAGCTCGGGTTTTAAGAGGTATTAGATGTATCAATCATCTCATTCCTTCTACTATTTGGAGTGGAATTAAGAATGAGTTTCATGTTGTTAAGGAGAACTCCACAACTCCGATTGGTAATGTACACAAAACTAATTTCTGGCTAGATCATTGGTGTGGCACAACTTGTCTGGATGATACCTTCAATATACCTGCAGCTTGGCGTGCATCCTTAAATGATATGGTCTTAAGTTACATCCATAATCATCATTGGAATATTCCTCATTAGGCGATGGATTATTGTCCAAACATATCAGTCGTTGTGCACCAAGTGATCCTACCATTCGAAAACAAAGAGGGTTGATTGGTGTGGACAACTTCTGAAGCGGGAGATCTATCTTTAAAAGAGGCTTATTATTTCAAGTATAAAAAGATCAATCAATTCCATTGGCCTGTGTTTGTATGGAGCAAGGATATCCCCCCTATTAGATCTTTTATTTCTTGGATACTTATGCACAATAAGCTCCCCACGAAAAATAATCTTAAAATGTGAGGCTCCTTTATGCCTTCGATATGTAGTCAATGTTATCTCAAAGAATAGTCCACTTTTAATCCTTTTTTAATTTTCTTTTGCAGTTAACATTTGGACTTGGTTGTCTAGGGATCTTAATTGTAGGATCCTTCTATCTTGCCCAGCAGAAGTTTTGAAGTTATGTGATTAGAATTGGAGTCTGCAATGCATGGTGGTTGTTTAGGCCCTCATTATCAATATCATTCACACCATTTGGAATTGCATAAACTTGATGAGATTCTAAGATATTTCAACAATTTGGATTATTGCAATTACTCACATCAAAGCTCATGTTCTACTCGATGGAACTTGGAACACCCTTACATTCTGAAATTCTTTGGAAAATTTCAGGATTTTGAAGATTTTTGATGTTCCAGTTCACCCTCCTCGTCCCCTTCCGACCATAGAAATTTTTTTGGTGCCCCTCTTGACATTTGGGTGAAAGTTAACGCTGATGAAGCTACTAACAATATCACTTCATCTTATGGTGGTATCTTTCGCATTAGCTCAGGTGATTTTATAGTCCGATTTTCAAAAAATTTAGGACTTCACAATGCTTTTTTTGCTGAAACTTTTAGAGCTTTAAGAGCTATTGAAGGGGATTAACAACATCAATGGAATCATTTGTGGCTAGAAACTGATTCTTCTCTTTCCGTCAAGGCTTTCAACAATCAAGCATTTATCCCTTGGTCTCTTAGGAACAAATGGCATAATTCTTATTCTTACACTAGACAAATACATTTTTTTATTACTCATGTGTATAGAGAGGTTAATTTGTGTGCCGACTTATTGGCAAATAAAGGTCTTATGTTAGATAGTTACCAGCCCTTCATTATTATTCCGCAAAGCTTTTGTCCAGCATTATGTCCAACAAGTTAGGATGGCCTAACTTTGGAGTTAGAAATTTTTAAGTTAGGGTTTGGTTTGGTCCCCCTCCTTCTTTTGTAATACTTTTTTATATGATATTTTCCTTTTATAAAAAAAGAAGACAACTCTGACAGGAACGAGACCACTTAGGACTAGGGGTGATAAAGCAGGTGGCTCATCTCATTTAGGTCTGCCCCGTTTAAGCTCGTCTAAAAGTGGGGCAGAGCGGGGCGGGCCAACTTAGGTGTCCAAGTTCAAAAGTCAAGTCCGCCTCGTTTACTAACGAGTTGGCGGGTTGGTCCACCAATTTTTTTTTATTTTACAATTTGATTTACTACATAATTTAGAAAAAAAATTAATTATTACCAAAGAGGACGACAAAAGAAATTTTTTAACAATGCATAATAGAACTTTAACATGTCTTAAGTCCAAACAATTCAAAAAATAAAATAAATAAAAACCTATTACAATAAAAAAACTTAAGCACAATAAAAATATTATCTAAATAAATAAATAAACAATACACATCATCCTAATCTTATTTAAAAACTAACTACTAAAGGAACCCAATATAAAATTTATACAAAACCAACAATGATAAAACATCACAGTGCATAAAATAGTAGTACATAAAATATCAACATTGAACTTTCTCATTGTTTACATCATATAGACTCTTATATTGACAAATTTCTTAATAGTTAAATCATAAATTTGTCACATGTATAGACTAATCAAATCCTTCATTTTCTTAAAATCAACATCTATTTCTGAAGAAAACATCTGAATTAATGTATTGACAACTTAATAATTTTACATTCCATACAATTGTTCTTTTATTTCAACTTTTTTCAATCAACGCATATATTAGAAAGTTATAGAAAGAAAGTTACAATTATAATTCAATTTGTCTATATAATAATTTATAATACAATTCAATCAATATAATCCTAAGAGAAAAGTGTTGTTTTTATAGTTAAAATTATTTTAATTTTAAGTAAAAAAATAAAAAAGTTTTAACAAAAAACCTACGAACAAAACCTGTCTCGCTCAGCATAAGCCTGCTTTTTTAAGCGGATTAGACAGGACGAACCAACTTAAGATACCGAGCCAAAAATTTCAACTCAATCCGCCAAAAATGACAGTTCAAACGGACCAATCTAACAGATCCGATCCGTTTTATCACCCTTACTTAAGACATGTGGTCACTCCCAAAATTTTAATATTTAAAAAAAGGTAAATTTAAATTTTCATTCAAAATTATATTTAAATATTTGTGCTATTTAGCGAATTTGTCATAAATATTGTGTTATCTTAAAATTTATAAAGATATTAAATGAATAATCTACTTAATTAATTAAATAAATATAATTTAGAGTTTAAGTGACATAATTAACTTAAAAATTATAAATAATAGAAATAATATTTTTCATTAGACGATTATTTTGGACTTTAATGTAATTGTATAGAATGAGTATGATCATCATAATTTTGTTTTATACACTCAAATAAATTGTTAGGATTAGCTTTTTCAAACTCAATTTCGTAATTCAAATATTTGTCTTATGTTATTTTTTTAACTTTAAAGTTATATATGGGTCTCTCTTTTTTTTGTTGATATTTTTATTAAAGATAGAAATTTATTTATTTTTTAATTCACCTATGACAAATTTGCCATGTATTTTTAATATTAATTAATGAAAAATAATTGTCATGTATTTACTGTTGGAATTAAACCTAAAATTTTAAATAATTTCGAATCAATCTTGATGAACAAAATTCAATCTATCAATCGAATTTTTCTCTTGTTCTTCACTCTTCACTAAAATGAATCAATCAACCTGATTGCAAGATGATTATCACTTCACAATGACAATGGATAAGAAAAGAAAAGATGAATTGGGAAGAAATTTAATTAGAATTTGAACAAAAGGAAGAAGAGTTTGTGAATTTTTATAGTAAATAATCTGCTATTTATTATGCAAACTGCAATATTATTCACATGTTCAATGATAGGGGTTACTCCTTCTATTTATAGTTGGGTTTGCTTGTTCCCTAAGCCAAAACCCAAAATACAAAAGCCCAAAAATACATAAAAATAAACCTAAGTCGAAAACCCAGTCGAGCAACCTACTTCGACGTTTCGACAACTCTAGGTGTTTCAACTGCAACATGCTTCGACGCCATGAATTACATTCTCAACACACCACCTAATTCGTTGTGTCTAAGCTATCTACATTCATCATTGATCTTAATTTCTTGAAGATTTCGACCTGTAGTCCTTTTGTCATGATGTTTGCAATCTGATTCTCAGTTCTATAGTGTTCCAAGTTCAGCTACGCTTTTTCTACTTGATCTCAAAGATAGTGGAACCTCATTTCGATGTGTTTGCTTCATCCATGTGTTATCGGATTATTCTCCAAATTGATAGTTGACATGTTGTTGATCTTCATGTTAATTACTCCATGATTCTTTCCCGTTATCTCTTCGACCAAGTTCACCATCCATGTTACTTGACATGCACAAAGAGAACCAGCTATGTACTCTGATTCACATGACGATATTGCCAATATTGGTTCTTTTATCGAACTCCAAACAATGGATGCACCACCTTGCATAAACACATAACCAGTTGTGGATTTTTTATCCTTAACATCACTACACCAACTTGAGTCAGTGTAACTCACTAGTTTGCATTATTTTCATTCATCAGCTGACGGAAACAGAATTCCATATTCAAGAGTTCCTTTCAGATACTTTAGTATCCTATTCGTCGCTGCTAAATGTGTTACATTTGGCTTCTGCATCAATCTACTCAACATACCTACATTGTATGCTTAGTCAAGCCTTAAGTGACAAAGGTATCTTAATGATCTAATAAGTCTTTTGTATTGTGTTGGTTCTACATCATCTTCATCTTGTCTTTTGACAATCGTAGTCTTGGTTCTGCAGGTGTCGAAGTCATATTGCAGTTTTCCATCTCAAATATCTTGATTATTTTGCTTGCATATCTTCTTTGATGCATCATCAACCCTCTACTGCTCTTGTAGAATTCCATTCCAAGGAAGTATGAAATTTCGCCCAGGTCATACATTTCGAACTCCTTGCTAAGATCTGAAGTTAGAGAAAAACACAAGAAGGGGGGGTTTGAGTTGGGTTTTCAAAACTTTTCCCTTTTGAAAAACTATTTGATAAAACTACGAAAGATTATAGAGTGTTAGAAATATAAAGAGACACATTCAGTTTATCCAAGTTCATCTTCAACAAGGCTACATCTTGTCCACCCTCCTCAGATGATTTTCCTTTAGACAAGGACTGAATCCACTAATCTCAACAGGTTATAGATGCACGGGCTACCCGCTAGTGACTAACAACAACAATGATCATACAATTAGTGATCCCTTAAGAATTCTAACCTACCTAGCCCCTTAAGAGATATAACCATCACTGACCCCTCAAGGATTCTGACCTACCTGGTCCCTTAGAAAGGATTTCATCTACAATGACCAGCTGTCAAAGTTTTCTCAAGTATACAAATTTTCACTCGATCACTTGAGGCAACACCAATTCTAAAAAGAATTGTTTCTAGAGAATACAAGAATGCTTCTTAACAAGCATATTACTCCTAGTTTAAGTACATGATAAAACACACAAGTGTTTAGCAAGATATGAGCAACAACTCCTTGCTTTTACATAATTTACAAATATTACTATAAATCTAATTTTGAGTGCAACACCTTGTAGTCTTCTTCATCTTTATCTTTTTCTTCTTCTTTCTTTTCATATTTTCTTTTTATATCTCTCGTTGTAGTTGTTTACAATATGAATAATAACTTTGGACTTCGTTGTGGCTAACATCGTCAAATTTTCCCATTCATTGATCTTCTTATATAACCTTCAAAAAGAGTCGATGTAAGGGTAGAAAAGTCCTTTCTCTTTCCAACGGTTTATTCCTAACGGATAGATTCAAGAGAGATTTTGACTAGTACGAAACATCACTTTCCTTAGCCTGCTGCTTGCAGTTGTTAGCATAAGATTGTGGGAGATAACTTCTGTGAATAGTACAACTAATATTATCATAGTGGAATTTGTGGTGTACTGTTTGTACTGTATTTTTCTTGACTAAATTTCTTGATCTTTTATCTTCTGATGATGTACTTGTGACTCTAAAGTATTAAGCTTGGAAGAGATCAATTACTTTGTCTTCGTTCTTCTGATGAATAACTGATGAGTAGTTCAAAAACTACTTTGTTGTTGTAGCATAGGAACATCAGAGTTGTCAGAACCATGACTTGTCTTCAGAAATAATAGCAACAACTTTTCTGAAACACGAAGCTTGACTTATGATCTTAGAACTAGTCTTGAAGGCTTATATCTTATCTGATATCAGAGATGAAAATTAAGTGAGAAGATGTTTCATTTTAGAATCTGATCAGTCACCATTTTCACCATATTTTTATCACTTGTCTGACTACATTCCAGGTGTCCTGCACTGCTTTGTTTTGTATTGTATTTCTATTTGAGTCAATTTTATGTTTCTTAAGTTTTTCCCTGCATTTTATAGTTTTTGAGTTGTTTCAAGTTATTTTCCCATTTTATGCTTTGGTATGTTTTTTTTTATTATCCTCATGTCTAAGTTGAAGAACCATTGGACGCAGTGTGAGAAAGTGGAAAAAACCCGAGCCTTAGAAAAAGCAATTTGGAGGGCCAGTTGAGCAACACGGGCGTCTGTGTCACAGGACATGGTCTGTGTTGCAATACCCGAAGCACACGAAGATTGAAGATAAATCAGAGGTGCAATACGGGTGGCCGTGTTGCTACCCCGGGGACATTAAAGTTAATTTTCCAACTTCAAGGGCCAACACGGGCACCTGTGTTGCCTAATACGGCCCATGTTGGCCAGTGACACTAACTTTTGTATTTTTATGATTTCGGCCCGAAGATTGATCTACAAGGGTGTTTTGGTACTTTCCAACTGTAGTCAAGGGATTTTCACTATATGGATAAGTTTTCACGATGAAAGAGAGAAATTTTTTCCGACAAATAATATTTTACACGATTGAAGATTAGAGAGATGAAGGTTTTTGGAGAGCGAAAGATTCTCATGAGCGGAAGCGATTAAAGATCAAAGTTATCCAAATATATGTAATGTCTAGTTTTTATCTTATAGTTATTTTGAACAATATGAGTAGCTAAACCCTCAATGCTAGGGAGTGTCATTGATTGAATCTGTGATGACTTTGAATTTTTGATTTTATCAATTCCATGGTTTTTATTATTCAATTTAATTGTGCAATGTTTTTATGCTTTCCTGATCGGACCAATTAGGATTGATTTACGGTTAACAACCAACTGGACAACGGTTGTTAAGGTTTTTGTACGATTAAACTATAGTAGATATCACGTAGGACTAGAGATACCCTATAGTTACCGGTTAACTTTTGATAAAACAAAGGCTTGATTTCATCATAACTCTCTAAGGACTTAGGATTTAGGATGAATGTTCAAAGGTTTTCCCACTAAGGACTTAGGGGAAAATAACCTAAAGGGCTGGTAATTGGTATTATGAACTTGTTGAAGAAATCATAATTCAAGGTTGTTACAGGAAAAATTACACACCACGCCCTGGCATGCTTCTCATATTAGTAAAAATCCAATTTATATTCCTGCTAATTTTTCAGTGACAATAACAAACCAAAACCCTAATTCAAGTTTTTGTTTGTTTGAATCATACATTGAACTCGATACTTATACGCAAATTCTCCAACAGGTCGGTTGACTATAGTGAATCAATCGGTAACTGTTGCAAATTTTCAGCTGCACCCTTCAACCATCCGCCAGCTTGAGAACATATCTTTCACCAGAAAGATAAATGAAGATGAAAATAAACATTTGCAAAGGTTTCTCACTAAGAGCACTACTTTGAAAATTGAGGGGCACTCTGAAGAGGCAAAGAAATTGAGAATGTTTCCATTCATGCTGTCTGAAGATGCTGAAGAGTGGTTTTACTCATTATTGGCTGGGAGTATTACTACTTGGGAACATATGGAGAAGACTTTTCCTGATGAATACTTTCCTGCTTCTGTTTAAATTTGCAAAATATATGATATTGTGAATTTTAAGCAGAAAGAAGGAGAGTCACTAGTTGATGCTTACAAGATGTTCAAGAGGTTGTTGGTAGCTTGTCCCACTCACTATATGGATCAAACTGAGCAAATGTAGATGTTTGTGAATGGCCTCTGAATAAATACAAAGCATCTTATTAATACAGCAGTCGGTGGCTCATCCAACTTTACAACAGCCACTGGTGTAAAGAAGATTATTGAAGCCATTGCTACAAATGAGCATCTAGAGCTGGTATGATAGGGTTGTTAGTAAACCATGGGGTGATTGATTTGAAGTTTGAAATTAACAAGCAACTGAAAATTAAAGAAGCAATTTCTACAAAAATGGAGAAAATTTTTAAAGCAATGAACATGGGTGCTCAACTGGTAGCTCAGGTTCAACAGGTATAAAAGGTTGTTTGTGAAATTTATAGTGGACTACACATTACTGTGCAATGTCTTACAACTCCATAACAAATTGAGGAGATAAAATTCTTGAAGCAGAATAACCCATACTCTAACACCTATAATCCTGGATGGAAGAATCATCCTAACTTCTCTTGGAAATATCAGCATGAACAAGCTACTCAGAAGGCAGAGCGGGACGTGGTTGTTAAAAAGATGGTTGCCTACACTTCTCAATTTCAAAAAGAGACAAGGAGTAATCACAAAAATACCACAGTTGCAATCAAAAATTTGGAAGTTCAATAGGACATATTGCACAACAAGTAGCTCTACAAGCACAAGGAAATCATAAAAATCATGAGAATGTTAATGATGTCGCAACAGGGAGTCAGAGAGTTGCTGAAGAGAAAGAAGATGAGGTAAAATTTGATGATAGTATCATAGAAGTAGATCTAAAAGTGAGAGAGAACAAGAAAAAATAGGAATAAGTGGTATCACCTATAAATTCAGGCGAAGATAATATTAAACCAATGATTAAGTCGATGTATCCCTCTCGAGTGGCAAAGAAGGACACATAAGAGAAATAGTTTGATAAAATTTTCAAATTGTTTAAAAAGCTAGAGATTAACATACCATTCTTTGAAGCACTCGAGAAAATTCCCTTGTACCAGAAATTAATGAAGGAGTTACTATCGAAAAAGAGACCAACAAAAGATGGACAGGTACCCATTGATGAGAAATTAAGCGCAATCACGCCTGAGAGAAAAATCTCTATCAAGCAGAAGGATCTGGGGTCAGTTGCAATACCGTGCACAATAAAAGACATAAAATTCAAGAGAGTTCTAATTGACTCTAGTTCTAGTGTGAGCTTAATGCCATTAACTATCTTCAAAAAGCTTGGTATTTAAAAGATAAGCGGGAGTGAGACAAAATTAAAATTTGTTGATCACACCATCAAGCAGTCATACGGGATAGCGAAAGATTTATTGGTGGAAATTAACAATTTTGTCTTTCCTGTTGATTTCCAGATCATGGATATCCCTGAAGATGAAGAGGCTCCTATCGTTCTTGGTCAACTATTTTTGCTTACTAGTCAATGCAATTTTTATATCAAGACAGGTAATCCAACATTAAAATCATTCGATGAGGAGATAACCTTGAAGGTGTTAGAGATCAAGAAGCAAGGTGCGAGTGAAAAGAATAAATCCTCAGTTGGTATGATCAAAGTAGAAGGAGAAATCAAAATTGAGAAACTACTCCTATAAGAAGTCTCGGGCATAATCTCTCAGGTGGCATCAATAAAAACTCCCAAATCCAATTCAATAAATCAAGAAGAGAAAGAAGAAAGAACATCGAGGTGAGAAGATGGAAGTTGGAAGTGACTTGAAGCACAAATTGGTTCATACTTTGGATATAAATGAGTTCTTGATTGCGGAAAGGACGAGCAATAAAGTGTGGAAGAGGAAGTACCCCCCTTAATTAAGGGGATAAACCGTCGAGTCATACGACATTAAACAAAGCGCTTCGTTGGAGGAAACCCACACATTTTTATTCTAACTTTATTCTTTGTTTTTGTCATGTGTCATAGGTTTTTGTCAAGTATGCACAGTACCCTCACTAGAAAGAGGAAGATCGTGAATATATTAGAGATTCATCTAAGCATCAACAAAGGAAGTAGTGAGGGAAGAAACGAGAAATAAATTTTTTGAAGGAATGTCAGCTTTGCAACACGGGCACCCGTGTCCAATAACATGGCCCGTGTTACTCCTCCTGAAGCTTTCTTAATTTGTTTTTGTGAAAGCAAAGATTCAGTCGCCCAACACGGGAGGTCGTGTGGGGTAACACAACCCATGTTGGGCGTGCGGTCTAGATTTTGGATTTTATATTTTTATCCTTGTGTGATCTCCATCTCTCATTATTCAGATGTGTTGTGTTATTATCTGCCCCTTCTTTCTCAGTAGGCACTGTGAGTTACCCCTCTCTATCTTGTTCTGAATCATGGAGGCCAATGTTTAGTTCAGGTGTGAGAGGGGATTTATTGCTTTTGCTAGTTTTTGTTGAGTTTCATTATCGTTTATGTTTTGTTATGTTGTATAGTCCAGGATTATGAAGTTGTTGTCAATGTTGTAACCGGTTTTAAAATAAGAGTCGTCACCCTTAACTTTTATCCTAAGGAAGGGAAGATAAAGGTTAACCCTAAAAAGTCAGAGATTCTAGGTTTTTTGACTCAGTTTTAGACGAAGGGAATGTGTTAGGCACCCCTCATCTACCTTGTTCACAAGGATACTATTTTTAGAAATAATCTTCAAGGAATATGGTTTTAGTTTTTTATTAGGGGAACTCGCCACAATTTTAGTCGTATGCCTACGTATCTTCTTATGAGGAATCAGAGTCTCAATTCGTAGTTCGAAGTTTGGTTGGTTTTTTATAGGATTACGTAGAATTGATTTTGAGTTATCCTTGAACCTTGTCTGGATTGAAAATTATGTGAGCGTAGACATAGTTTGCAGTTAATTTGAAAATAATTCTCCTTAATCCTTTTTTGAAAATAATCTTGGATTTTTATTATGTTAGTAAAAAAATGGTTTGATCATTGGTTAATTGTTTTGAATTTTAAATTAATGACACGTATGGTAGGGCATAGAGCGAGGGAGTCTGATATAGTCTCCTCATCACCTGGCCAAATATTGGCCATGCCTTGCTCGTCATGGAGGATTCGGAGGGAATCTGATAAAGTTTTCCTCATCATTTGGCCAGATATTGGCCATGTATAATCCACTGGTGAATTGCATGGTTTTTAATATCTTTGTAAAATATTGAATTAACTTAATTTAAGAAAAAGGTTTGAATTAATTAGAAAATAGATTTAACTAAATAATCCAATAAAATATATTTTGTATTTTGAATAGCTAATTGGTAAGCGTTAAGTCTACCACTAATTACTCGAGGATGTGAAATTCGATTATTGGTAATATGTCGAAATTAAATAGTTTTTGTATTTTTATAATGATATATATTTTTTAGAGAAATTAAATAAATAAATGAATAAATAAAAGAAATAACTAAATTAAAGGTGGTGCTAAATTAACAAGGGATGTCGCTATTAGATCAATTTATGGCCTAAGGCCCATTTCAATATTTGTTAAAGTTAATCCTAAAAACTAAAAATAAACTAATAATAATAGAAATAATATAAGTAACAATAAAACAGAGAGAAAAATTACTGATCCCAAATTATCTCTTCCTCCCTCACGGTATTTCTTCTTTTATCTTCACAGACCCTCTTTTCAATTTCTTTCCAAACAAAACCAACACCCATAAATCTCACAAACTCATTTAGTCAAACATGTCTTAATCAAACTACATGAATAAAACGCATAATGGAAAATAAACCGGAGGATGCTAACGGAGAATGACTTTTTGAATCTGAGCAGAATCATGATGATTGTGCAGAGGCAGCTACGGTTGTCTCTGGATTTGAAGGGGAGACAATCAGATTGTGGCAGTTTTGACGGTGGATCTTTGGCGACGTTGTTTTTCTATGTAAAACGAAGGGCTCTCATCGACGTTTGCATCGGCTGAGTTGTGTGTGCAGTTCTCATCGTCGGACTCCAGATTCGTTGGATCTTGTGGTGGCGTCGGCGAAGGCCGATTGAAGGTGGGCTAGTTGCATCGGTGGAGGGCTCTGTTCAGCTTGTGATGTTTTGTTATAATGTTGTTTTCTAGGTTATTGATTAAGACCGACGGATTTGCGGCAGAGCTGCTTCCTCTTCATGTTTCTTTAATTTGTGATATCATTTGTTTTTTTCTCTTTGTTGGTAGTGATTGGATAAAGTAGAAATCAAAGCTCATTATAGATGAAATTCATAAACTCTGCAATTTGTTAGATGGGAGTAGATACAATATATCAAATATTAGAGTAATAATGATATAAGAATTGAGGCCGTAATGATGTTGTATATAAGTTTTACAACACAAATTGATTTCAAGAACTAATTGGTTAATTTTTTCTAAGAACTAAATTAGGGATATCTTATATATATTTATCAAGATACTATAAATAACAAACATCATGAGTTGTAATCACATATAAGTTAGGAAAATGTTAACGTAAACAAAAAAGTAGTGATAATTCATATATTTACATGAATTTATTATGATATTTATAAGTAAGGTGAACCAAAACCAAAAGCATAAATTCTCCGTAACTGTGTACAAATTTGGACGATGTGTATTGAATGCGTATGGTCTGTGTGCAATTGTGAATTGAGAGAATAGCTAGTTTTGTCAAGAAATAATTTTTGAAAACAACTAGATCATCATCATATGGTTAAAATAAGAAACCAATTAAAAAATAGAATTGAAAATTAAAGGGAGGCCTCATATGAAATCATTGGCCAAAACAAAAATATCCCCAACAGTATTAAAAAGAAAATTTAGAAAGAAGAAGAAATTTGCAAAAAAGAATGAAGTGTGTGTGAATGAGTGAAGTTGTGAGAGATTGTAAAATTGTGGATGAATTTTTAGGATAAATAAGAGTCATATTTATAGACTTGAATTAGGTTAGAAAAAACTTAGATACTAAGTTATCAAAAATGAATGAAAAGCCCAAGCCCGATTTTTAAAAAAGGAAATAAAATTAGTAACAAAAAGAAATATAAAAAATATTAAAAAGTTCACCATAACAGATTCGAACTTGCAACCTCATATTTACAAGCTTCATTCTTTACCAATTGTGTTATGTTACTTATTTGAAATAAAGAGCCAATTGAAAATACATGAAGACGAGCAAGTATTTGTTATTTAAAAATACAAATAATTTGAAATAAATTATTATATTTTTAACTGGAGTTGAGAACGAATATTTATAAAACCCCAAAATATTAATGTAATTAAACCAAAGGAATTTTAAAACCCAAGTTCGAAGATAAATTTGACGTTAGCACTAAGGGCGGACAAATTTGGGGTATGACAGTCAACATAAGTGATGAGCAATGGTGATAGTGGATGACGAGATCACGCCACTTACTGTGATTGCTAACCTCTAAATAAACGATCATACACAAATTTCAAAAGCCAGGCGCCCAAGGAATCATGTATAACCCGATTTAAGTAGGAAGTTACATCACACTACAGGCATTATGGAAGCTGTCAGCTTTACCCAACATGGTGAGAGCACAAAAAAGCCAAACACATAATTGTCATCATGAGAGTTTAGTCATCTATGTCTCTATCACTCTGAGTTTGCGTACGGTCTATTTGAATATCACTACATACTGACACACACTGAGGCACAATGTTTTTGTTTGCCCCTGAGCCTTTTCATCCATCTCATTCATAATTTATCCTTTGTTAACCCCGTTGAGCCTATGGCCTTTTGTTTGTGTATTACCGCATATGTTAACCCTTAGCACAAAATAGGTCCACTACCCTTGTTCGGTTAGGTGTTATGTATCTCAGAGCTGTTAAAGTTCTAAGTTTGGGGTTAGGACACCGATAATAAAATGGGTAAGTGCAACAAAAAGAAGAAGAAAAAAAAAGAATCGAAAAAAAGAAAGTTGAATGATGAAAAGAAAAAGAAAAGAAACAAAAAGTGCACTTACCTAATGATTAGACTCACTTTAGAAAACAAAGATCCATACTCAAAGAAATAGTTTAGTCAAAACCGAGAAGTCAAACTAAAAAGGTGTCTGAGTTGTCCCAAGTGATAAATATTGAAAAAGAAGAAAATAACACAGTGAAAAGGATTATAACATTAATTTGAGCCAAAAACCCTTTGTTTTCCCTTTTTTCTTTATCCCACTATATCCTAAGCCATGTTACAACCTAAAAACCTCGAAAAGTGTGTGAAATGTGTATGTTAAATGTATTTAGATTTTGCTCAAACTTAAGAGTTGATATTGTATGCTTTCAGTTGTGAGTGAAAACACTTTAACCCTGAGAGATTTGGTGAGAGTGTATCATAAGATGACTGGGGAAGTAGTGCTTTGATGTGGAAGTATGGTAGAACACTTGAGTCAGGGAAGCATAAAACTTTGGGAGGAAAGCGAAAGCAAGTTACAAAAAACCTCGGTTGTATTGTGGTAAGTTTATTTTAGGGGTGTCCGATTCTTTTTGTCCTAGACATTGCTTGAGGACAAGCAACGAGCTAAGTTTAGGGTTGTGATCGATCACCATTTTCACTATGTTTTTGTCACTAGTTAGACTACATTCCAGGTATCACGCACTGCTTTGTTTCGTATTGTGTTTCTGTTTGAGTCAATTTTATGTTTCTTATGTTTTTCCCCGCATTCTATAGTTTTTGAGTTGTTTCAAGTTATTTTCCCATTTTATGCTTTGGTATGTTGTTTTTGATTATCCTCAGGTCTAAGTTGAATATCCACTGGACGTGGTGTGAGAAAGTGGTGAAAACCCGAGCCTTGGAAAATAGCAATTTGGAGGGCCAGTTGAGAAACACGGGCGCCCGTGTCATAGAACATGACCAGTGTTGCAATACATGAAGCACACGAATATTGAAGAGAAATCAGGGGTGCAACACGGGTGGCCGTGTTGCCTGAAACGGGCCATGTTGCTACCCCTGGGACATTAAAGTTAATTTTCTAACTTCAAGGGCCAACACAAGCACTCGTGTAGCCTAACACGATATGTGTTGGCCAACGACGCTGATTTTTGTGTTTTTTATGATTTTGGCCCAAAGATTAATCTACAAATGTGTTTTGGTACTTTCCAACTGTAGTCAAGGGATTTGCAACTTAGGTCTGAGGATAATCAAAAACAAAATATCAAAGCATGAAATGGGAAAATAACTTGAAACAACTCAAAAATTATAAAAATGTAGGAAAAAATTTAAGAAACATAAAATTGACTCAAATAGAAACACAATAAGAAATAAAACAGTGCAAGATACCTGGAATATAGTCTGACAAGTGACAAAAACATAGTGAAAATGGTGACCGATCACAACCCCAAACTTAGCTCGTTGCTTGTCCTCAAGCAATGTTCAAGACAAAAAGAATTGAACACCCCCAAAATAAACTTACCATAATATCGCCAAGATTGTTCACAACTTGCTTTTGCTTTCCTCCCAAAGTTATCCGCTTCCCTGACTCAAGTGTTCTACCATACTTCCACATCAACGCACTACTTCACATGTCAGCTTATGATACACTCTTACCAAATCTCTCAGGATTAAAGTGCTTTCACTCACAATTCAAATCATGCAATATCAACTCTTAAGTTTGAGCAAAATCTAAATTCATTTCACATACACATTCCACACCTTTTTCGAGGTCTTTGGGTTATAATGGGTCTTAGATACAGTGGGATAAAGAAACAAATGGGACAACAAAGGGTTTTTGGCTCAACTTAGTGTTATAGTCCTTTTCACGGTGTTACTTTCTTCTTTTTTTTATATTTATCACATGGGACAGCTCAGGCACCTTTCTAGTTTGACTTCTCGGTTTCGACTCAACTATTCCTTTGAGTATAGATCTTTGTTTTCTAAATCGAGTCTAATCATTAGGTAAGTACACTTTTCTTTTTTTTTCTTTTTCTTTTCAGCATTCAACTTTTTTTCTGATTCTCTTTTTTTTCTTTTTGTTGTACTCACCCATTTTATTACCGGTGTCTCAACCCCAAACTTAGAACCTTTACAACTCTGAGATACATAACACCTAACTGAGCAAGGGTAATGGACCTATTTTGGAATAAGAGTTAACATATGCGGTATTACACAAACAAAATATAGATGAGTTTTCACGATGAAAGAGAGGACTTTTTTCCAGCAAATAATATTTTACACGATTGAAGATTGAAGAGATGAAGGTTTTTGGAGAGAGGAAGATTTTAATGAGCGGAAGCGATTAAATATCAAAGTTATCCAAATACCTGTAATGTCTAATTCTTATCTTGTAGTTATTTTGAACAATATGAGTAGCTAAACCCCCCGATGCTAGGGGGTGTCCCTGATTTGAATCTGTAATGACTTTGAATTTCTGAATTTATCAATTCCATGGTTTTTATTATTCAATTTAGTCGTGCAATGCTTTTATGATTTCTTGATTGGACCAATTAGGATTGCTTTACGGTTAACAACCAGTTCGACCGCGATTGTTAAGGTTTATGTACGATTAGACTATAATAGATATCACATAGGACTAGGGATACCCTATAGTTACCAGTTAACTCTTGATCAAACAAAAGCTTGATTTCATCATAACTTTCTAAGGACTTAGGATTTAAAATGAATGTTCATAGGTTTTCCCACTAAGGACTTAGGGAAACATAACCTAAAGGGCTGGTAATTGGTATTATGAACTTGTTGAAGAAATCAGTATTCAAGGTGTTACAGGGAAAATTACACACCACACCATGGCATGCTTATCATATTAGTAAAAAGTCAATTTATATTTCTACTGAGTTTACATTGACAATAACAAACCAAAACCCCAATTCAAGTTTTTGTTTGATTGAACCACGCTGAGATTGATACTTTAGGATTTCTCATTATTACTACATTGGTGAATTTGTATACTTGCTAATTTACCGATCAAAATCATTCATTATTGGATTCTTGTCTTCAAATATATAAGTAACAACTTATCTGAGAAATAGGTCTAGTCGTTGTAGGCGAGAGATTTTCTGAAGTTGATATCAAAATCTTTTCTGATGTTTGGATCTTGAAATAAGATATTGTGGCAACCGCCTTTCTAATTCTCAAGTCTTTGAATTCTGGGCTTTGATTCTTTTCTTCTTGCTGGATTGATTCTGATTCAAGAATGAAAGTGATCAAGAAGATAATTCATTGTTGTAGAGTCCGAGTCTTTCTGATATTTGAACATTGTCTTCAGATATACAAGCAACAGCTAATCTGAGGAACAACTTCTTTGTTTGTGAATGAAAGCTTTTTTGATCCACTATGTCTTGATCTGATCTTGATTTCTGATGATTAGCTTTTCTGAGTTGCATGTCTGGTGTTTCATTTTTGAAGCAAAAACGTATATCAATACATGTGATTTTGATGTTGAATTCTTTCTTTCAGATGTCTTGAATTATGATCTTTGAATTGAGTTGGAAGCAACAACTTATGTCAGCTACATCTTTGTTCTAATCTTAAATTATTCCTTTTTGATCTCTTGAATTCTGATCTTTTGATTAAGCTAGAAGAAACAACTTATGTCGGCTACATCTTGGTTTCTGTTCATGAATTCTTTCTTTCTAATATACGAGATCTTCGTTTCTGATATCTTTAGATCTTCAATTCTAAGCTCTTATTTTTGATATCTTTGTTTATGATCATCTTCATTTATAATATCTTAATTCTTAATATTGAGTTGTAAGCAAAAGCTTTTATTAGTTACTTCTTTGATTTCTGATATCTTGACTTCATAGCTCTTGATTTTGATCTTGATTTTGATGTTGAGTTGATCTTTGAATCTTGACTTCTTGGCTCTTTGATTTTGATCTTTTGAAGCTTGAGCTCTTCTTATAAACTCATCGAGATTCTTTTCTTGTTGAACATTCAACATTCAATAGAACTACTGATGTTTCATTAGAAACAAACTCAATGGTTCTTCTTCTGAGTGATAAAGTGATTCTGATGATATTTGTATTAAGACTATCCATAATTATAATATATGCACACTCAATGAAACCATTAGAACTAAAATTGTTCTACATAAAATATATGCATTGTTATCATCAAAGTATAGAGATTTAAACATAGATCCAAATCTTGTTCTAACAAAACCAACTTTGAAGTCTTCGATCTCTTTCTTGCAGCTATTTGTTATTAACAAGTCATCGACATAGAGGCATAATATAAGCAATACACTTTTTCTTATTCTTACATATACTCAATGCTCAGTTGTGCACTTCAGAAATTCTTTCTCCCTTATGAAACTATCAAGTTTCTTATTCCAAGCTCTTGTAGCTTGTTTAAGTCCATACATGGATTTATGCAGCCTGTATACTTTGTTGTCTTCGCCATGTTTCACAAACCCAACTGGTTATGCATCATAAACTTCTTAACCTAAGGAGCCATTCAAGAATGCATATTGTTCTTGTTTGTTAGACCAACAACCACCCTGATTGTTTTTATCCGAGCAACAGGTGGAAAAACTTCATCGAAGTTGATTTCTTCTTTATGAAGAAATCCTTTCACCAGAAGTCTTGCCTTGTCTTGAGTTACTTCCCCTTTGGGATATATCTTTACCTTGTATACCCATTCCACATCAATTTCCTTCTTGCCTTAAGGCAATTCGACAAGTGACCAAGTGTTGTTGACTTTGATGGACTTCAGTTCCTTATTCATTACTTTCAACCACTTCGAATTCTTCAATGCCTTGGCTGCATTGACTAGTTCGACATTTGAATAGAAAGCATTATGTACCAACTCACCTTCATTATTGACTGCATCATCTGATGTAATCACATATTCTTGCAACCTTTCAGGCATGTGTCTCATTCTTTGAGGTCTTCTTGGGCCCGCTTCACCTCTGAATTCTTCTTGTCAAACTTCTCATTCGACTTCAGTTGTTGGTTCTTCACATAGGATTCTCACTAAATCCTTATTTACATATTCAGTCCAATCCCATTCCTCAAGATCATATATGATCACGTCTCTGTTGATCACTACTTGCTTATTCACTGGGTCGAATAACTTGTATCCTCCAATCAAATTATATCCAATCAGGATCATTTGACTCGACTTATCACCAAACTTTCTTCTATATTGATCAGACTTATGTCTATGTGATATATATCCAAATACTTTTAGAAGACTTAAGCTAGGTTTGACACCAGACCAACATTCTTCTGGTGTGATTCCATCTAGGTTCTTCGTTGGTCATTTGTTTAAAATGTATGTCGCAGTCGATAGACACAGCTTCACCCAAAAGTTATTTAGGTAAGTGCTTGCCTTTCAACACACTTCTAACCATATTCATGATGGTTCGATTCTTATTTTCAGTAGTTCCATTCTATTGTGGATTGTAAGGTGGCACCATCTGTAACACCCCATTTCTACCCGACAGATAATAATAAAATCAGAGTTCAACATAAATAGGATGCTACGTTTTCAACTCAAAAAACAAACTTCATTTAATCACATATAAAATAGATACATAACACTTAGCTCGGATGAATCGATAACAACTTCATTTATTCTTCAAAGTCAAAGAACTTTTTATTGATAAGTAACGAAATATACATACTCAACTTCAATTCACTTAACATCTTTTATTCAACTAAAACAACCTCAGGAAAACAATTATTTCATGTAATCAACTTGAAAATTCAGCAACTGAATAATAATCAACAATTAAACATCAAGCGTTCATCCCCCCGAGTGCTACGTATCAGAGCGACAACACCGACTCGAACTAAGGAGGTGATAACTATCCTTCTTGATTACCTGCACGTTACCAACAAAAGGAAACATTCAAACAAAAGGGTGAGATATCGAACTATATAATTGAATGTATGATAATTAATATATCAAAATCAGTTCATATAAAATCACCACTTCACAACTTTCAAACATCTTTAATCTCAAAAAAATATCAACACGACATAACGACTAATTCATAACCTTTAGGTGATACCTGTTGTGATACGGTGGGAGAACTGACTAGTGTTTCGCGTTCGTATTTGCACTTGTGCGGTTGAGCAAGAGTCGCCACTGACTTTTTATTTTATCCTAAAGGAAAGGTCAAAAAAAGCACAGCAAAAACCTTTTGAGATATTTCGTGGGTTCGGGGGGTAGATTATGAAAAGGGAAGGTATTAGCACCCTTTCCATCCATGGTTATCCATGGGCTCTTAGTTACTTGGTTTTTTAGATCACTTGCCTTGTTTTTCGATTGCTTTGAAAATGGTGTGTGTGTGTGTGGGTGCTTTTTGAAAATGTTTTGGAAAAAGATGCCTTGTCTTAGGCAACTAATGTATTTGACTCGTGATTGAGTGTTTTACAAAAGTGTGGATCTTTTCGAAAAGATGTTTTCAAATGTTTTTGAGAGTTTGTTTTGAAAGTGTTGTGGATTGTGGTTTTTGAAAAGAAGGCAAGTGTTTTTGCAAATTGATCTCAAGTAACTAAGAGTTTTGTCTACCCTATTGTACTCAAAGGTTTTTGTCATGTTTTAACCCCTTTTAACAATTTTGTTCCACCATTGAAATTGGTGGACAATCTTGCGTTTAGGAAGTTTATTCGGGACGGGCGCGGGTCATCGTATGGACCATGAATGCAATGGTGCCAAGTGTCTTTGGCAATTTGCTTTGAAGGGACTTATGATTATTCCGTTTAGGCAACTTTCGAAAGCGTCATCGAGGGACTTATGATCATTTGATTTTGTTTTGCCAAAGATACTCGACGTGCAAGCATGGCCCATTTTGGAAGGCAGCATGTGGGATTACCCTAGGGGTGTGAGTGTGATTGTGTATTGATTACATGTATTTGTCTTGTATTAGGTTATCTAGCGTTTGATTTTATGTACATACAAACCCTAGGTCTAACCATGGTATAATTGGAAAGCTGTAAATTGCGGAATGTAAAATCTACGCTATTACAAAATAGTGTCCGGGAGTGGGGGTATAAATGTACAAGGGGATGAGCCTTATAGTATCCAATAAGTTACAACCAAATCGAATGTGCGATCAAATGTAAATATCGAATATACAAATATAAGATAAAAATGTGTGTAGGGCAATGTGAATGTATTTGTGTAAGTGTACAAGTGTATATGTATATGAATTGTGTAATTATGTACAGGCGCGAGTTGTGGAATTGAAACGTATTAGGGTTTGACCTAGAGAAATGTATTTTAACGAATCTTTGATTTGTATGTTTAATTATGTACAAAAAGAAACAATGTTTTAACTTAAATGGTATGTTCAAATTTTAATTAAATTGTATTATATATGAAAGAAAGTATTTTAATCAAATATTTGTGAATTTAATATTAGAAAAAAAATGTATTTAAATTGTTGTGTACAAATATGTATATTAATAAAAAGAAGGTTTTCAATTTTAATTACATGATAAAAATGATATGTATTATACAAATATATTTTAATGTGTATTAAGAAATATTTTCAAGTTAATTATGTATAAAAAGTATCTTATTATTTTATATACAAATATACATAATAGAAAAAAAAAGATGTTTAACTATATGATAACAAAAAAAGGTATGATATTATTTATGTGATTTTGTAATAAAAAAGGTGTTTGTATGATTTTGTGATAAAAAATAAAATGAGTTTAGTAAAATGTGTTAGTATAATTTTGTTAAACAAGGAAAGAAATGCTTAATGGGCTTCAGAAAGGGTGAAGCGGGTCAGGCCCAGGTTTGGACTTGAACGAATTTTAGGGTTAGGGAGAATTCATCTGAGGCGAAAATGCTTAGGGTTGACAGCGGCGCCGTTTGCTGAGTTTCGTCTTCTCCGTTCACTTCACTTCCCTGAATGCTTCCTCCGGCCACCAGCGTTATTCCCGAACTCTCTTCCCTCCAAGGCGTAAGTTTCGCGTCCTCTATACAAGGTTCGTTTTCAGTATTATGCTCTTGTCTCTCTTACGAACTTGCGTGTTTTGTTTTCAATTGAGTCTTAATTCTTATTTTTCATTATGAGATGAAGGAGAAGAGAAGAGGGAGAAGATTGGCTACCTTCGTTCTTTGGAGATGGAGGAGAGAAGAGTGGAGGCGCTGAGGAGGCCGGAGCGAGCGGAGGGGGAAGGAGAACGCGATGCTGATGAGCCTAATATCCCTGGTATTTCTGTATATTTCTTTTGCTTATTAGGGTTTTGATGATGACTTATGCTGAGAACCCCTTTTCACTTCTTTATCTTCTTTCTCTATGCCACTGTTGCCTTTGAATATTTGTTGAGTTGCCCTGAACATGCTTCTTTCTTCTTCTTCTTTCGTGTTGCCTTTGGGAATCTGTATGTTCTTTGAATTGTTGCCTGAGTATTTGCTTGAGTATTGTTGCCTGAGTATTGGTATGCTTCTTGTTTGACTTCTCTCGAGTGGCTGTATGCTTGTTTGTGTTGCCCAGAATTTTTGTTGAATGGTTGCTTTGAGATGCCCAGTGATGATCTCAGAGATCTGAGGGCCTAGGTTGCCTTTAATACTTTTGTTTTCCTCTGAGCCCCTGATGCCTTGTATTGTTTCCCGGGTTATCTTTCTCTTCTTCTCTCGTATTGCCTTTGCTTCTGTCCCTGAGTTGCTTCTGAACTGTTCTTGAGTGGGATGCCTTTGGAAAGTTTATTTGCCTATGATGAGGAAAGAAGAACTCTGAGGCTTAAAAGTTGGTTTGAATGTGTTTTTTGTACAGGCTAGGAGGTTTGAACTAGACAGGCAGGTTGTTGGTATTTCTGAGTTTTGTGTTTGGGCAGGGTTGATGAAGTTTGATGGTTATGGCATTGTGTTATGTTTCTGCCTTGACAGTAGGCAGGTTAAAGCATTTTCAGGTTATCTGTTTGGTGATTCTGGTTATGAGTTTTTGAAAAAAATGTTTGATAATTTGTGAGGTTTCAGTTTTGTAGGTACTGTGTTTGGTTGTTCAGTTTATGGTTTTGGCTATGACAGGGTGTTGGTTTTGCTTGACAGTATGGTTGAGCTTGCAATGGGTTTGAAGCTTGAGGGTTTTTTATGATTGTTCAGGCTTTTGTCTTTGTTGTGTTTTCATGACTTATGAGGCTTGATGCAGGTTCTCTTTTCTTGAAACTCAGAGGCTTTAGTTTGTATATTTCTCTTCTATCCTTACCTTACCTGCTGAACTGTCTTGGCTTGTGGATTTGTATATCTTTTTTCTGTCTTCTCCTACTGTCTATGCCTGAACCCTTGCCTATTTCTCTCTTCTTCTCTCCTAAAGTACAGTTAAAGAATTTAATAATGTTTATGTTGTACTTGCTCTGAAGGGGCCTACTATGCTGGGAAATGATGATAAGATTGCTTGCATAACACATTTTGCATCTTTATCTAGCTTTTGACAACTTTGATCTGACTTTGCACTTTGATATCCTTTCCAAAATCTTCTTTGACAGTTTGTATGCTTTGATAGCAACTTGTACTATTTTGATTTCTTTGAGTAAACTTAGGCATTTTGACAGTAACTTCCCTTTTGCTTTGGATAGAAAGTTGAAATTGGATCTTTTCAGTTTAGTTTGGATTTTGGATTTGAGATTCTATGCAGCTTGAATTTGTAACTCATGCTTTTGACATTTGCATTTCATGAAATAAAAAATCTTCCCTCTCTGTGAACCGGGAGAAATCCCGTGATTTGCAGAGAGGGCAACTGATCCCAGTCAGTGGCCCCTAATGATGAGCAACTTTAACTGTCTTTTAATTTCAACTGCTTTCTGACTTTTCTTGTTCTTTTCGCAGATAAAAAATGGAGCACCGGAGCGGAGTGAAGAATGAAGAATATTAGAAAATAGGATAGTTTTAATTTTATGTAATATTTAAATTAATGTATATTATTGTTCATAATTTAAATTATAAACAACAATTTGTACAAATAATTCAATTATCAATAAAATATAAATTATCCAATTAATTCTAATTTTCTTTATTGTTTATTTATTTATTTAAAATTCTTAGAATTAAAACAATTGAAAAATAAATTTCAATCATTCAATTTTTTAGAATAATAAATAACTTAAATAATAACAATATTGGTCAATTAAACCTGTCTTATCCAATATCCAAAACAAAGCAGCAGTTAACCCAAATGGACTGATCAAACGCATAAACACTGTGAATCCAATACTGCATCCTGTATCTGACTGGCCCAATCAAAACGTACCGAATTCAAACCACTGTCTCTTTTACTGATTAAACCAAGATAACGCGAATTTTAATCCGAATCTTGGAATAAACCGCAAAGTGCTGTGGAATTTAAATTCTTCTGAGAATATGCCCATAAAACCCTAACTCCTGATTAAATGCCAAATAACGCTCGCCTGATCACAATTGAACCAAAAATCATCCAAACACTAAGCCAACTGTATGAAACAATCCAGAGCTCTGAAAATCAGTAAAAACCCTAATTTTGCTTGACTGTCAAGAAAAGTCCGTTTGTCCGATTCTTGAGCCAGTTTGAAAAGTCAGGAAATGTTTGAAGCTGAGATTTCTTGGGGAAAAAAAGCGAGGGCAAATTTTGGGGTACAACACCTGTCACAACAAGTCAACAACATAAAGCAACAACAAATCTATCTTCACCACGACTCAAGATGCAACATCAAATGCGACTCAATTACAATGCACATGCATGTGGTACCATTAGAGCAGAACTCCCAACTTAAAAAGATTTTCCAGTAATCTCGAGGCACACGGCATAAGCCTTCAAGTTAATATTTTTCCAATCCAGGCCAACGTGGTGCCAATCCAGGCCAACTTAATAATGAAAATGTATGTGACTCAATGAATGCAATAATCACATGCAACAACAAATATCACCATCACAAAGGCATAAGCCTATATCGTCACTATACCAATAGTTAGAGGTACTCATTGTTGCTTCAATACTGGCCATAGGCCTACAACTTAATCAACTTATCAATCACAACATATTCAACAACAACAATGTATTCGACAATGTTGGCATAAGCCTACAACTTAATCAAGTTATCAATCATAACATATTCAATAACAACAACAATGTACTCGACACTGTTGACATAAGCCTACAACTTAATAAACTTATCAATCACAACATATTCAACAACAACAATGTATTCGACAACATTGGCATAAGCCTACAACTTAATCAAATTATCAATCACCACATATTCAACAACAATGTTGGTATAATCCTACAACTTAATCAACTTATCAATCACAACATATAAATAACAACATATTCGACATTGGCCATAGGCCTACAACATAATATTGCCCATAATTATTCGGACAATTCTCGACTATACCAGTTAATTACTTATCTAAATGCTTATTTCTAATTACAAAACTTCTACAAATTTTTATACTATAATACTACATCACCATTATCATTGATATTATTATTATGAACCAAGCATTATTGTAAGATCATCATGTCATCATCATACTTCATCACCACAAAACATCATGGTGATTCAACGCGGGAAAGCTAACTCTATCCTAACTTGGGTACTATAATTATCCTTCTTATCCTTCATTTTACTCCTTATAAATATAGTTCATCGCATTAGCTTTCCAATGCTTCGAACGGCACATCAAATAGAGTTACGGTTCAAAAGTTATAGAGTTTTCAAGTTTTCAAAAATACTGTCAAACAGTGAGCAATCAATTGCACTAACATGAAAATCGATTGCACCCTGTTCCAGAGGCCAAAAATCACGTTTTAAGCAATGCAATTAATTTCTCTTCTGCTTTAATCAATTGCTTACTGAAACAGAAGCAAAAATCTCAATTTTTAAGCAGTGCAAATCGATTGCTCTTCTGCTGCAATTGATTACACCCTGTGAAAAACAGTTTTACGAATTATGTAAAGTGCAGTACGAAAACCCATTATGTTTCAATTCCAAAGACGCAAACTTCATGAAATAATATACAATCAAACATCCATTTATCATTTCTATCAACATACATCAATTACCACACAATTCAAGGCATCAATTCATAGATTATAGTCAATTTCATATAACCAACCCCACATATCATTTATCATATACCCAATTATAGAATAAGAATTCCACCCTTACCTTGGATTGAATGCAGCTCTAAGAAACTTCAGTGGAATTTCTGGGAATTTGGCACTAGTAGCAACTTCCTCTTGTTCTTCTTCTCCTCTCAAAACCTTATTCCTCTTTCTCTTCTTTTTCTCTTTTCTTGATAACAATATCTTCTCTTTCTCCTTTATTTCTATCTCTAATACAATAATATTATTATATTACTTAATAAATCTAAATGGGCCTAAGTAACATACCCCCTTATTACTTCACAACACCACAAACTAAGCTCGGCATCATATTTAAGCTTAATAATACCTCAACTTAATTCCACCAAATTAAATCCGATTATTTATCATGCCACTAAATAAAATAATTCCGACTTCGACGATAAAAATTCGAATTAATATAAAATATTCAAAAATATTTAATTAAGTAAATAATTAAATATTTGGGCGTTACAACTCTCCCCCACTTAGAATATTTTCGTCCTCGAAAATCTACTTAATACGGTCACTCTTATTGCGAATCTCGCATCCAACTCTCTGATCTTCAATTCGCGTTTGGTAACACTTCGACCACTACTTTCTCGACATAACAACGCTCAACATGATATAATTCAAATCCACACGTGTTAATCATTCAACATCTTCACGGCATAATCGTTAATAACTTATCAACCACTTCAACAATACTTTGACACATTAACATTTAAATTGGTAAGACACTTATACTTGGATATACAACATCACATTAGCATCTTAACAACATTTTCAACACCAAAAACACATACACAATTTCATTCCTATATATACATATGTATGTCAATTATCAACATAATATCAACAACTCCATTCATATTGTCGTATCACTCTTATAGTGACATCCACACAACCAACATAATCAACTCCGTCACATTATAGAGTATCATTCCTTACTTACGGAAATCAATAATAACATCTCAATAGCGACAACGAAATCATTATAATTTCAACTGAACAATATAACTCAACAAATATACACACAACTCACCATCAACTAATAACCACAATAATTTCCTTATAGGATCAGCAAAGATCTCCGAGATATCACAGCACCTTGGCACATCATCCCTACATCAACGATCTACCAAATCAAGCATGTAAAGTCATATACTCATAGCAACCATGCCATATACGCTTCAGTTGTGCAACTCTGATAATCCATCTTAAGTCACAGCCCTCATTAAAGTTCCTGCCAACTATACAGTTTACAAGTCTCATTCCAGTTTCAGACTTTCCTCAACATCCACCATAAAACCATTGTTCACTTGATATTCTCAATCTTTCACTTTGCGACGTTAGCTCGCATATAACTTGCCACTCCGACTGGTTCAACACATATCAACTCTTTCTTAGCCACTCCTATATTAACTCACACAACCTGGTGAGCAATTATCCACACGATATAACATCAATCACTTTACACCCCATTAAGGTAGCAAGACAAGTCTACACCATCCAACATGGTCTCGTCTACTATCAACAAGAGATTAAGGGTGATCAGTTCCTCAATTTGTCAATAGATAGCCGACAACCAAAATGAATTATAAACCATCATTACCGAATTATAATAGTGTTCGTTTAGAACTTGTACTCAAGTCACCTAACGCATCATAATCCAATAATTTCCAATGAGGTTTAAAAATACTCCCACAATTTCCCTCTCATGAACTATGATTCGTCTAGAAACATAAGCAAGAACTTGTCCATTTAGCATTGGCACACCAATAAGTCCCCTCTTTAGGCGCATTCATAATACACTACAAATGACTCACTCGGATTAGGAAAAACCTATACCGGAGTAGTCGTCAATCTTTTCTTTAGTTCTACAAAACTTCATTCACATGCAACCTCCATATAGGAATGCATCTACCATATTCGAAAACACTTCATAGGATAGAATACGTTTCTATCTCCTCACATGTTCAAACGGAACACCAATCAGATATTTGGAACACAAGGTATGAATTTCCAAAGTTATCCGAAAATGCAAACACCAACGTCATGCAGCAACATACTATTACACATCTTACGATAACATCATAGAAAATTTTCTTTGTACCAGTACTAACATTTACCATTATTAAAATCGTACTCTTCTCCTCACATTTTCGACTCCGACTCACGATTCAAAACATTCTACCAACTTCAACAACTTTTCTAATCACTCACAAGGACCCTACGACAAGGTCTACAACAATCTGTCACTCTATCATCGTTCAAACATCGACATCTTACGCAAGGCTACTCAAACTGACAACTTCACCGTCCATCAAAAGCGTTGAAACATCGCGACTTTCTAATTCCATCTTCTAAAAATTATCCTTGTTACTTAACAATCACCTTCAGAAACAGCATGGATTCACACTCTACTCGTATATCAACAACCGTTACATTGCTCCTCATCCTTCGAGAAGTAAACACCAACAGTGCCTGATCATCCTCCCTCAAGATGTTCCAACTTGATTAATACACACAATCTTTAATCCATATCATCTTCAGATTCAGGAGACAAAAAAACATCAACAACACTTGCATTGTCGCCATCAGTAGCATACAAAACTAACATCTTACAATCGAAACATATCCGAGAAGCAAAGCTTCTCCCCCACTTATCTTTAACCCAACTCCTGCATACAAGTGATTAGAAAAACAACAAGCACCAACAGTGTTTCACACACTTGTCGCACACTAAGGAACAAACAACATTAGACAACTTGGTCGGACAGACCGACCTGCTCTTATACCACTATTGTAACACCCCATTTCTACTAGGCGGATAATAATAAAATCAGAGTTCAACATAAATAGGATTCTACATTTTCAACTAAAAAAAACTTCATTTAATCGCATATAAAATAGATACATAACACTTATCTCGGATGAACCGATAACAACTCGATTTATTCTTCAAAATCAAACAACTTTTTATTGATAAGCAACAAAATATACATACTCAACTTCAATTCACTTAACATCTTTTATTCAACTAAAACAACCTCAAGACAACAATTATTTCTTGTAATCAACTTTAAAATTCAGCAACTGAATAATAATCAACAACTAAACATCAAGCGTTCACCCCCCTGAGTGCTACGTATCAGAGTGACAATACCGACTAGAACTAACGAGGTAATAACTATCCTTCTTGATTACATGAATGTTACCAACAGAGAGCAACATTCAAACAGAAGTGGTGAGATATCGAACTATATAATATGTATGATAATTAATATATCAGAATCAGTTCATATAAAATCACCACTTCACAACTTTTAAACATCTTTAATATCAACAAAACATCAACACGACATAACGACTAATTCACAACCTTTAGGTGATACCTGTCCCAACAAGTCAACAACATAAAGCAACAACAAATCTATCTTCACCACGACTCAAGATGCAACATCAAATGCGACTCAATTACAATGCACATGCACGTGGTATCACTGGAGCAGAAATCCCAACTTAAAAAGATTTTCCAGTAATCTCGAGTCATAAGGCATAAGCCTTAAACTTAATATTTTGCCAATCCTGGCCAACGTGGTGCCAGTCCAGGCTAACTTAATAATACAAATGTATGTGACTCAATGAATGCAACAATCACATACAACAAAAAATATCACCATTACTGTTGTACCCCAAAATTTTCTCTCTTATTTCTCAATAAATCTCTCATAAGATCTCCATTGATTCAAGAATACACAAGGTTTGGTCAGCTCAAGACACCTCCTCAAACACTGACAACTCAAAATTAGGGTTTGAGTTTTCACAAGGATAATTGGACTTTCAAGGCCTCAAATTACTTTCATGGATCATTTCTGATCCCCAAGATTTCTCATGTCAAGTTTCAAGTCTTGGATCACAAAATTGCTCAGTCATTTGATTAGATGACCTAAAATCAGTTGTATTGGATAAAAAGTCAAATGTGGTCAATTTACAGTCAAACTTCATGATTTTTGATCCATATCAACATTATGAACTCATATATGTCAATTTATCTATTTGGATCACAATTCCCCAAAGAAATTTAATCAGAACACCAAAAGGGCAAAATGGTCAAAATTAGGGTTTTGATTGAGAAGGCCCAGTTCTTGACTTTTGACCAAGAAAATGACTTATTGGTTCAGGACATGATCTTAAGGATTCAAATTCACCATATTTACCTAATTTCATGGTTCAAATCACCTCTCAAGATCATTGGATTGACAGATGAATTCCAGTCAACTGATGAAAAGTCAATTATACACTGAAAAGTCAAACTTTGACTTTTTGATCAAAGTCAAGTTTCAAAAATCATATTTCATCAAGACATGTCAAAATATGAAATTTGTACATCAAGAAATCAAAAAGTCAAAGTTATCTTTGTAAAGTCAAAATTCTAAGACTTAGAAATTTTTCGAAGTGTTGGAAAGTTAACATTTTTTAATAACTTTGTGCATAACTTTGTGCCAAGTCTCCACCATGATGCAAGATGATTCAAGGAAAACTTCCAACATGAAAGTTGTAGATATCAATGAGATCTAAAACATTGTAGGGCAGAACTTTTTCTAGAAATTCTTGGATTTCAAGTTATGAATTTATGAAGACATGTCCATGAAACTAAAAGACTTAGTGAAATTTTACCCTAGTTAGGCAGGATTTTGACCTAACTTCATGACAACTTTTCACCTAGTTCTAGATTGAATCTTAAAAAATGTCCAACATGAAGGTTGTAGGGGATTTTACAAGCTTTCCAAAATGTCAAAGAATGCATTAAGATTATACTTGATTTAAGAGAATCGAAGGCAAGAAGTTAGGGTTTCAAACTTGTTTTTCAAGTCATTTTCATGATGAACATTTGATCCACATTAACATTTGAATTAAGGCCTTTGGACACATTAACATTTAAATTGGTAACACACTTATACTTGGATATAAAACATCACATTAGCATCTTAACAACATTTTCAACACCAAAAACACATACACAATTTCATTCCTATATATACATATGTATGTCAATTATCAACATAATATCAACAACTCCATTCATATTATCGTATCACTCTTATAGTGACATCCACACAACCAACATAATCAACTCTATCACGTTATGGAGTATCATTCCTTACTTACGGAAATCAATAATAACATCTCAATAGCGACAATGAAATCATTATAACTTCAACTTAACAATATAACTCAACAAATATACACACAACTCACCATCAACTAACAACCACAATAATTTCCTTATAGGATCAGCAAAGATCTCTGAGATATCACAGCACCTTGGCACATCATCCCTACATCAACAATCTACCAAATCAAGAATGTAGAGTCGTATACTCATAGCAACCGTGCCATATACGCTTCAGCTGCGCAACTCTGATAATCCATCCTAAGTCACAGTCCTCATTAAAGTTCCTCCCAACTATACAGTTTACAAGTCTCATTCCAGTTTCATACTTTCCTCAACATCCACCATAAAACCATTGTTCACTTGATATTCTCAATCTTTCACTTTGCAATGTTAGCTCGCATATAACTTGCCACTCCGACTTGTTCAACACGTCTCAACTCTTTCTTAGCCACTCCTATATTAACTCACACAACCTGGTGAGAAACTATCCTCACGATATAACATCAATCCCTTTACACTCCATTAAGGTAGCAAGACAAGTCTACACCATCCAACACGGTCTCGTCTACTATCAACAAGAGATTAAGGCTGATCAGTTCCTCAATTTGTTAATAGATAGCCGACAACCATAATGAAGTATAAACCATCGTTACCGAACTATAATAGTGTTCCTTTATAACTTGTACTCAAGTCACCTAACGCACCATAATCCAATAATTTCCAATAAGGTTTACAAATACTCCCACAATTTCCCTCTCATGAACTTTGATTCTTCTAGAAACACAAGCAATAACTTGCCCATTTAGCATTGGCGCACCACTAAGTCCCCTCTTTAGGCGCATTCATAATACACTACAAATGACTCACTCGGATTAGGCAAAACCAATACCGGAGCAGTCGTCAATCTTTTCTTTAGTTCTACAAAACTTCCTCCACATGCAACCTCCATATAGGAATGCATCTACCATATTCGAAAACACTTCATAGGATAGAATACATTTCTATCTCCTCACATGTTCAAACAGAACACCAATCCGATATTCGGAACACAAGGTATGAATTTCCAAAGTTATCCGAAAATGCAAACACCATGCAGCGACATACTATTACACATCTTACGATAACATCATAACAAAACTTCTTTGTACCAGTACTAACATTTACCATTCTTGAAATCGTAATCTTCTCCTTGCATTTCCGACTCCGACTCATGAATTCTACCAACTTCAAGAACTTTTAAAATCACTCACAAGGATCCTACAACAAGGTCTACAACAATATGTCACTCTATCACCGTTCAAACATCTACATCTTACGTAAGGCTACTCAAACGGATAACTTCACCGTCCATCAACAATGTTGAAACATCGCGACTCTCTAAATTCCATCTTCTAAAAATTATCCTTGTTACTTAACAATCACCTCCAGAAACATCATGGATTCACACTCTACTCGTATATCAACAACTGTTACATTGCTCCTCATCCTTCGATAAGTAAACACCAACAGTGCCTAATCATCCTCCCTCAAGACGTTCCAACTTGATTAATACACACAATCTTTTATCCATGTCATCTTCATATTCAAGAGACAACAAAACATCAACAACACTTGGACTGTCACCATCAGCAGCATAAAAAACTAACATCTTACAATTGAAACATATCCGAGAAGCAAAGCTTCTCCCCTACTTATCTTCAACCCAACTCCTGCATACAAGCGATTAGAAAAACAACAAGCACCGACAGTGTTTCACACACTTGTCCCGCACTAAGGAACACACAACATTAGACAACTTGGTCGGACGGACCGACCTGCTCTAATACCACTATTGTAACACCCCATTTCTACCAGGCGGATAATAATAAATTTAGAGTTCAACATAAATAGGATGCTACATTTTCAACTAAAAAAAACTTCATTTAATCGCATATAAAATAGATACATAACACATAGCTCGGATGAAACGATAACAACTCGATTTATTCTTAAAAATCAAACAACTTTTTATTGATAAGCAACGGGATATACATACTCAACTTCAATTCACTTAACATCTTTTATTCAACTAAAACAACCTCAAGACAACAATTATTTCATGTAATCAACTTTAAAGTTCAGCAACTGAATAATAATCAACAACTAAACATCAAGCGTTCATCCCCCCGAGTGCTACGTATCAGAGCGACAATACCGACTTGAACTAACGAGGTAGTAAGTATCCTTCTTGATTACATGCACGTTACCAACAGAGGGCAACATTCAAACAGAAGGGGTGAGATATCGAACTATATAATTGAATGTATGATAATTAATATATTAGAATTAGTTCATATAAAATCACCACTTCACAACTTTCAAACATCTATAATCTCAACAAAACATCAACACGACATAACGACTAATTCACAACCTTTAGGTGATACCTTTCATAACAAGTCAACAACATAAAGCAACAACAAATCTATCTTCACCACGACTCAAGATGCAACATCAAATGCGACTCAATTACAATGCACATGCACGTGATACCATTGGAGTAGAACTCCCAACTTAAAAAGATTTTCCAGTAATCTCGAGGCATAAGGCATAAGCCTTCAACTTAATATTTTGCCGATCCAGGCCAACGTGGTGCCAATCCAAGCAAACTTAATAATGCAAATGTATATGACTAAATGAATGCAACAATCACATACAACAACAAATATCACCGCCACTATTGTACCCCAAAATTTTCTCTCTTATTTCTCAAGAAATCTCTCATAAGATCTCCATTGATTTAAGACTGCACAAGGTTTGGTCAGCTCAAGACACCTCCTCAAACACTGACAACTCAAAATTAGGGCTTGAGTTTTTACAATGACAATTGGACAATTGGACTTTAAAGGCCTCAATTGCTCAGTCATTTGATCAGATGACCTAAAATCAGTTGTGTTAGATAAAAAGTCAACTATGGTCAATTTACAGTCAAATTCATGATTTTTGATCCATATCAACATTATGAACTCATATATGTCAATTGATCAAATTGGATCACAATTTCTCAGAAATTTGATCATAACACCAAAAGGGCAAAATTGTCAAAATTAGGGTTTTGATTGAGAAGGCTCAGTTCTTGACTTTTGACCAAGAAAATGACTTATTGGTTCAGGACATGATCTCAAGGATTCATATGCACCATATTTACCTAATTGCATGGTTCAAATCACCTCTCAAGATCATTGGATTGACAGATGAATTTCAGTCAACTGATGAAAAGTCAACTGTAAAAAGTAAAACTTTGACTTTTTGGTCAAAGTCAAGTTTCAAAAATCATATTTCATAAAGACATGTCAAAATATGAAATTTGTACATCAAGAAATAAAAAAATCAAAGTTATCTTTGAAAAGTCAAAATTCTAAGACTTTGAAATGTTTCCAAGTGTTGGAAAGTTAACATTTTTTTCATAACTTTGTGCCAAATTTCCACCATGATGCAAGATGATTCAAGGAAAACTTCCAACATGAAAGTTGTAGATCTCAATGAGATATAAAACATTGTAGGGCAGAACTTTTTCTAGAAATTCTTGGATTTCAAGTTATGAATTTATGAAGACATGTCCATGAAACTAAAAGACTTAGTGAAATTTTACCCTAGTTAGGCAGGATTTTGACCTAACTTCATGACAACTTTTCACCTAGTTCCAAATTGAATCTTAAAAAATGTCCAACATGAAGGTTGTAGGGGATTTTACAAGCTTTCCAAAATGTCAAAGAATTCATTAAGATTATACTTGATTTAAGAGAATCGAAGGCAAGAAGTTAGGGTTTCAAACTTGTTTTTCAAGTCATTTTCATGATGAACATTTGATCCAATTCCAAGCAATGCTGCATAATCCCACTTTTCAGGCCCTCTAACTTGTGTATCTATCCTTAATCAGAAGATTGCACAAGCTTTTGAGCTATGTACCACTTAATTTAAGCTTTTTCCAATACACCTTTCCATTTAAGGAAGAAAGTCACCACTTCCATTTTGAAAAAGCAAGCTTTATGCAAAGTCAACTTGTCTTGAGCTTTGCACTTATTCCCTTTGCACACACAACATCTATAAGTCAGAAGCAAGCTTATTTAAAGTTCAACCACTCTACAAAAGCATGGTACAAGATTTGGGAAGATGTTTGTCATGGTTGCTTCAAAAACAAGTAAAGGTTTTACAACTTGATATTTCAAATTCTGACTTATTATATCACACAAAACCTCTTGCCAATAAATACATACACTATTTGCAAGCTAACACACGGATGCTTAAGCCCTCAAACCCTTTCAAAGTCAGGATTGCATAAACAACATCCATTGTTTCCCTTTCTGGCCAGAAATACCAAACACCTAATCCACTTGTGTGTTTCTTGGCCTTTCACTTCCAAAAGTTCCTAAACATCATCTACAAACAACCCCACACCCTGTTACACGTCTGTAACATCTCCATCACCTTCCTCTATAACCAAAAAATAGAGCTTACATCTTGACTTCTCCAGACCATTCCAGCCATCTGTAGCTCAAGCTAAGCATTACATTAGCTTCCTGGGAACTTGAGGAAGCTAACCTGATCATCACCATCACTTGAAACAAGCTCAAACTAATTTTACGATTTCCAGTTTTTGTGGTATTTTTCTGAACTTTCATCTCTTCATTTAGGCATTGTTAGACTTTCATTTTCAAAGACAAAATGTAGATATCATTGCCCTGAAGTTGTACATATCCATAGTTTACATTTATATTGCTTGGGCTTAGAGAATTTTAAGTTTGAATCTCTGAAAAAAGTTAGGTCAGGATTTGGTACTTTTAGAAATACATGTTCATCTTTGATTGTTAGTCCAAATTGTTTACATTTATGAAATCCTGGTAAAATTTCTAACAAGTTTGATATTGGAAGTTTTGAGAATGGATGAGAAATGAACGAGATACAGGGACCCTGGATGGAGGTTGAAGATGAAGTTCATTTCTAGGAATGGATTTGTATTATATATTTATGGTTTTGTTGAAGTTAACAGATGTATAGCCACCCTAGTGGTAAGGCAACATGCATTTATAGTCAAGGGCGTGGGTTCAAGCCCCAGCGCTGCCATTTTGCTTATTTTCTAACTTTTTTTTCCTTTTGTCACACAGCATGCACGCCTGGACCATCCCTCACTGGGCCTTTGCATTTTTGCTTCTTCTAACCCCTCTGCTTCCTTTTGACAAAATAACCCATTATTTTTATTCTTTTTCTTCTGGTTTCCAAACAAAAATCATTAATGGGCCAGACTAAAAACTGTTTTTACTTTTAAACCATTCAAGTCATTTTCACACCCCCTGACTTTTATTTTTATATTTTATTTTATTTTATTTTATTTTTTCTATTATTATTATTATTATTATTATTACTATTTTTATTAATAAAAATCCAAAAAAATACTTTATTTATTTATTTATAATATACCTATAGTTTAATTTTTTATTTCCTTTTTTAAACTAAAAAAGACAAAAAATAATTTCTTAAACAAACTTAATTTCTTTTTCTTAATAAATTAATAATTAGATTTAGGTTTAGTTATTTTATTTTAATTAAAATTAACTTAGAATTTAGGTTTTCTTTTAATTAATTAATTTCCATACTATTTTTATTAAACTTAAAACATTTTCTAAAAAAAACCTAAAAATGCTTTCTTGATTAATTTTATTTTAGGGTTTAATTTTACTTAATTATTTTCTTTTAGATAATTAGGTTAAAACCATTTTCCTTAACAATAACCAAACAAAAAATGCATCTCTTTTCCATTTACATCCTTGCATATTATATTTATTCATTTCTTGTACATTATTCAAATTTCAATATGGTTGTAATAGATAATTAGGTTTAATATCTTGCAATCCCCATTTGTAAATTTGTATACCCCATCCCCAAATGATGTAATAGCATAGTAAATTTACTTTCCACAATTTATCTCTTTCATATCAATGCTAGTAAATTAGGGTTTGTAGGGAAAGATAAAATCAATGCTTAGAGAGTCCTAATTCAAGATAAACCAAGCATGAAAAAAATAAACACTTGCACACTTGCACCCCTAAGGTTAACTCCACTTGTTGCCTAAAAAATGGTCATGTTACGCATGTGGGATGTCTTAGCAAAAGCAATCAAAAATACAATATCATAGTCCCTCGATGATGCTACAAATGTTGTCTTCCAAATGATCTTAGTCCCTCAAAGAGAAATGCTAAGATATATCACAATATTGCTATCATGACTATACGATGACTCACGCCCGTCCCTTTACATCCAAAGATAAGGCTTCTTACCAATCAATGGTAAGATAGTAATATCAAAGGAAATGAGAGAAATGAACAAAATACTTTTGAGTAGGTAGAAACGTTCTTAGTTGCTTTCTCACTTTCAAAACAAATACACCAAACACTTTCAAAACAAACACACATCAAACATTTTGAAAACATGAAATTTTTTCAAAAGTCCAACATTTTTTATACATTCTCTCCGAAACGAGAATCATTACATAGTTCGCCTAAACTAAGGCAACTTTTCAAAATACTTTCAAAAACTACCACAAAGCACATTTTCAAACAAAAGCAAGTGATCTAGCAAGTAACTAAGAGCCCATAGATAACTATGGATGAAAAGGGTGCTAATACCTTCCCTTTTCATAATCTACCCCTCGAACTCAAGAAATAACCTCAAAGGTCTTTCCTGTTCTTTTCAGCCTTTCCTTTTGGATAAAAGAAAAGTCGGTGGCTACTCTTGCTAACCACAATAATTACGATTAAACGCAAAACATCCCAAGTCAGTTCTCCCACCGTATTACAGAACTGGCGACTCTGCTGGGGAAAATTAAAAGTGGGGTTACCTTAGGGCTAGATCACCTTTATTTGCTTTCATTGTTTGACTTGCTTGCTTTACATTTTGGTTCCTTGTTTGGGCTTGTTTTGATCCTCTAACCGGATATGGGATACCTTATAGGTAAGTAGCAATACTTTATGGAAACTGTGTGGGGTATACCGACATGGTCTAAGCAATAGCTACATTAGTGTGACACATTTGTGGGTACCGGTAGCCCTTGAGTAGTCAAGGAGAATACGGGGCCGCTGTATGGTGTCATGAAGCACTAACTGACTTTAGAACCTTTACTTGACCAACTTGGCCATTAGGAAGTAGTGAGATAGCCGGATTTGGTTAAGTCTGAAGTTGGTTGATACTCGATACTACGCTCATTGAGATCCGACTTCTCGAAATATTTTGGTCGCTATTAAAGAGGCTTGCGCTGAAACAATTCCCGACAAGAAAGATCAGTGATATTGAGATCCCTTAGAACCCGATTACTATTACTAGGATAGGTTGAGCCAACTAAACTTCAAGAGGGTACTTACCTATAAGACTCCATGCAAGCCTAAACCTAAGGACTTGTTTGCCTTGTGTGTATATGCTTACTTGTACATCACATCATAAACATCATAACATCATAAGCATTCTCACTAACCATTTCAAGGATTATTGGGATTTATCTTTGTTTTGTTTTGTAGGATATGGCTTCCATCCGCAGGAATACTATCCAAGTCAATCTCGTAAGAATTCCTTATCAACTCAAAGAGTTAGCATCAAGGGTCCATGAGAATTATTCATTCACCGAAAGACATGGTCGCCTCCTAAACTTGGTTACCTCGAGTACTGATGAAGATATGATGAAGGTGCTTTTCCAGTTCTTTGACCCTTTGCACCATTACTTCACCTTTCTCGATTACCAGCTCGTACCCACTATGGAAGAATTCACTCACTCTTAAGGATTACCATTCTCAATCAACTATCTTTCAACGGTACGGAAAGAGATCCAAGACCTGAAGAGATTGCCCGAGCACTACACTTGCAAAAATCCGATGTCACGACTAATTGGGAAACAAGGAGTGGTGTCAAAGGGTTCCTAGCTAAGTTCTTTTTTGAAAAAGCTCAAGATTTTTGGAACTCTTTGGATTTACATGATTTTGAATAAATCTTGGCACTTCTCATCTATGGGATGGTTTTATTTCCAAACCCTGGCCAACTTATAGTTGTGAATGCTGTCAAAATCTTCATATCTCGCAATCTGGTGCCTACTTTGTTGAGAGATATCCTACATTCTCTCCACTCTCGCACTTTAAGGAAAAGAGAGATCCTCATGTGTTTTACTCCTCTTTTGGCTAGATGGTTTGTCTCGCATCTCCCCCGGTCTGTGTTGAAGAACGAACAAGGTTTGAGATAGTCCCATAGCATGATGATGCTCAGACATTCAGATATTCACTAGTGTTCTCGATCCTTAGAGAACATTACTATCATCGACCATTATGGGGAATTACCTAATGTCCCTTTTCTTGGCATTAGGGGAGGTACCACTTACAACCCTTGCTTAGCCTTACAACCATTTGGTATGCCCGAAGAGATGGTCCGCATGATATGCTCATCCAAGGAGTGGTATTCGACTAAGACAACGACGATCAAGGATACCGTCAGAGGTTTGTGCGAGCTTGGAGGATGGTAAATAAAGTGGATAGTAAGACGCTGGGACACAAGAATTCTATTCCCCTTGAGCCTTACCTTAGGTGGGTACGAGCTCGTGCTCAGAAGCTCGTGATGCCTTATCCCTCCATCCTACTAATTATCATGGAGCCTGTGGCTGAAGAAGATGTCCCGTACACTATCCTCCATCCCTACATGCATACTTCTCTTGAATACTTGCAAAAAGGTTGGATTCATCTAAAGAAAGAACGAGATACCTTCGAAGCTAAATTCTATGCTAGCGAGAAAAGGGTTCTGGAACTTACAAAGCAACTCCATGAAGAACAAAGCTTGAACTCCTACCTTACGCCAAAGAGGATGCGTTCGACCTTTTTATCTTAGAGATTTATTTTGTAAGCCCAAGAGGCACGATGTAATCATTTTGAACTAATTAATGAAATTTGACGTTTGTTTATTCTTTGTATATACAAATTTAAATTTCATAAATCCTTGAAATCATTTGCATACACATCTTCCATGCATCATAACATAACAGGTTTTCCAAGACAGGTTTCCTTATCTTTCTGCTGTTTATTTCAGCAAGATGGATATCGAGAAAACAGTTAAAGACCTACAATCACAAAACTCCCAATTTCAAGAGACTCTGCTGATACTGGCCAAGGGGCAACAAGAGTTGATGGCGTTGCTAGCAGCCAAAAAGAAACTGAAGAGGAAAGCCCTAGTCAATATGGGTAAGAGATTCAGAGAGTCGATTCGTCAGATACTGGTAGTGGAAAACTCGTCTGAGGAAGACGAAAATCAAATTGGAGAAGCAAGGAGTACCCAGGCTGGGTGTATCAATGATCAAGCATCTGATGATGTGGATTATTTTGACGAGCGGTATCCTCCTGCTGATGTTAAGTACAAGCAGCTAGAGGACAGACTGAAGGCCGTTGAGATTCAAGTCGTCCCCATTTTGGATTTTGATGATTTGGGTTTAATATCTGGGGTTTTCATTCCCCACAAATTCAAGATGCTGGTATTTTCTAAGTACGATGGGGTTTCCTGCCCAAAACTTCACCTGAAGTCTGATGTGCGTAAAATTCATCCACACACCACCGACAAGAAACTCTGGGTTCACTTCTTTCAAGAAAGCTTGGATGGGACGCAACTAGAGTAGTTTTACCAATTGGATGGTTCCCGTATTCATACATGGGAAGACTTAGCCACCTCTTTCTACCACCAAATACCAGTACAATGCCGACCTGGGGCCGACAAGAGTTCAATTGCAAGACATGACAATGGCTAAGAAAGAAGGGTTCAAAGAGTACGCCCAAAAGTGGAGGGATCTTGCCAGTAGGGTCCAACCACCGTTAACCCACAGGGAGCACATTGGTTTGTTTATGGGCACTTTATCTGGTCCATTTTTCAACTTAATGGTTGGTTGTTCTTCTTCTGGTTTCACCGAGCTGATCTTAACCGGTGAAAGAGTTGAAAGCGGTATCAAAAGCGGGAAGATTCCCATAGCATCTGCTTCCACCTCCAATCCTATAAAGAAACCTTTTACAGGGAAGAAAGAAACAAATGTTGTGTATGGGGCGAGGGCCCATACCAAGAAGGATGACAGTCTGTCCGTTAATGCTGTTCGGATTTCCAACCCAACTCCTATTCAAAGATAATATGCCAATCATCAATGATTTGAGGCTCCATGAAGACAATACACAAGGATATGCATGTCTCTATCCCAAGCCTTACAACACCTGTTAAAGGCTAATTTGGTGACACTGCGTGATCCTCCGGCCAATCCAGATACAACTTCACCTAAATACAATTCAAATACCAAGTGTGCATATCACTCGAATAGTCCCAGGCATGAGACTAACCAATGTTGGGCGCTGAAGAATAAAATTCAAGACTTAATAGACAACAAGACCATTGAATTTGATCCTCCTCCATCTCCAAATGTGATAACGGCGCCTATGCCAAATCATGGCAAGGGTGTCAATGCTGTTGAAGACACCATTTTTGTTTCCTTAGTCGAAGACTTGACTACTCCGTTAAACATTATCAAAAAGAATCTGCTAAAAGCCAGGATTTTCCATGGCTGTTTGAAGGATTGCGATTGCTGCGCCACACAACTCAATGGATGCAAAGGGATGAAGGAAGGAATTCAATGCCTGATAAATATCCATGAGATCCTATTTGAAAAGACTCAGTCTGCCAAAAGTTTGACCAATAAGTTTGAAGACCTCTCCATCATAACGATCTCAAACAAGCCTCTTAGGATCTCCTCCAAGGGTCCTATCAGAATTTCAAATGAACCGACTGTTGCTCCTTTGATAATTACCGCCCCCGGGATAACTCCGTACTCTTCCAACAAAGAAGTGCCTTGGAACTATGGTGCTGAAGTGTTTTACCATGGAATAAAGCAAGACGCTTGGATTGAAGAAAGAAAAGCTGATGACATTGGTAACATTACTAGCTCTAGTAAGGTGACCAGAACTGGGAGAATCTTTTCACCCAACATCTCACCACCAACTGCTACAAAGCCATATGTCCGCATCACTACTGCCAAGCCTAGTGCTGACACAGGGGGAAAGGAGAAAGTAGTTGGCCTGCTGAGACAAAAATACCGGCAAAATGCATTGCCGCTGAGGAACCTTTTGCTCGAGAAATGGATGAGATCTTGAAAATTATAAAAAGGAGTAATTTCAAGATAGTGGAGCAGTTGGGGCAAACCCCTTCCAAGATTTCCATGTTATCTTTGCTACTTTGTTCCGATGCTCATGCTCGGGTGTTAATCAAATTCTTGAAAAATGATCATGTCCCTCATAAGACCACAACTGACCAGTTTTAAAATTGTGTGGCAAGCTTGACGACCGATAATGGTTTGAGGTTCTCGGATGCTGATCTGACACCACTTGGAAAGAACTATAACAAAGCTCTGCATGTTTCTGTTGAATGTAAGGGGACTACCCTAGCACATGTTATGGTTGACACTGGCTCTTGTTTAAACATGCTACCCAAGGGGGCTTTGGACCGTTTAGACTGTGAAGGACTAGTTTTGAAACCAAGTGATATTATTGTGAGGGCTTTCGATGGGTCCAAAAGGACATTTCATGGAGAGGTGGATCTCCCGATCAAGGTGGGCTCACAGATTTTCAACTCTACTTTCTACATCAAGGATATCCATTCTGCTTACTCCTGTTTGTTGGGTCACCCTTGGATCCACGGAGCAGGGGCAGTAACGTCAACCCTTCATCAAAAGCTCAAGTATTCGGTCAAAGGAAGGATTATCAGTATCTGTGGTGAGGAGGAGTTCATGGTAAGCCACCTTAACTCTTCCAAATATGTGGAGATGGATGGGGAATTTATAGAAAACCCGTGTTAGGATTTTGAAGTTGTGCCACCAATGGTTGCTATTTCTAAATTTTGCTCTGATGTGTCCAAAGCTGTTAAGGTCGTGCCAAAGATGGTTTCGTTTAAAGATGATCATGCCGCAGTTGAAGAAGGAAGTTATGATACTTGGGGACAACTCCCCGAGATCTCATTCGAAGCAGACAAATGTGGTTTGGGTTTCACTATCAAGGCTCATAAAGAAATGAGGCACGCTCGTAAAGGGAAACCCCCTCTCCATTTTAAAAGTCATGAAGTTAACGCTGTGGGTGATTCTGATGATGAATGTGCATTTGAAGAATGGGTATATCCTACTACAACAGAGCTCAACAATTGGCACGCAAAGGACTTCGTTCCCGTCTCCTTCCTTGAGGAGTAATTACTTGTTTATTGCTTTCTTTTAATTCAAGAACATTTTGTCTGTAATATTAAACAATGACTTTTAAGCCATATGCCTGGACCATGGATCTGTGGTCCATTTGTCAAGGGTTTTATTTATGTTTATTTTATCATATGATCATTCAATATAAATCATTATAATTTTGCATTCAAATATTTGTGCTCATTGTCTTTATTTTTCTTCAAATATGTTTTTCAAAATAGCCATGTGTCTTACATTCACACACACACACACACACACACACACACACACACACACACACACACACACACACACACACACACACACACACACACACATACACACACACACACACACTCTCTCTTGCAGGTCCTCATCCACTCTGGATCTCATTGCCAATGACTCTACTATTGCCAACTATGACTTCTAACATCCAATTAACCAAGCCGAATACGAAGGCGAGGAAGATTGTGAAATACCGGGAGAATTAGCCAAACTTCTATTACAAGAGGAAAAAGTTATTCAGCCGCATGAAGAGTCAGTTGAAGTCATCAATCTAGGTACCGAGACAGACAAGAAAGAGGTCAAGATCGGCGCTAACCTGGAAAGCAGTGTCAAAAGAAGATTGGTTCAGATGTTGCATGACTATGTGGAAGTGTTTGCTTGGTCGTATGAAGATATGCCAGGTGTTGTACCCCAAAATTTTCCCTCTCATTTATCAAATATTTTCTCACAAGATCTGCTTTAGTTCAAGACTGCACAAGGTTTGATCAGCTCAAGACACCTCCTTAAGCACCGATGACTGAAATTAGGAATTGAGATTATACAAGGATAATTGAACTTTTAATGCCTCATATGACTTTCACGGATTATTATGGACCCTCAAGATTAATCATGTCAAGTTTCAAGTCTTGGATCACATTTTTGCTAAGTCAATTGAGTAGTTGACCTAAAAATCAACTGTATTGGTGAAAAAGTCAATTGTGGACAATATACAGTCAAACTTCATAATTTTTGATCCATATCAACATTATAAACTCATATGTATCATTTGATCAAGTTTGGACCACAATTCCTCAAGAAATTTTATCAGATCATCAAAAGGGCAAAATGTCAAAATTAGGGTTTTGCTTGAGCAAGGGCAATTCTGATTTTTAACCTAGAAAATAGTTAATTGGTTTGAGGCATGATCTCAAGAGTTCAGTTGCATCATTTTAAGCTAATGGAATGACTCAAAACATTGCTCAAGGTCATTGGATTGATAGTTGATTTCCAGTCAACTGATCAAAAGTCAACTATATACTGAAAAGTCAAACTTTGACTTTTTGGTCAAAATCAAGTGTCAAAGATCATAATTCATCAAAACATGTCAAAATATGAAACTTGTTCATAAACAAATAAAAAATTCAAGATTTCATTTTGAAAAGTCAAAGTTTTCAAACTTAGAAATTTTTCTAAGTGTTGAAAACTTCATATTTTTTCACAACTTTGAGCCATTTTTTCACCATGATGCAAGATGATTCAAAGGAAACTTTCAACATGAAAGTTGTAGATCTCCATGAGATATAAAACTTTTATTTACAAAAATTCTCGTATAAATTCTTGTATGTCAAGTTATTAATCCATGAAGTCATGGTCATTAAACTAAACACTTAGTGAAAATTTTGCCCTAGTTTAGGCAGGATTTTGACCTAACTTCATGGAAATTTTTCATATAGTTCCAAGGGGAATTTTCAAAAGTGATTCAAAGAGGGGTTGTAGAGAACATTACCAGCTTTCCAAAATGTCCAATAACTCCTTGAGATCATTCTTGAGCAAGGAGAATCGAAGAGAGGATGTTAGGGTTTAAAACTGAAATTATAGGTCATTTTCTGATGAACAAGAATTCAAATCTCAAGCCTATGTTGCACAATCTTGCTTTGCAGGCCTCTAAACTTCAATATCTCTCCCTAATAAGAAGATTACACTTTCTTTTGAGCTATTATCCATTTAATTCAAGCTTTACCCAAGATAATTTTCCATTAATGGCACAAACGTACCACTGCCATTTACATAAAGTAAGCTTTATGCAAAGTCAACTTGCATTGAGCTTTGCACTTATTCCTTCTGCACAAACTTCCTCTATAAAGTCATATAAGCATGTTTAAAGTTGGTAATCACTCTAGATATCTTTGTACTATGCATTGAAACCATGTTTGTCAACCTTACTTTAAAAACAAGCCAAGAAGCCAAAACATGTGATCTTGTACTTCTGACCACCTCAAGTATCCAAACCTTTTCCATACATATATACAAGTTGTTTGCAAGAAAACACACGCATACACAAGCCCTAAAACACACAATAACTAAGAACTGAATCAAAAATCACCATTATTGCACAGTCTGACTAAAAACTTGAAACTCACATCTTCCTCGTGCGTTTTCAAGCCTTTTGGTTCCTAAAGCTTCTAAACATCAAATACAACTCATCCCTGACCCTGTTTCATAATTGTAACATCTCCATCATCAAGATCCATAGCCAAAAACATATCACTGCATATTGACTTCTCCAAGCCATTTCAGCCACTCTCAACTCAAGCTAACCATTGCATTAGCTTCCTAGGAACTTGAGGAAGCTAACTTGATCATTGCAGCACCTTGAATCAAGCTCATTTGCATTTCACGATTTCCAGTTTTGAGGTATTTTTCTTGAACTTCTATCTCATTACTTAGGCATTGTTAGGCTTGCATTTGTGAAGATAAAATATAGACATCATTGCCCTAAAGCTGTACATATCCATATATTTTATTTATATTGATTGAGCTAGGAGAATTTTAGGATTGAACCTCTGAAAATAATTAGGTCAGGATTTGGTACTTTCAAAAATTCTCATTCATCTTTGATTTATAACTTATGATATTTATATGGTTGGATTCGTATGGAAAAATGGAGCAACTTTCATGTTTACATATTTCATTTTTATTGAGAAATGGTGAAGTTACAGATGATCTGCCTGGAGGTTGAAGATGAAGTGTATTCATGACTCATTTTGTATTATATATTTATTACTTAAGTTAAATTAACAGATGTATAGCCACCCTAGTGGTAAGGCAGCGCACTTGTAACCAAGAGAGCGTGGGTTCAACACCCACCGCGCTGTCTTTTGTCATTTTTCATATTTTTCCATATTTTTGCGTTTTTGCAGCGCCTGGGCCAACAACTTTGGGCCTTTGTTTCTTTTTTAAACCTTCTAACCCCTTTAACCATTTCCAAACCCCCTGACTTTTCTTTATATTTTATTTTCATTTTTTCCTTATTATTATTATTATTAATATCATTTTTTTTTCTACTAATAAAAAAACCCAAAAATATTTATATCTTATCATTTATATTTATTTAGTTTATTTTTCTTCATAAATACTAAAAGAACAAAAAAAACATTTCCTTTAATAAATTAATTTACTTTTTTTTAAATACTGAGATAATTAGTTTTAATCATTATATTATTATATTATTTTCTTGTAAATTAAAATCAATTTAGAACTTAGGACTTTTATTTAATTAATTTTATTTTATTTGCTAATTTAATTAAATTCACAAAAACCCTAAAAAAAACTTTGTTCTCTTTAAATTAATCTATTTTACTAACTTAATCTTAATTTTCTTATTTTTAGTTAATTATTTTATTTTAGTCAAAAAACCTTTTCATGAAAACCAAACAAAAATCACATTTCCTTTTGCACTTACATTCTTGCATTTTTATTTATTCATTTTTGTACAATATTCAATATGGTTGTGATGATTATTTAGATTTAATTCCCCCTAAATGATGTAATAGCGTAGTAATTTTAATTTTCGCAATTTATTGCTTTATATACAAATGCTAATAATTATGGTTTGTATGGCAAGAATGAAATCAATAAATAGCAAACCCTAATCAAGACAAATCAAGCATGAAAATCAATACACTTGCACACTTACACCCTTAGGGTAAAACCACTTTGTTGCCTTACAAAAATGACCATATTATGAATGTGAGGTATCTTAGCAAAAACAAGCAAAAAATACAAGATCATAGTCCCTCGATGATGCTATCAAAGTTGCCTTTCAAAAATGATCTTAGTCCCTAAAGAAAATGCTAAGATATCTTACAACATTGCTAATCATGGCTATACGATGACCCTTGCCCTTCCCTTTTACATCCAAAGATAGGGTTACTTACCAAATCAATGGTAAGATAACAATGTCAAAGGAAAGAGGAAATAAACATGAAATACTTTTGAGTAGGTAGATTGTTCCTAGTTGCTTGCTCAATTTCAAAACCAAAAACATCCTTGCTATTTTCAAAACAAACACCAACACTTTCAAAAACAACTTTTAAACTTGAAAACATTTTCAAAAGATCAACACTTTGTATACATTCTTACGAATGAGAATCATTACAAAGTTTGCCTAAACAATGGCACCTTTTCAAAATACTTTCAAAAACCACACAAAGCACATTTTCAAAAAAAAAGCAAGTGATCTAGCAAGTAACTAAGAGCCCATGGAAAACCATGGATGAAAAGGGTGCTAATACCTTCCCTTTTCATAATCTAACCCCCAAACTCAAGAAAACATCTCAAAGGTCTTTCCTGTTCTTTTCAGCCTTTCCTTTTAGATAAAAGAAAAGTCAGTGACGACTCTTTCTAACCGCAACATTTGCGATCAAATGCAATACAACCAAGTCAGTTCTCCCACCGTGTTACAGAACTAGCGACTTTGCTGGGGATTATTCTAAAAGTGGGGTTACCTTAGGGTTAGATCACACTTATTTGCTTTCATTGTTTGACTTGTATGCTTTACATTTTGATTCTTTGTTTGGGTTTGAATCCTCTACCCGAATTTGGGATACCTTATAGGTAAGTAGCAATACATTGTGGAAACTATGCAAGGTATACCAACATGGTCTAAGCAATATCTATGTTAGTGTGACATATTTGTGGGTACCGGTAGCCCTTTAGTAGTCAAGGAGAACACGGGGCCGCTGAGTGATGTCATGAAGCACTAACGAACTTCTAGAACCTTTACTTGACCAACTTGGCCATTAGGACGTAGTGAGATGACCGACTTTGATGCAGTCCGAAGTTGGTAGATACTCGATACTACACTCATTGAGGTTTGTTTTTTTAGGATCTTTTGGTCTCCATTAAAGAGGCTTGCGCTGAAACAATGCCCGAGGAAATAAACTAGTGATTTGAGCTCCCTTAGAACCCAGTTACTATTGCTACGACAATTTTAGGCCAACTAAACTTCAAGAGGGTACTTACCTATGAGACTCCATGCAAACATAAACCTAAGGACTTTTTTGTTTTGTTTGTATATATTTACTTGTACATAACATCATAAACATCATAACATCATAATCATACTCACTAACCATTTCAAGGATTTTTGGATTTATCTTTGTTCTATTTTGTAGGACATGGATTCTATTTGCAGGAAAACCATTCAAGTCAACCTTGTAAGGATCCCTCCTCAACTTAAAGAGTTAGCATCAAGGGTTCCCGAAAATTCTCCATTTACCGAAAGACATGGTCGCCTCCTAATCTTGGTTACCTCCAACACTGATGAGGACATGATGAAGGTGCTCTTCCAATTCTTTGATCCTCTACACCATTACTTCATATTTCCCGATTATCTACTTGTGCCAACTTTGGAAGAATTCTCCCAACTCTCGAGGATTCCCATTCTCGATCAACTACTCTTCAACGGTACAGAAAGAGATCCAAAACCAGAAGAGATTGCTCAAGCTCTACACTTGCAACCATATGATGTCATAACTAATTGGGAAACAAGGAGTGGTGTCAAAGGTTTCTTAGCCAAGTTCTTGTTTGAGAAAGTTCAAGACTGTTGGAACTCTTTGGACTTGCAAGCTTTTGAGGAAATTGTAGCTCTCCTCATCTATGGGATGGTTTTATTCCAAAATCCTGACCAACTCATAGATGTAAACACCGTCAAAATCTTCATGTCTTGTAACCCGATGCCTACTTTGTTAGGAGACATCCTGCATTCTTTTCACACTCGCACTATGAGGAAAAGAGGTATCCTTATGTGTTGTACTCCTCTCTTATAAATATGGTTTATTTCGAATCTTCCCCAATCTGTATTGAAGAACGAGCAAGGTTCAAGGTGGTCACATAGGTTGATGACGCTCAAACATTCAGACATTCATTGGTGTTCCCGATCCGTGGAGAGTGTTACTATTGTCGACCATTGTAGAGAATTACCTAATGTCCCCTTGCTTGGCATTAGAGGAGGCATCACCTACAACCCTTGCTTAGCCTTAAGACAGTTTTGTTACGCCCTAAGGGATGGCCCATATGAGATGCTTATTCAAGGGTTGGTATTTGACTACGAGAATGACGATCAAGGTCACTGCCAGAGGTTTATCCGAGCTTGGAGGATGTTGAACAAGGTAGATAGTAAGACATTGGGGCACAAGAATTCTATCCTTCTTGAGCCTTATCTCAAATGGGTACGAGCCCGTGCTCAAAGTCTTATGATGCCTTACCCTCTATTCTTCCGGTTATCATAGAGTCTGTTGTGGAAGGAGATGTTCCATACACTATCATGCATCCTGACATGCCCACCTCTATCAAAGACTTACAAAGGGATTGGATACAGCTTAAGGGGGAGCGAGACACTTTTGAGGCCCAATTCTACACCAACAAGAAGAAGGTTCTGGAACTCACCAAGCAACTTCATGAGGAGCGGAGCCGGAACGCCTACATCGCACCAAAGAGGATGCGTACAACTTTTTATCTTAGAGTTTTTGTATTTCTTTGTAAGCCCAAAGAGGCATGATATACTTAAACTTTGATTTATTAATATAACGTGTGCTCCTTTTTGGTCTAAAGTAAATTTAAGTCTCTAATTTCCTTGAAATCATTGCATATGCATCTCCATTCATCAAAACATAAGCAGGTTTCTTACAACAAGTCTCCTCATCTTTCTACTGTTTATTTCAGTACGATGGACATGGAACAGACGGTAAAAGATCTCCAGGCGCAGAATGCTCAGTTTCAACAAATGTTCTTGACTCTAGCCAAAGGACAATAGGATTTGAAAACTTTGCTGATCGTAGAAAAGAAGAAGAAAGAAAATAAAGCAACCAGTGTTCTGAATCTAGGAAGAAGGTTCCCAGGGCCATCCAGGCGGACCCTAGACTTCACAACATCATCTGGTGAAAAGGATAATCAAGAAGGGAAAGGAAAGGAAGTGACTTCCCAGCCAGAATCTGAAGAGGAAGAAGAAGAGGATTACTCTGAAGAATAGTATCCTCCAGCTGACGACAAATACAAACATCTGGAAGAGCGTCTAAGTGCAATGGAGATTCAGAAAGTGCCCGGGCTGGACTTTGAAGAGCTGGGTTTGGTATCTGGGATTGTTATTCCACCAAAGTTCAAGGCACCAGTGTTTTCTAAGTATGAATGGTTTTCATGTCCCAAGATGCACCTCCGATCTTATGTGAGGAAGATACAGCCTCACACTGCCGACAAAGATTTGTGGTTCCACTTCTTTCAAGATAGTCTATCCGGAACTCAGCTAGATTTGTTCTATCAACTAAAGAGGGCCAATATCCATAATTGGGAAGACCTTGCCACTTCTTTTTATAAACAATATCAATACAACATAGACCTTGCTCCCATCCGTACTCAACTCTAGAGTATGGCTATGGTTTCAAGAGAAGGTTTCAAAGACTACGCTAAAAAATGGAGACTTAGAAGGAAAAGTCCAGCCTCCCCTGTCTGACAGAGAACTAGTAGACATGTATCTGGGTACCTTGTCCGGTCCTTTCTTTAATCATATAATTGGAAGCTCCTCAGCATGCTTCACTGAATTAATCTTGACCGGGGAAAGAGTGGAAGTTGGGATTAAGAGTGGGAAGATCCAAAAATACGCATCCTCCAGTGCCGTGAGAAAACCATTTATTGGGAAGAAAGAAGTTGGTGTTGTATACCCTCAAAGAAATCAGGACAGAACCGAACTCCGTCCAATGGTAGGGGCCGTCATGATCCCTAAGCCTGCACCTACTCAACAAAGGAGCAACCAGCCTAGAACGGAAAGACCAGTAAAACAATTTACCAGGATAAATATGACACTGTCTCAAGTCCTTCCACATTTATTGAGATCTAATCTGGTAACTTTGAAGGAAGCCCCAAAGAATCCCAACACCCCCCTCCTCATTACCACCCTAATGCTTGCTGTGCTTACCATTCAGAAAGTTTAGGCCATGATACCAACAACTGCATGGCTTTGAAAAACAAGGTGCAAGACCTTCGCGAGGCAAAAGAAATTAAATTTGATGCTTATGAGATCTCAAATGTTATCACCTCTCCTATTCCCAAGCATGGCCGTGATGTTAACGCTGTTGAAGATGATGTGTTTGTTACTGTTGTTGATGAACTTGTTACTCCTCTCCTGACTGTCAAAAGGAAGCTGTTGAAGGCCGGTTTATTTCCAGGCTGTAACGAAGACTGCCACCTCTGTTTATCCCTACCAACTGGTTGTCATTTATTGAAATCAAGTGTTCAGCGCCTAATGGATGACAACGAGATTTTGTTTGAAAAGACTCCCATTCCAACCATTTCTTACAAAGATGTTTTGATAGTAACCATTTCCGCCAATCCTTCCAGGGTCTCCACCAAAATACCAGTTAGGATTACATCAGTTCCTAAGGTGACTCTGCTGATAATTACTATGCCAGGGCCAATCCCGTACTCCTCAAATAAAATTGTCCCCTAGAATTATGGGGGTGATGTCTACTATCACAACGTCAAGCATGATTGGCTGGCTGATGAAGACTCAATTTATGAGAAGGTTGACCCCGACATTGGCAATATTATGAGAACCAGCAAAATAACCCGAAGTGGAAGAGTATTCTCTCCCGAGATTGCTCCTCGAAAAACTATTATCGGTCCTGTGATTATCCCTGCTTCTGTTCCTGTTGACACTACTACTACAATCCCTATGGTTACCCCTATTGACATCCCTACCACTGAGTCGATCGAGACTCGGGGCAAAGGCATTCTGGTTGAGCTTGTCCGGATGAAGGCGCAATCAATGTCTATCCCGGAAGCCCGCAAAAAAGAGATGGAAGAAATTATGAAAATTATAAAGAGAAGCAACTACAACGTAGTCGAACAGCTAGGGCAAACTCCGTCCAAGATTTCTATGCTGGCTTTACTGTTGTGCTCTGAGGCTCATGCGAAGGCCTTGGTGAAATTTCTTAAAACTGCCCATGTGCCACAGGGAACCTCTGCTGATCAATTCCAAGACTGTGTAGCTAGTTTGACAGCTGACAACGGTTTAGGATTTTTTGATGCTAACCTGACACCTAGAGGGAGAAAACACAACGAGGCATTGCATGTCTCTGTCGAATGCAGGGGCGCAACTTTGGCCCATGTACTGGTTGATACTGGTTCATCTTTGAATGTGTTGCCTAAGAAAGCTTTAGATAAACTCTATTGTGAAGGTTTGACCTTAAAACCCAGCAACATAGTGGTAAGGGCCTTCGACGGTTCAAAGAGAATGTGCATGGGGAAGTTGACATCCCCATTAAGGTTGGAACTCAAACCTTTGATTCAACTTTTTACGTGATGGACATTTTCCCTTCCTATTCCTGTTTATTGGGCCGACCTTGGATTCACAACGCTGGTGTCGTCACCTCTACATTACATCAGATACTGAAATACCCAACCAATGGGAAAATCATTATTTTCCATGGAGAGGAGAAATATATGGTCAGTCACCTGAACTCCTTCAGATACATGGAATTGGATGGTGAATTCATTGGAACTCCGTTTCAGTATTTCGACGAAGTCCCACAAACAGTGGAAGCAACCAAGGTTGTTTCCCAAGTCCCATATATTACAAGACCTCCGCTAAAGATGTCTTCTCTGAAAGATGCCAAGGCAGTGGTCGAAGAAGTTGGGTGTACTATTTGGGGCTAACTCCCGGATATCCCTTACAAATATGAAAAATTTGGTTTGGGTTTCACTTCAGGAGCCTATAAAGTTGTTCCTCGTGCTCGCGCCGGGGGACCACCTTTGAATATCAGCAACCATGGAGTCAATGCAGTGGAGGATGATGATGACAGCTAAGGCCTGGAGGAATGGATTTTCCCAACTATCAACGGAGGACTCACCAACTGGAAAGCTAAAGATTTTGTCCCAATTACTTTTATCCAACAGTAATTATCTTTAAATTTTTGTCAGACTTGTAATAATTAAACAATTCAGACTTTTAAAACCTTGTGTCTTACTCGAGGCACAATGGTCCACTTGTAAGGGTTGTTACCTCATTTTCATATGTCATCAATGAATCATGGACGATTTTTCATGCAAACTTTATGCTCTTTGTCTTTCTTTTTCTACATTTTTATTTCTTTCAAAAATAGCCATGCTCTTACACACACTCACGTATCAAAATGCAAATCTACATCCACTCAGGATCCCATGGGTAACGATTCTACCCTGGCATGTTGTGACTTTGAAAATATAATCTACCAAGCCGAAGACGAAGGTGAGGAAGATTGTGATGTGCCAGGGGAACTAGCCAGGTTACTACAACAGGAAGAAAGGACCATACAACCCCACGAAGAGCCAGTGGACACAGTTAACTTAGGTACCGAAGAGGACAAGAAAGAAGTCAAGGTAGGAGCCAATCTGGAACCTAGTGTCAAGAAGCGCTTAATTCAGTTACTACATTACTAAGTTGAGGTCTTTTCCTGGTCGTACAAAGACATGCTAGGACTTGATGCTGATATCGTGGTCCATCGTCTACCAACAAAAGAAGACTGCCCTCCGGTAAAACAGAAAGTCAGTTGCATGCGGCCAGACATGTCAGAGAATATCAAGATTGAAGTCATGAAACAATTCAACACTGGATTCTTAGCCGTCACCTCCTATCCACAATGGGTCGCCAATGTTGTTTCGGTTCCTAAAAAGGACGGTAAAGTACGAATGTGTGTGGACTACAGAGATTTGAATAGGGAAAGCCCCAAGGATGATTTCCCACTCCCCATATCGATATTTTGGTTGACAATACCGCACAACATAAAGTGTTCTCATTTATGGATGGTTTCTCAGGCTACAACCAGATCAAAATGGCACCTGAGGACATGGAGAAAACGACCTTCGTCACACAGTGGGGCACTTTCTGTTATAAGGTTGTGCCATTCGGGTTGAAGAACGCGGGGGAAACTTATTAATGCGCCATGGTAGATCTATTTCACGACATGATCCATCATGAAATAGAGGTCTATGTGGATGACATGATAGCCAGATCTCAAACTGAAGAGGAAAATCTTGACCATTTGCAGAAACTATTTGAGAGACTAAAGAAATACAAGCTGAGGTTGAACCCGAATAAATGCACATTTGGGGTGAGGTCCGGTAAACTCCTAGGCTTCGTCGTCAGCGGTAAAGGTATCGAAGTGGACCCTGCCAAGGTAAAAGCAATACAAGAAATTCCCGCTCCTCGCACTGAGAAGGAAGTCAGAGGATTCTTAGGACAGCTAAACTACATTGCCAGATTCATTTCTCACCTAACCGCTACTTGTGAACCAATCTTCAAATTACTGAAGAAAGATCAAGTAGTCAAATGGAATGATGAATGCCAAGATGCATTCGACAAGATCAAAGAGTACCTTCAAGAGCCTCCTGTTTTGATGCCGCAAGTTGAGGGAAGACCTTTAATCATGTATCTAACTGTCTTGGAAAATTCAATGGGGTGTGTGCTGGGGCAGCATGACGAGTCTGGTCGAAAAGAGCATGCTATTTACTACCTGAGAAAAAAGTTTACTGACTGTGAAACAAGATATTCACTGCTCGAGAAAACTTGATGCGCTCTGGCATGGGCTGCTCGCCGTCTGAGACAGTATATGTTGACCCATACTACCTTATTGATATCCAAGATGGATCCAATTAAATACATATTGGAGAAGCCTTCCCTCTCTGGGAGAATAGCAAGATGGAAGATGATTCTGACTGAATACGACATTCAGTACACTACCTAAAAATAAATAAAGGGCAGTGTGCTGGCCGATCACCTTGTTCATCAAGCTGTGGATGACTATCAGTCCATGAAATTCGAATTCCCAGATGAAGACATAATGATGGTAAACAATTGTGAAGAACTCAGACCATATGATGGACCTGAACAAGGATCCCGATGGACCCTGGTTTTTAACGGAGCCACTAATGCGCTCGGCAATGGCATAGGTGTTGTAATCATATCCCCTGAAGGATGTCATACTCCCTTTATCGCAAGACTTTGTTTCAACTGTACTAATAACATGGCAGAATACGACGCGTGTATTTTTGGTCTCAAGGCTGCCATAGATTTGGGAATCAAGTCCTTAAGTGTATTCGGAGATTCAGCCTTAGTCATCAGTCAGATCAAAGGAGATTGGGACACGAAGCACCCTAACCTCATCCCCTACAAAGAACATGTGTTGACATTAATCCCATATTTCGAGGAAATTACCTTTGAGCATTTTCCACGAGAGGAAAATCAACTAACAAACGTGCTAGCCACTATGTCATCCATGTTTAAAGTTAAGTGGGGTAACGAGGCTCCCCAGATCACCATTAATGGGGATGGACGAACCAACTTACTGTCACGAGATCGATACTGAAGAAGTAGTGGACCAACCTTGGTTCCATGAAGTTAAGAGGTATCTCGAGGCTCAAGAGTATCCAGAAGGAGCTTTAGTCAATGATAAGAAGTTCTTGAGAAGATTATCTGCTAAGTTCTTCATCAGTAATGGCATTCTCTACAAGCGCAACCACGACTCTGTTTTGCTTCATTGCATGGACAAGGATGAGGCAGAAAAGATCATGGCTGATCAACATGAAGGCACTTTTGGCACCCATTCTAGTGGGCATACGATGGTTAAAAATATCCTACGGGAAGGGTACTACTGGTCTACCATTGAAGCAGATTTCTATCAGCATTCACGAACCTGTCACAAGTGTCACATCTATGCTGACAAAGTGCATGTGCCTCTAGTTCCTCTAAACGTTCTGACTGCTCCCTGGCCATTCGCGATGTGGGGAATCGATATGATTGGAGAAGTCAAATCTACAGCTTCTAATGGACACCGCTTCATCTTGGTGGCCATTGACTATTTCATGAAGTGGGTTGAGGCAGCTTCTTTTGCTTCCGTTACCAAAAATGTTGTGGCCCGATTCATTAAAAGAATCTCATCTGTCGGTACAGTATCCCAGAGAGAATCATTACAGATAATGGTACGAAATTCAAGATCCAACACCATAATTCTTCCCCTTACCGGCCAAAGATGAATGGCGCTGTCGAAGCCGCAAATAAGAACATAAAAAATATCATACAAAAAATGACAGTAACCTACAAAGACTGGCATGAAATGTTACCATTCGCTCTCCACGGTTACCGTACCATGGCGCACACATCAACAAGGGCAACACCCTTCTCTTTGGTATATGGCATGGAAGTTGTTCTACCAATTGAAGTACAAATACCTTCTCTAAGAATCATAAAAGATGCAGGGTTGAGTGAAGATGATTGGATCCAAACTCGACTTGACTAATTGAACCTAATTGATGAGAAGAGGCTTACGGCTGTCTGTCACGGCCAGATGTACCAAAGACATATGATCAAAGCTTTTAACAAAAAGGTCAGACGTCAGGTATATCAAGTTGGTGACTTGGTAATCAAGCGTATCATATTTCCACAAGGTGATCCCAGGGGCAAATGGACTCCTATATACAAAGGACTATTTATGATCAAAAGCATATTCTCAGGTGGAGCAATGATCTTAACCACTATGGATGGCGAAGACCCTCCACACCCTGTGAACACAGACATAGTCAAAAGATACTACGCATAAGAAGGGCATCCTAGGCACACCTAGGCAAAAACAAGGGCATCCCGGTGAACCACAAAGGTTCAGGCAAAAATTAGGGATAGAATACAAAAAAATCAGTACAACAGACAAGCTGAAAACCTGAAAGGGCGGCTTGGGAAAAAAAGGGTATTCCGGTGGACTGAAAACCCGAAAGGGAGGTCCAGGCAAAAGTTAGGGAATTAAAGAGTATGACTATGTCTCATTGGATCACCTTACAGACAACCTTTAGCATTGACTAACAAGCTCAAACGATTCTAATCAATCCAATCAGCTCCGGACAAGGCAACAAGTGGATAAGACGCTCAGAGACACGAAGGCTATAGCAGAATGGGAACCCCATGGGATTATTTCACATAGCTATCTTTTCTCTGTATCAAATTTCCATTTTTCTACGACGACATTCTCTTACTAGAATGTTCGTCTCATTTTATAAAAATACTTATTCAAGTTAAATACAAAGATATCCCATTGAAAGTGAAAAACTATCTGTTTTTCTTTATTTCTGTGTTTTATTTACAAAAACGTCCAATGATTTTTTTTGAACATATGCATTTGAACGTGACTACTGTTTGCAAATGAACAAAAAAAGGAACAGAAAATAGAAAGACAATCACTAATGGCTTTAAGAAATAGGATAATGTCTTTAGACTATTCCATAAAATCCCCCACAGTATGCAACTTAATGATATCAAGCTCTCTTACATCGCCAGCGGAATAAAACTTCCAGTTACCGCTCCTAAGGTTCCTCAGTGAAAGTGGCCATTTTCTCAGGATTCCCCAACAGGATTTCACAAGGTCCACATGCAATGCACGTCGTTTCCCCTTCACAACATAGTTTATTCCTCTAACAAATGGAAGCTCATCAATACTTCAACTTCAAGACATGAAGACTTGCACTCCTCATTCTCAGCAATGCTCAGGGATTTATTTTCCCTGACTCCAGCAACACTGTGGCATAACAATTAATGTGTCAGTACATTACATCCATACGTCATAAGATTGACAACACATATACATACAACATAATCTCATTTATTTTAAGAACATCATTGTACCATGCATTTCATACATCATGACATTGTATTCAACTAACCTTTCATCTTTTCCAGGAAAGACCAATCAATAGAAAATTATCGTCAAATTTTCAACAAGTCAATTAAAGATCAATTCCCAAAAAAGGATTGGTCAACCATCTACATAACAGATATTTCTTTCAGGCCCCTGCCAGCTCAGTTTAAACCTCTCAACGGTTTATTCTGATTCTTTCCCGCAGACGTCTTCTCTGGTTTAGATAAATCTCTCAATGATTTATTCTGATTCTTCTCCAGATCCCTTCCGGTTCAGTTTAAACCTCTCAACAATTTATTTTAATTCTTTCCAGCAGACGCTTTCTCTGGTTCAGATAAATCACACAAAGATTTACTCTGATTCTTTCCAGTTAAAGAATATTCAATATCTCTTTTGGTTCGGTTTAAACCCCTCAATGGTTTATCCTGATACTTTCCAAAGGAACACTTCGGGTTCAGATAAATCTCTCAATGATTTATTCTGATTCTTTCCCACAGACTCTTTCTCTGGTTCAGATAAATCGCACAAAGATTTACTCTGGTTCTTTCCAGTTAAAGAATTTTCAGGACCTATTTTGGTTCAGTTTAAACCCCTCAACGGTTTATCCTGATACTTTCCAAAGGAACAATTTGGGTTCAGATAAATCTCTCAACGATTTATTCTGCTTCTTTCCCGCAGACACTTTCTCTAGTTCAGATAAATTGCACAAAGATTTACTCTGATTCTTTCCAGTTAAAGAATATTCATGATCTCTTTTGGTTCAGTTTAAACCGCTCAATGGTTTATCCTGATACTTTCCAAAGGAACACTTCTGGTTCAGATAAATCGCACCAAGATTTATTCTGATTCTTCCCAGTCAAACAACATACAAGACTTCTCCTGGTTCAGATAAATCGCTCCCAAAGATTTATTCTGATTCTTTTCCAGTTGAACTCAAGTTCAGACTTAGTCCATTCTCTGTCAGCAGTCACCCTTGGATGGCATCTAGAAGCCCATCTCCGGCAATCTCCATCATTCTTCCAAATGGCATCTATAAGCCCATTCCCAATTCATATTCGAGTGCAAATTACTGGGCACTCTAGTGTCCAATCATCTTCCACCTTCAAGTCACGAATGGCAAATCCGCCAATCTAACTCTTCAGGTTTAAGACGATTGAACATGGGCAGTTGTTGTACCCTAAAATTTTCCCTCTCATTTATCAAATATTTTCTCACAAGATCTCCTTTGGTTCAAGACTGCACAAGGTTTGACCAACTTAAGACACCTCCTTAAGCACTGATGACTGAAACTAAGGTTTGAGATTACACAAGGATAATTGAACTTTTAATGCCTCATATGACTTTAATATATCATTATGGATCCTAAATATTACTCATGTCAATTTTCAAGTCTTGGATCACATTTTTGCTCAGTCAATTGAGCGGTTGACCTAAAAATCAGTTGTATTGGGGAAAAAGTTAATTGTGGCCAATTTACAGTCAAACTTCATAATTTGTTATCCATATCAATATTATAAACTCATATGTATCATTTGATCAAGTTTGGACCACAATTCCTCAAGAAATTTTATCAGATCATCAAAAGGGCAAAATGGTCAAAATTAGGGTTTTGATTGAGCAAGGGCAATTCTGATTTTTAACCTAGAAAATGGTTAATTGGTTTGAGGCATGATCTCAAGAGTTCAATTGCATCATTTTGACCTAATGGCATGACTCAAAACATTGCTCAAGGTCATTGGATTGATAGTTGATTTCCAGTCAACTGATCAAAAGTCAACTATATACTGAAAAGTCAAACTTTGACTTTTTGGTCAAAATCAAGTGTCAAAGATCACAATTCATCAAAACATGTTAAAATATGAAACTTGTTCATCAACAAATCAAAAATTCAAGATTTCATTTTGAAAAGTCAAAGTTTTCAAACTTAGAAATTTTTCTAAGTGTTGAAAACTTCATATTTTTTCACAACTTTGAGCCATTTTTTCACCATGATACAAGATGATTCAAAGGAAACTTTCAACATGAAAGTTGCAGATATCCATGATATATAAAAATTTTCTTTACACAACTTCTCCTAGAAATTCTTGGATGTCATGTTATTAATCCATGAAGTTATGGTCATGAAACTAAACACTTAGTAAAAAAATTTCCCTAGTTTAGGCAGGATTTTGACCTAACTTCATGGAAAATTTTCATATAGTTCCAAGTGGAATTTTCAAAAGTGATTCAAAGAGGGGTTGTAGAGCACATTACAAGCTTTCCAAAATGTTCAAGAACTGCTTGAGATCATTCTTGAGCAAGTAGAATCAAAGAGAGGAAGTTAGGGTTTAAAATTGAAATTATAGGTCATTGTGATGAACAAGAATTCAAATCTCAAGCCTATGTTGCAAAATCTTGCTTTGCAGGCCTCTAAACTTCAATAACTCTCCCTAATCAGAATATTACACTTTCTTTTGAGCTATTATCCATTTAATTCAAGCTTTATCCAAGATAATTTTCCATTAATGGCACAAAGGTACCATTGCCATTTACATAAAGCAAGCTTTATGCAAAGTCAACTTGCATTGAGCTTTGCACTTGTTCCTTCTGCACAAACTTCCTTTACAAAGTCAGATAAGCATGTTTAAAGTTAGTAACCACTCTAGATAGCTTTGTACTATGCATTTAAACCATGTTTGTCAACCTTACTTCAAAAACAAGCCAAGAAGCCAAAACATGTGATCTTGTACTTCTGACCACTTCAAGTATCCAAACCTTTTCCATACATATACACAAGTTGTTTGCAAAAAAACACATGCATACACAAGCCCTAAAACACACAAGAACTCAGAAATGAATCAAAAATCACCATTGTTGCACATTCTGACCAAAAACTTGAAACTCACATCTCCCTCGTGCGTTTTCAAGCCTTTTGGTTCCTAAAGCTTCTAAACATCAAATACAATGCATCCCTGACCCTGTTTCATAACTGTAACATCTCCATCATCAAGCTCCATAGCCAAAAACAGAGCACTGCACATTGACTTCTCCAAGCCATTTCAGCCACTCTCAACTCAAGCTAACCATTGCATTAGCTTCCTAGGAACTTGAGGAAGCTAACCTGATCATTGCAGCACCTTGAATCAAGCTCATTTTCATTTCACGGTTTCCAGTTTTGAGGTATTTTTCTTTAACTTCTATCTCATTACTTAGGCATTGTTATGCTTGTATTTGTGAAGATAAAATGTAGACATCATTTCCCTGAAGTTGTACATGTCCATAGATTTTATTTATATTGATTGAGCTAGGAGAATTTTAGGATTGAACCTCTGAAAATAATTAGGTCAGGATTTGGTACTTTCAAAAATTCTCATTCATCTTTGATTTATAGCTTATGATATTTATATGGTTGGGCTCGTATGGAAAAATGGAGCAACTTTCATGTTTGCATATTTCATTTTTATTGAGAAATGGTGAAGTTACAAATGATCTGCCTGGAGGTTGAAGATGAAGTGTATTCATGACTCATTTTGTATTATATATTTATCACTTCAGTTAAATTAATGAATGTGTAGCCACCCCAGTGCTAAGGCAGCATGCTGGTAACCAAGAGGGCGTGGGTTCAACACCTAGCGCACTGCCTTTTGTCATTTTTCATATTTTTCCACATTTTTGCCTTTTTGCAGCGCTTGGGCCAACAACTTTGGGCCTTTGTTTCTTTTTTTAATCTTCTAACCCCTTTAACAATTTCCAACCCCCCAGACTTTTCTTTATATTTTATTTTCGTTTTTTTTCTTTATTGTTATTATTATTATTAATATCATTTTTTTGCTACTAATAAAAAAACTCAAAAATATTTATATTTATTTAGTTCATTTTTCTTCATAATTACTAAAAGAACAAAAAAAAACATTTCCTTTAATAAATTAATTTACTTTTTTTAAATACTTAGATAATTAGTTTTAATCATTATATTATTATATTATTTTCTTGTAAATTAAAATCAATTTAGAACTTAGGACTTTTATTTAATTTATTTTATTTTATTTACTAATTTAATTAAATTCACAAAAACCCTAGAAAAACTTTGTTCTCTTTAAATTAATCTATTTTACTAAGTTAATCTTAATTTTCTTATTTTTTAGTTAATTATTTTATTTTAGTCAAAAAACCTTTTCATGAAAACCAAACAAAAATCACATTTCCTTTTGCATTTACATTCTTGCATTTTTATTTATTCATTTTTGTACAATATTCAATATAGTTGTAATAATTATTTAGATTTAATTTCTTTCAATTCCCCATTTGTAATTTGTACACCCCTCCCCCTAAATGATGTAATAGCATAGAAATTTTAATTTCCGCAATTTATTGCTTTATATACAAATGCTAGTAATTAAGGTTTGTATGGCAAGAATAAAATCAATAAATAGCAAACCCTAATCAAGACAAATCAAGCATGAAAATCCATACACTTGTACACTTACACCCTTAGGGTAAACCCACTTTGTTGCCTTACAAAAATGGCCATATTATGCATGTGAGGTATCTTAGCAAAAACAAGCAAAAAAACAAGATCATAGTCCCTCGACGATGCTATCAAAGTTGCCTTTCAAAAATGATCTTAGTCCCTAAAGAAAATGTTAAGATATCTTACAACATTGCTAATCATGGTTATACTATGACCCTTGCCCATCCCTTTTACATCCAAAGATAGGGTTACTTATCAAATCAATGGTAAGATAACAATGTCAAAGGAAAGAGGAAATAAACATGAGAGACTTTTGAGTAGGTAGATTGTTCCTAGTTGCTTGCTCAATTTCAAAACCAAAAACATCCTTGCTATTTTCAAAACAAACACCAAGACTTTCAAAAACAACTTTCAAACTTAAAAACATTTTCAAAACATCAACACTTTGTATACATTCTTACGAACGAGAATCATTACAAAGTTTGCCTAAACGATGGCACCATTTCAAAATACTTTCAAAAACCATACAAAGCACATTTTCAAACAAAAGCAAGTGATCTATCAAGTAACTAAGAGCCCATGGAAAGCCATGGATGAAAAGGGTGCTAATACCTTCCCTTTTCATAATATACCCCCCGAACTCAAGAAAACATCTCAAAGGTATTTCCTGTTTTTTCAGCCTTTCCTTTTGGATAAAAGAAAAGTCGGTGGCGACTCTTGCTAACTGCAACATTTGAGATCAAACGCAAAACAACCAAGTCAGTTCTCCCACTGCATTACACCAGGGTTGGATACCGATATTATAGTTCATCGTCTGCCGAAAAAGGAAAATTATCCTTCTGTCAAAAAAAAAAAAGTTTGGCGCATAAGGCCTGAGATGTCTGAAAAGATAAAAGCTGAGGTGATGAAACAATTTGACGCAGGATTCCTAGCTGTTACATCTTATCCCCAATGGGTTGCAAATGTGGTTCCAATGCCGAAGAAAGACGGAAAAGTCCGTATGTGCGTAGATTATAGGGATCTGAATAGGGCAAGTCCCAAGGATGATTTCCCTCTACCTCATATTGATGTCTTGGTCGATAACACTGCTAAGCATAAAGTATTCTCTTTCATGGATGGTTTCTCCGGCTATAATCAAATTAAGATGGCTCCCGAAGACATGGAGAAGACCACTTTCGTTATGCAATGTGGCACCTTTTGTTACAAGGTCATGCCATTCGGATTGAAGAATGCAGGGGCAATATATCAAAGGGCTATGGTAGCTTTGTTTCATGATATGATCCATCATGAAATAGAGGTATATGTGGATGATATGATTGCAAGATCATAAACTAAAGAGGAACATCTCAATCACCTATACAAGCTATTCGAGAGGTTGAAAAAGTACAAGTTGAGATTGAACCCTAATAAGTGCACATTCAAAGTACGATCTGGAAAGCTTCTAGGTTTTGTTGTCAGTGGTAAAGGCATCGAAGTCGATCCTGCCAAGGTGAAGGCCATCCAAGAAATGCCATTTCCCCACTCTGAAAAGGAATTTAGAGGATTTTTGGATCGTCTTAACTACATCGCCCGCTTCATATCTCACTTAACTGCTACTTGTGAGGCAATCTTCAAACTCTTGAAGAAAGATCAAGTAGTCAGATGGAATGATGAATACAATAAACCCTTCACCAACAAAGTTGCCCATAAAGTCTCTTTGAATAGGTGGATCCCCAGCCAGAGTCTCAATCTCTTGACATCTCTCTCCTCAACTAAGTTGATCCTAAAAGAAGAAGCCTTGTGGATCTCTTCCTAAAAGAACTCACATTGTCAGCAGTTCGTCAAGTATTCCTCAACAGGGTTTATTTCTTCAACAGAGTTTTTTTCCCCAGTGGGGTTTATTTCCCCAGCTAAATTTGTCTTTCCCGGTTGAGTCTATCCTCTCCAGCTTGAGTTTGACTCTCAGACTATTACAAATCAGAGGGCCACAACCCCTAATCCCCAGTGAAGTCGCCAACAAAGTCATTTCTATCTCTAAAAGTTGTTGTGAAGCCTGAAGTCCGACCAGATAACAGTTTTAACTTCAGTAAGTTGTTGTGAAGCCTGAATTCGACCAGATAACAGTCAACTTCATTCATTCAAAATACTATGAAGTCTCGCCCCGACCAGATAAAAGTACAACCTTCAGTTACTATGAAGCCTGGACCCGACCAGATAATAGTGTAACTTTTCAAATACTATGAAGCCTGGACCCGACCAGATAATAATGTAACCTTTCAAATACTATGAAGCCTGGACCCGACCAGATAATAGTACAATTTTTAGTTACTATAAAGCCTGGACCCGATCAGATAATAGTGTAACTTTTCAAATACGATGAAGCCTGGACCCGACCAGATAATAATGTAACTTTTCAGATACTATAAAGCATGGCCCTGACCAGATAATAGTACAATTTTCAGTTACTATGAAGCCTGGATCCGACCTGATAATAGTTAAATTCTCAAGATACTATAAATCCTGGACCCGACCAGATAATATTGTAACTTTTAGGTACTATGAAGCCTGGACCTGACCAAATAATAGTACAATTTTCAGTTACTATGAAGCCTGGACCCGACCAGATAATAGTTAACTTCTCAAGACACTATGAAGCCTGGACCCGACCAGATAATAGTTAACTTCTCAAGACACTATGAAACCTGGACCCAACCAGATAATAGTTTAACTCTTTGAGATATTGAAGAACCTGGACTCAACCAAACAAGGGTTTATCTTCTTTTCCCCAGTACACTTTGCCTCTACCCCAGCAAGTTACTGTGAAGCCTGGATCCGACCAGATATCAGTTCAACTTTATCTCTTCGAGCAAGTTACTATGAAGCCTGGACCCGACCAGATATCGGTTCAACTTCATCTTTTCAAGTAAGTTATTGTAAATTCTGGAGCTGTCCAGATAGAAATTAACTTTATTCCCTCCGAAATTCATTGTGAAGCCTGGAATCCGATCAGATAACAACTAGTTTCAAGCAAGTTACTGTGAAGCCTGGACCCAACCAGATATTAGTTTAACTTTATCTCTTTAAGCAAGTTACTGTGAAGCCTGGATCCGACCAGATATCAGCTCAACTTCATCCACCTCAAAAATTTGTGAAGCCTGGATCCGACCAGATACTAGTTCAACTTCAAGAAATTTTCCATGAAGCCTAGAATCCGACCAGATAACAGTTAGTTTATTCTTCCCCAGTAAGTTATTGTGAAACCTGGAATCCGACCAAATAGCAGTTAACTTCCTCATCCTCAACAAGTTGTTGTGAAGCCTGGATCCGATCAGATAACAGCTAACATTCAAGAGATAATGCCTGGCGGAGGCATTCTTTTAACAAAGTTTGAAGATATGTATATTCTTCATCCCCAACAGCAATTCGGGATTTAGCTTCCCAGAACTCCTCAGAAGTAGTCAGGGATTTATTTTCCCGGACAAATATACATCCCACATTCATACATCATAGCATATGCATATGAAACTCATTTAGCACAATCTCATTCATCTTGAGAACGCCATGCATACATCTGCATTTAACTAACCCCTTTTTACCACAGGTAAAACATCAAGTTTTAGTATAAATTGACCAAAGATTTATGCTGATACTTCTTCCAGTATTTACCATCATTCCTCCAAATGGCATCTATAAGTCCATTCCCAATACATCTTCGAGTGCAAATTTCTGGGCACTTTAGTGTTCAATCATCTTTCACCTTCAAGTCACGAATGACGGATCCGCCAATCTAACTCTTCAGGTTTAAGAAGATTGAACAGGGGCAGCTATTGTACCCCAAAATTTGCTCTCTCATTTTTCAAGAAATCTCTCATAAGATCTCCATTGATTCAAGACTACACAAGGTTTGGTCAGCTCAAGATAACTCCTCAAACACTGACAACTCAAAATTAGGGTTTGAGTTTTCACAAGGACACTTGGACTTTCAAGGCCTCAAGTGACTTTCATGGATCATTTTGGATCCCAGAGATTTCTCATGTCAAGTTTCAAGTCTTGGATCACAAAATTGCTCAGTCATTTGATGAGATGACCTAAAATCAGTTATATTAGGTAAAAAGTCAATTGTGGTCAATTTACAGTCAAACTTCATTATTTTTGATCCATATCAACATTATGAACTCATATATGTCAATTGATCAAGTTGGATCACAATTCCTCAAAGAAATTTGATCAGAACACCAAAAGGGAAAAATGGTTAAATTAGGGTTTTGATTGAGAAGGCTCAGTTCTTGACTTTTGACCAAGAAAACGACTTATTGGTCTAGGACATGATCTCAAGGATTCAAATGCACCATCTTGACCTAATTGAATGGTTCAAATCACCTCTCAAGATCATTGGATTGACAGATGAATTTCAGTCAACTGATGAAAAGTCAACTGTATATTGAAAAGTCAACTGTATATTGAAAAATCAAACTTTGACTTTTTGATCAAAGTCAAGTTTCAAAAATCATATTTCATCATGACATGTCAAAATATGAAATTTGTTCATCAAGAAATCAAAAAGTCAAGGTTATCTTTGAAAAGTCAAAATTCTAAGACTTAGAAATTTTTCTAAGTGTTGGAAAGTTAACATTTTTTCATAACTTTGTGCCAAATTTCCACCATGATGCAAGATGATTCAAGGAAAACTTTCAACATGACAGATGTAGATCTCAATGAGATCTAAAACATTGTAGGGCAGAACTTTTTCTAGAAATGCTTAGATTTGAAGTTATGAATTTATGAAGACATGTCCATGAAACTAAAATACTTAGTGAAATTTTGCCCTAGTTAGGCAGGATTTTGACCTAACTTCATGACAACTTTTCACCTAGTTCCATATTGAATATTCAAAAATGTCCAACATGAAGGTTGTAGGGGATGTTACAAGATTTCTAAAGTGTCCAAGAACTCATTGATATCATACATGAGCTAAGAGAATCGAAGGCAAGAAGTTAGGGTTTCAAACTTGTTTTTCAAGTCATTTTCATGATGAACATTTGATCCAATTCCAAGCAATGCTGCATAATCCCACTTTTCAGGCCCTCTAACTTGCGTATCTATCCTTAATCAGAATATTTCACAAGCGTTTGAGCTATGAACCACTTGATTTAAGCTTTGTCAAATACACCTTGCCATTTAAGGAAGAAAGTCACCACTTCCATTTTGAAAAAGAAAGCTTTATGCAAAGTCAACTTGTCTTGAGCTTTGCACCTGTTCCTTTTGCACACACAACATCTAAAAGTCAGAAGCAAGCTTGTTTAAAGTTCAACCACTCTACAAAAGTATGGTACAAGCTTTGAGAAGATGTTTGTCATGGTTGCTTCAAAAACAAGTAAAGGTTTTACAACTTGATATTTCAAATTCTGACTTATTGTAGCATACAAAACCTCTTTCCTATAAATACATACACTATTTTCAAGCTAACACACAAATGCTTAAGACCTCAAACCCTCTCAAAGTTAGGATTGCATAAACAACATCCATTGTTGCACTTTCTGGCCAGAATTCCCAAACACCTAATCCACTCGTGTGTTTCTTGGCCTTTCACTTACAAAAGTTCCTAAACATCATCTACAAACAACCCCACACCCTGTTACATGGTTGTAACATCTCCATCACCTTCCTCCATAACCAAAAAATAGAGCTTGCATCTTGACTTCTCCAGACCATTCCAGCCATCCATAGCTCAAGCTAAGCATTACATTAGCTTCCTGGGAACTTGAGGAAACTAACCTGATCATCACCATCACTTAAACAAGCTCAAACTCATTTCACGATTTCCAGTTTTTGAGGTATTTTTCTGAACTTTCATCTCTTCATTTCGGCATTGTTAGGCTATCATTTTCAAAGACAACGTAGATATCATTTCCCCGAAGCTGTACATATCCATAGTTTTCATTTATATTGCCTGAGCTTAGAGAATTTTAAGTTTCAATCTCTGAAAAAAGTTAGGTCAGGATTTCGTACTTTTAGAAATACATGCTCATGTTTGATTGTTAGTCCAAATTTTTTACATTTCTGAAATCCTGGTAAAATTTATAACAAGTTTGATGTTGGAAGTTTTGATAATGGATGAGAAATGAATGAGATACAGGGACCCTGGCTGGAGGTTGAAGATGAAGTTCATTTCTAGGAATGGATTTGTATTATATATTTATGGTTTTGTTTAAGTTAACGGATGTATAGCCACTCCAGTGGTAAGGCAGCGCGCGTTTATAGTCAAGGGCGTGGATTCAAGCCCCTGCGCCGCCATTTTGCTTATTTTCTAACCTTTTTTTTCCTTTTGTCACACAGCTTGCACGCCTGGGCCATCCCTCACTGGGCTTTTTCATTTTCGCTTCTCCTAACCCCATTGTTTCCTTTTGACAACATGGCCCATTATTTTTATTCTTTTTTTTCCTGATTTCCAAACAAAAATCATTAATGGGCCAGACTAAAAATTATTTTTACTTTTAAACCATTCAAGTCATTTTCACACCCCTTGACTTTTATTTTTATATTTTATTTTATTTTTTATACTATTATTATTATTATTACTATTTTTATTAATAAAAATCCATAAAAAATACTTTATTTATTTATTTATTTATAATATACCTATAGTTTAATTTTTTATTTCCTTTTTTAAACTAAAAAAGACAAAAAACATTTTCTTAAACAAACTTAATTTCTTTTTCTTAATAAATTAATAATTAGATTTAGGTTTAGTTATTTTCTTTTAATTAAAATTAACTTAGAATTTGGATTTTCTTTTAATTATTTAATTTCCATACTATTTTAATTAAACTTAAAACCTTTTCTAAAAAAACCTAAAAATGCTTTCTTGATTAATTTTATTTTAGGGTTTAATTTTACTTAATTATTTTCTTTTAGATAATTAGGTTAAAACCATTTTCCTTAACAAAAACCAAACAAAAAATCCATCTCTTTTCCATTTACATCCTTGCACATTATATTTATTCATTTCTTGTATATTATTCAAGTTTCAATATGGTTGTACTAGATAATTAGGTTTAATTTCTTGCAATCCCCATTTGTAAATTTATATACCCCGTCCCCAAATGATGTAATAGCATAGTAAATTTACTTTGCACAATTTATCGCTTTCATATCAATGCTAGTAAATTAGGGTTTGTATGGAAAGATAAAATCAATGCTTAGAGAACCCTAATTCAAGATAAACCAAGCATGAAAAAATAAACACTTGCATACTTGCACCCATAAGGTTAACTCCACTTGTTGCCTAAAAAATGGTCATGTTACGCATGCAGGATGTCTTAGCAAAAACAATCAAAAATACAAGATCATAGTCCCTCGATGACGCTACAAATGTTGCCTTCCAAATGATCTTAGTCCCTCAAAGAGAAATGCTAAGATATCTCACAATATTGCTATCATGACTATACGATGACCCACGCCCGTCCCTTTACATCCAAAGATAAGTCTTCTTACCAATCAATGGTAAGATAACAATATCAAAGGAAAGGAGAGAAATGAACAAAAGAATTTTGAGTAGGTAGAAACGTTCTTAGTGGCTTGCTCACTTTCAAAACAAATACACAAAACACTTTCAAAACAAACACACACCAAACATTTTCAAAACATAAAATATTTTCAAAAGTCCAACACTTTTTATACATTCTCTCCAAAACGAGAATCATTACAAAGTTCGCCTAAACGAAGACACCTTTTCAAAATACTTTCAAAAACCACCACAAAACACATTTTCAAACAAAAGCAAGTGATCTAGAAAGAAACTAAGAGCCCATAGATAACTATGGATGAAAAGGGTGATAATACCTCCCCTTTTCATAATCTACCCCCCGAACTCAAGAAATAACCTCAAAGGTATTTCCTGTTCTTTTCAGCCTTTCCTTTTGGATAAAAGAAAAGTCGGTGGCGAATCTTGCTAACCGCAACAATTGCAATCAAACGCAAAACATTCCGAGTCAGTTCTCCCACCGTATTACAGTAATAAATTCATAAGCCTATATCGTCACTATACCAATAATTAGGGGTACTCATCGTCGCTTCAACACTGGCCATAGGCCTACAACTTAATCAACTTATCAATCACAACATATTCAACAACAACAATGTATTCGACAACATTGGCATAAGCCTATAACTTAATTAACTTATCAATCACAATATATTCAACAACAACAATGTATTCGACAATGTTGACATAAGCCTACAACTTAATGAACTTATCAATCATAACATATTCAACAATAACAATATATTCGACAACATTGGCATAAGCCTACAACTTAATCAACTTATCAATCAACACATATTCAACAACAACAATATATTCGACAACCTTGTCATAAGCCTACAACTTAATCTACTTATCAATCACAACATATAAACAACAACATATTCGACATTAGCCATAGGCCTACAACATAATATTTCCCATAATTATTCGGACAATTCTCGACTATACCAGTTAATTACTTATCTAAATGCTTATTTCTAATTACAAAACTTCTACAAATTGTTATATTATAATACTACATCACCATTATCATTGATATTATTATTATGAACCAAGCATTATCATAAGATCGTCATGTCATCATCATACTTCATCACCACAAAACATCATGGTGATTCAACGCAGAAAAGATAACTCTATCCTAACTTGGGTACTATAATTATCCTTTTTATCCTTCATTTTACTCCTTATAAATATATTTCATCGCATTAGCTTTCCAACACTTCGAACGACACATCAAACGGAGTTACGGTTCAAAAGTAATAGAGTTTTCAAGTTTTCAAAAATACTGTCAAACAGTGAGCAATCGATTGCACTAACATGCAAATTGATTGCAGCCTGTTCCAGAGGCCAAAAATCATGTTTTTAAGCAGTGCAATCAATTGCTCTTTTGCTGTAATCGATTTCTTACTGAAACAGAAGCAAAAATCTCAATTTTAAGCAGTGCAAATTGATTGCTCTTCTGCTGCAATCGATTGCACCCTATGAAAAACAGTTTTAAGAATTATGTAAAGTGCAGTACGAAAACCCATTATGTTTCACCCTTACCTTGGATTGAATGCAGCTCTAAGAAACATTAATGGAATTTATGGGAATTTGGCACTAGTAGTAACTTCCTCTTGTTCTTCTTCTCCTCTCAAAACCCTATTCCTCTTTCTCTTCTTTTTCTCTTTTCTTGATAACATTATTTTCTCTTTCTCCTTTTTTTTTTATCTCTAATACAATAATATTATTATATTACTTAATAAATCTAAATGAGCCTAAGTGACATACCCCCTTATTACTTCACAACACCACAAACTAAGCCCAATATCATATTTAAGCTTAATAATAAAAATAATACCTCAACTTAATTCCACCAAATTAAATCAGATTATTTATCATGCCACTAAATAAAATAATTCCGACTTCGACGATAAAAATTCGAAATAATATAAAATATTCAAAAATATTTAATTAAATAAATAATTAAATATCGAGGCGTTACACCACCTCGTGCACAATCTATTTTTTCTCACATAACATGTCGATGTCTTTCGACATATATTCTCCACCATCATCAGTCCTCAAAATCTTGAGCTTTCGACTATTTTATCTTTCAACCATAGATTTAAACTTGGAAAATACCTCAATCACTTAACTTTTCTTATTGTTTAGGTAAGTCCATAGTTTTTGAATGAAATCGTCTATGAATGTGACAAAGTATTTGTTACCTCCTTTGTACCCCCAAATTTGCCCTCCCATTTTTATTCAAGGCATACTCATTAAGGTCCCCAATTGCTCAAGGTTGACCAAGAATTAATCAGATAAATTCTCTTCCTAAGCAATGGCCTTTCAACTAATTTCACTTTTCACCAAGATGTGTGAGTTCCAGAGCTTCAAATGATTTCTGTGACACCCTATATACCTCAGCATAATGGCACAGCTGAAAGAAAGAAAAGAAGTGTACATGACAAAGTGTAGGTCGAAGGGTGAAAATATGCCTAAGGACTTTTGGGTCAAAGCAGCTTCGACATTAGTATGCAGGCTAATTTAATGCCCAACGAAACACTAGGACTGAAGGAGGTCTAGTTCGAAAGAAAGCGTGAGAAGGCTTTTATGAAGCCTTCGATTGGAGAGCTGATAATGAGCGCCATCGAAAGGTTGGTTTTCGAACATGGAGATGTAAGCCATTCGAAGCGTTACAAGGAAGACACCTTTCGATTGACATGTTGCCTGATTGGGAGCTTCAAAAAGAAGAATATTTGGAATTCAAAAATCTCTTATCTTATACAAAGAAATGCGTGGAAATCTATTGGTTCGAAGGACATGCCATCTTCAAGCATTGCGTGATCGAAGGGCAGTTAGAGATGAATCAGCCAAATTTGAGTCATCTTAAAGTTTTGGGGATCAATATGTTTCAGGCATGTGCCTGAACAGGCAAGAAAGGAGTTGGGTAATCTAAGAGCCCGTAGATAACTACAGATGGAAAGGGTGCTAACACCTTCCCTTTCCATAATCTACCCCCCTTACTCAGAAAACTCTCGAAGGATCTTTTTCTGTTCTTTTCACCCTTTCCTTTGTTGGATAAAAGAAAAGTTGGTGGCGACTCTTGCTTACCGCAACATTTGCGAATACAAATGCCAAACCAGTATAACCATCAGTTCTGCCACCGTATTACAGAACTGGTGACTCCGGTGGGGATAGTAAAAAATGGGGTTACCTTAGAGTTTAGTTCATTCTTCATTTGCTTTACATTGTGTGTTTTGTTTTATCTTTGAGGGCTTATTTGGGCTATTACTAAAAGATCCTACACCCGGATCTGGGGAACCTTTTAGGTATGTAGCAATAGATCGTGGGGATTGTGTGGGGTATACCGACGCATTTGAAATGATAGCTACGTTAGTATGACACATTTGTTGGTACCGGTAGCCCTTGAGTTTGGTTAGGGAGAATACGGGGCAGCTGTATGGTGTCATGAAGCACTAACCGACCTTAGAACCTTTAATTGAACAACTTAGCCATTAGGAAGTAGTGAGATAGCCGGCTTTGGTGCAGTTCTAAGTTTGTTGATACTCGATACTACACTCATTGAGATTGGAATTTCGGGATATTTCGGTCGCTAATAAAGAGGCTTACACTGAAACAATGCCCGATGAAGAAAGATCACTGATATTGTGATTCCTTAGAACCCGGTTACTTCTTTTAGGACATGTTGAACCAACTAAACATCAAGAGGGTACTTACCTACAAATTACATGTAAGCCTGAACCTAAGGCTACTTGTGTGACTTGTCTGCTTTCATTATCTAATAACTTGAACTCATTGCAGGATTTTGTTTGTACTCCTTGTAGGACTTGTTTGTAGTCATTATCCAATAACTTAGATTTCCTGCAAGACATACTTGTCTTTGTCCCCTTACACTTTTGTTTGGTGCATATCATACACATCATAACATCATGTCATAGCATTTCCTTAACCATTTCAAGGATCTCAAGGGTCTGTGATACAAGTTATGATGAACCAGACATCTAGCAAGGGGAAAGGGAATTTATTTTCCTCTAGCCAATATTGTCAAAAGACCAAAACACAACAACTTAAGTCAGAGGCTATGACCCACTTGACATGGTGAGCTTGATTCTTGTAGAAGGACATTCACCGATACAAAGTTCTTCTGTCAAAGTTGCAGTCAAAATTCAACCACTGACATCTTCTTGTGTTTACCTTGCGAGATCCTTGAAAACATTTCATGAGCACATCATGCATATCATTACATAAGCAGGTGTTCTAGAACATGTTTCTTAAGCCCTTCGCTGTTTATTTCAACAACAAGAAATAGCACTCAAACAAAACGTCAAGGATCTCTAGGCACATAATGCTCATCTTGAAAGACAAGAAGAAGAAGACTAAGTGTTGTACCCCAAAATTTACCCTATTTTCATACATGCATATTATTTGTTTTATGGTTATGGAATAAAGGTATATTTATCAAGCTTCTTCAGGTTACAAGTGACGTTTATTTCGCCAATGGATGTTCTCAGAGTATTTTCCGTGCTGAAGATCGGTTCGCTGTTTTGCAATGATTCGGGGTTCAATTATTCACAAGTCCAACCCGGCGCGTCATATTCAGGTGTTCGTTTGTAAAGATATCTCTGATAATGTATTCTCAAATTCAGGTTCGGCTCAAGAGTCAATTCTTTAAAGAAGGTCTCCGAATGTGTGAGTTTTCTCGAAGAAATGTGGTGAAAAAGTGTGCTGAAAGTGCCGTTTTTACGCACTAAAAAATTCATAACTTGAAGACCGTGGCTCGTTTTGAACCTGTTCCGGTGGCCAAAATTCCATATTAACATCATCTAAGTTTTCATCTCTCACGGTGGGAAGCCAATTTCGATCAAAAGATCTTCAAAAATGCGGATTTATCAAGTATTTTTATACAGAAAATTTGTGATAGAAGTTTATTTGTGTCGTGTTCAAAAAATCATAACTTGGTCGATTTTCATCATATCGAGCTGGTTCCAGCGCCAAAATTTCACAAATTGAGTTTAGTACGTTTTCACAGGAGGTATCGAGTTCGAACGATATCCAATAGGCCTTCGTTTTTTGCTTAGAATGCGCGTGACGCGCAGAAAATCCTGAATGTTGAATACTATTTCATCTGGGCCGAAACTTTGAAAATTCATAACTTGGTCAATTTTTATCGGATCAGGCCCATCTTTTTACAAAAGGTCACTGATCATAGATCTACAACTTTTCTTCCAAAGTCGAGACCGGGTTATGCTCCGATCAATACCAGTTGTTTATTGAAGAACGTGTCAGAGTTGACAATGGAGTCCAAAATAAGTTTGTCTAAGGCGAAACTTCAAAAATTCATAAATAATTCACCGTTTATCCGATTGAGCCCATTTTTGGAAAGGAGTTATTTCTCGATGTAGGCTACATTTTGTTTTCAAATTTCAACTTCAAAAATTGCACTTAAGCCCCTGTGATTTAGCCTAGAACGTGATGGACTCAACTGAATAAAAATCTGCACTATTACTTGTGGTTATTGGAGGCCCAATTGCACATTCAAAGCCCATATCTTTTCTCTAATTTACTACAAATTCTCGACAAAAAGAAGATTACAAAAATGACTGCCTTTTCAAAACAAATGTTCAATTTCTGAATCATCACCAAGTATCAGAGCAAAGATTCTAGACTCAATCGGGATCTAAATGCGCAATTAACTGAGCATAGGGCTGAAGAACATCACGAAGAGCGGGTCGGGTACAAATAAAATTTGAGCCTTTATCCTTTGTTTCTTGAACCGTGAACCAGGCCACATTATAACCCTTAAAAGTCCTAGCTGAAACATGGGTTAGTTTGAGAGCATACTGTTACAAAGGTATCCTAACTCATGTAGGCTTTGTTACGAATCCTGAGTTGATATCACGTTCTTGCAAATTTCGTTTTACTACACAAAACACATTTTCAAAAAAAAAAATCAAGACAAACATGAGTTTTGCATTCTTTAAATGATATTGTTTGCATATGACTAATTGTTTGACAACAGAGAAATCCGCACAATGGATATTCAATGAACAAACATCCTCTCAATGGACAGAATCATATCAGTGGGAAAGACACTTCCAATAATAGGTCTTCCATAAGCAAGGGGCATGACATGATGTCTAAACACACCTGGGACAGTCTCTCTAAAAGTGCCAAATAACTAGGGGAAGATCTCCATCTGAATCGCTTTGGGAATTACGCTTGCATTCCAGCAACGAATCATGTGCCATCAAGAATTTTTTTTTGACAATACTACAATACAACAGACATTGACAACTCTCTACATCCTGAAGGCATGGACATAGTCAGAAAATACTACGCATGAAAAAAGACCCGCTGGGTTGACACACCTAGGAAAAAATAAGGGAATCTCGGCGAACCAAAAGGGTTCGGGAAAAACTTAGGGATACAAAATGAAAAAAATTTGTACACCCGGCAAGTCGAAAACCCGAAAGGGAGGCTTGGGCAAAAAAGGGTATCCTGGTGGACTGAAAACCTGAAAGGGCGATCTAGGAAAAAGTTAGGGATTTAAAATATACAACTGTGTCCTGTCACCTGTCTATCAGTGGAAGACTTATACCTTGATCAGCATTCATCAAGAACACCAGAATTGAGAAACAGTTCAGATACGCTCTAGATACGGATGCCATTCTGATACTCATTCAGATTCAACTTTTAAATATAGTTCAGATATGCTCCAGATACGGATGCCATTCTTATACTCATTCAGATTCATCTTTCATATACAGTTCAGATACGCTCCAGATACGGATGCCATTCTGATACTCATTCAGATTCAGCTTTCAGATACATTTCAGATATGCTCCAGATACGAATGCCATTCTGATTCTCATTCAGAATCAGCTTTCAAATACAGTTCATATACGATCCAGATGCGGATGTCATTCTGCTACTTATTCAAGATTTTCATACATCGAGAAACGGTTCAGATACGTTCCAGATACGAATGTCATTCTGCTACTTATTTAAGATTTGCATACATTGAGAAACAGTTCAGGTAAAATCCAGAGACGGATGTTATCCTGGTACTTATTCCAGATTTCTCTTCTAGAAACAGTTCAGATACAGTTCAGATACGATCCAGAGACAGATGTCATTCTGACACTCATTTGACACATATTTCAAAGTACATTTCAGATACGATCCAGAGACGGATGTCATTGTGACACTCATTCAACACATGTTTCAAGTACAGTTCAGATACGAACCAGAGTTGGATGTCATCCTGACACTAATTAAATACATGTTCAAGTACAATCACGACATAGATCCATCCATAAAATCTCCGCATGTACTTTTTCCAGCATGGTACAAGGGGCTGAGACAGTTGGAAGCGAAGTCACTATCACATACAAGCCAGTGATACCTATATTCCCCATAGAGACGAGACAACCAAGGTCCGACCTCTGTATCCCCAAGCAGGAATTCCTTCCCCAGCAGGCTCTTTCAGAAAGCTAATATTTGTATTCGCCAGCCGAGCTTTATAATCAATTTATAAAGTTTTTCTCCCGAGCAGAGTTTATTTCTCTGACAGCGGAAGCTCAGTCTCCAACAGAGCTCTTCTCTCCAGCAATGGAAGTTCATCCCCAGCTGAGTTTATTTCTCCAAATCTGCAGATTTTCCAACATAGTACCTCTCTTCCCCCACAGAGTCATTCTCCCGCATGGTTATCCTCAGACAGAGTCTCTCCCGGCAGAATATTCTCAAGCAGAATGGATGTTAATCTCCAGCTAATCATCTTCGGTCACTATCCCCAGCGGGAACAAAGAACTCAACTCCTTATACTCTCCAGCAGCAGTCCAAGATTTATTTTCCCCAGGTAGAGAATATCACAATAGCATTGCATATCCATACATCATGGCATGTGCATACATATTATACAGCACAATCTCATTTATTTTGATAACATCATTACTCAATACATTTCATACATCATGACATTACATACGACTAACTCTTTACCTTTCAGGGAAATATGCAATCAAGTTCTCACAAGTTCTCTCTAATTCAGTCAAACCGACACCAAGGTTTCTATTCCAGTTGAAGATATTCCAACACTTTTCAAGATTTTCTCTGGTTCAGTCAAACTGACACTAAGGTTTCTATTCTAGTTGAAGATGTTCTAAGACTTTCGTCTGGGTCAACCGAGTCTCCGCTAAGATTCCCCTGGTTTTTATGCCAGTCAAAGCTAATCCGAGACCTCTCCCGGGTTCAGTCAAATCGATACTAAGATTTCTCTCCCAGTTGAAGACAACTCGAGACCTTTCCCTGGTTTATTCAAATCGATACTAAGATTTCTATTCCAGTTAAAAAAGCTATGAAACCCGGAAACTGACCGGATAATAGTCAACCAACAATACATCATACTGTGAAGCCAAGAGCACGACTGGATAACAGTACAAAATACTATGAAGCCTGGAATCGACCAGATAGTGGTATATCTCAAATTAAAGCTATGAAGCCCGGATAATATCTTAATTTCTCCAAAATACTACGAAGCCTGAAATCGACCAGATAGTGGTATATCTCAAATTCAAGCTATGAAGCCCGGAAATCGACCAGATAATATCTTAATTTCTCCAAATTACTGAAGCTTGGGACACGACCGGATAACAGTACAAAATACTACAAAGCCTGGAATCGACCAGATAGTGGTATATCTCAAATTCAAGCTATGAAGCCCAGAAATCGACCGGATAATATCTTAATTTCTCCAAATTACTAAATCCTGGGACACGACCAGATAACGGTATAAGACGCTGTGAAGTCTGGAGCACGACCAGATAGCGGCAAGAGACACTGTGAAACCTAGAGCATGACTAGATAATGGTATGAGGTACTGCGAAGCTTGGAATTCGACCAGATAGCAGTTTACTCGGCCAAATACTATGAAGCCTGGAATCGACCAGATAGTGGTATAAGACACTGTGAAGCCTAGAGCACGACCAGATAACGGTATAAGACGTTGTGAAGTCTGGAGCACGACCAAATAGCGGTAAGAGACACTGAAACCTGGAGCACGACCAGATAATTATATAAGGTACTGCGAAGCTTGGAATCTGACCAGATAGCAGTTTACTCGGCCAATTACTATTGAAGCCTGGAAACGACTGGATGTTAGTATGCCTTAAATTAAAGTTGAAACCCGAATGCGACCGGATAACCACTTAATTCCTATTGAAGCCTGGAGAACGACCAAATAACAATTTTTGAGATTGCAAAGCCTGGAGCACGACCAAATAGCAAGTTTAATCTCATCTCCCCAGTAAGTCACTGCAAAGCCTGGAGCACGACCAAATAGCAAGGTTAATCTCATCTCCCCAGTAAGTCACTGTAAAACCTAGAGCACGACCAGATAGCAGTCAGTCTTATTATCCTCAGCAAATCACTGTAAAGCCTGGAGAACGACCAGATAGCAGTTCACTTTCACCTCCTCGACTAAGAGATGATTCCCTAGTAGAGTAACAGACAACTGAAGCTCCTAAAATTATATTTCTCCCAAGACAGAGACCAACATTCCTCAGCAGATTCCTCCTTAACGACAGGAATAAGAATTCTCATCGAAGGAATATCTCACAAAATTAACATTATTCTGGATGACATCTTTAAGCCCATCTCCGACGATTCTCCGTCATATCTTCCGGATGGCATCTTTAAGCCCATCTCCGGTGACCTTCCGTCATCTCCTCCAAATGGCATCTGTAAGCCCATTCCCAATACTACCTACATAGTAAAGTATCATTACAGACGAGTGCAAATTTCTGGACACTCTAGTGTTCAATCATCTTCCACCTTCTGATCACGAAAGGAAGACAAGCCAATCTAAATCTTCAAGTTTAAGAAGATTGAACAGGGGAAGTTATTGTACCCCAAAATTTACCCTCTTTTCATACACGCATATTATTTGTTTTATGGTTATGGAATAAAGGTATATTTATCAAGCTTCTTCAGGTTACAAGTGATGTTTATTTCGCTAATGGATGTTCTCAGAGTATTTTCCGTGCTGAAGATCGGTTTGCCGTTTTGCAATGATTCGAGGTTCAAAGATTCACAAGTCCAACCCGGCGCGTCATATTCAGGTGTTCTTTCCCCAAGATATCTCTGATAACGTATTCTCAAATTCAGGTTCAGATCAAGAGTCAATTCTTTAAAGAAGGTCTCCGAATGTGTGAGTTTTCTCGAAGAAATATGGTGAAAAAGTATGCTGAAAGTGGTATTTTTACGCACTAAAAATTTCATAACTTGAAGATCGTGGCTCGTTTTGAACCCGTTCCGGTGGCCAAAATTCCATATTGACGTCATCTATGTTTTCATCTCTCACGGTTGGAAGCCAATTTCAATCACAAGATCTTCAAAAATGCGGATTTATCAAGTATTTTTATACAGAAAATTTGTGACAGTGGTTTATTTGCGTCGTGTTCAAAAAATTATAACTTGGTCGATTTTCACCGTATCGAGCTGGTTCCAGCGCCAAAATTTCACAAATTGAGTTTACTATGCTTACACAAGAGGTATCAAGTTCAAACGGTATCCAATAAGCCTTCGTTTTTGCTCAGAATGCACGTGACGCGCCGAAAATCCCGAATGCTGAATATTATTTCATCTGGGTCGAAACTTCGAAAATTCAAAACTCGGTTAATTTTTATCAGATCGGCCCCATCTTTTTACAAAAGGTCACTGACTCAAAGATCTACAACTTTTCTTCCAAAGTCGAGATCGGGTTATGCTCCGATCAATACCAGTTTTTTATTGAAGAACGTGTCAGAGTTGACACTGGAGTCCAAAATAAGTTTGTCTGAGGCGAAACTTCAGAAATTCATAACTAATGCACCGTTTATCCGATTGAGCCCATTTTTGGACAGGAGTTAGCTCTCGATGTAGGTTACATTTTGCTTTCAGATTTCAACTTCAAAAATTGCACTTAAGCCCCTTCGATTTAGCCTAGAACGTGACGGACTCAAGTGAATAAAAATCTGTACTATTGCTTGTGGTTATTGGAGGCCCAATTGCACATTCAAAGCCCATATCTTTTCTCTAATTTCCATTATATAATCTCAACAGAACACGACAAAAAAAAGATATTTTCCACAACCCTGTCAAAATATCAAATTCTTTCAAGAACCCTAAAAATCTTGAAATCCTTGTTACAAACCCCCAACAAACCCTCATCTCACTACAAACAAGTCATCCTTGTTACAAACCCATATCTCACTATTTCTCCAGTAAGGGTAAGGCTGGTTTGATCTCCATGATTAAAAGGGTGTAGAAACACTCATACATGCCATATCGGTTTTAATATTAAAAAATTTTCATATATTTATTTTCTTTATATTTCATGATATAGTAACTTATTTAATGTGTTCATGAGATTCAACATTGCAGATTTAGACATGGTCCCATGCAGGTTTATCACAAAGCGCTGAGTCCAAAACAGAACAACCACCAATACATGACTCATGGCAAGGCAGGCTTCCTGAGGAGGCTAAGGGCATGAGTTTAACACTCACCCCTATTGGTTTTGGTTTTCTTCCTTTCTATTTATCCTTTTACCTATTTTCATTCTTTCTATTTAAAATATTTTTCATAAAACTTAATATTTTTCATAATAAACTCGAATAATTAACTTTAAGGTTTTTTAATCTAATTTTAGGTTTTAAATTAATTTTTGGTTCAACACCCACCCCTGGCAATCTGTATAATTTTGCTTATTTTTAACCCTTTTTTGCCTCATTTCTTTCTCTTTAATATCTTTCTTAAAAACCCTAAATTCTAATAAACTCTAATTTTATTTATTTATTTAAAAACCCTATTAATTGGCAAACTTAACTTTTTTACAAACCGTAATTAATTTAGGTTTTAAATTATTATTATTATTATTATTATTAACTGTTTTTTTATTAACTCTTTAATTTAATTAATTAACTTTTTTTCTGCAAATTAGGAAAACAATTAGGTTTTAGGTTTTCTTTGTAATTAACCATTTAATTAACCATTTTTTTAACAAATTAGGATTAGGTTTTGTTTTAGTTAGTAACTGAATTTTTGGATTTTTTTCATTTATTAATAAATTAAGTTCATTAACTTTTTTTAATTAAAATTAGTTAGAATTAGGTTTTTTAATTAACTTAAAATTATTTTCTACAAAAAACACCAAAAACATTAACTTAGAATTTTAGGTTTTAATTTTTCCTTAATTTCTTTTTATTTATTCTTTTACATTTTAATTTCTAGGAAAATTGTATAGGTCACATTATCAATGTAATAGCGTAGATTTATCTTTTCTCGCATTTTTTTCTAATTATATAATTGCTTCTGGGATGTAATAGTTTTAGGATTTCTTTTCTGCACTCTTCATTATTATGTAACTGCCCCAAAGCTCTGTAATAGCCTAGGTTTACATTTCCGCCTTTACCTTTTGCTACTATATTTCATGCAATACTTAGACTAATAGGATTGTATGGAAAGACCGATAAACTAATTGAACATAGCATAACCTAATTCAAAGATAATATATCTGAAAACAAACATTGTTGCACACTTGCACCCCTAGGGTACTCCCCACTTGGTTGCCTCGGAAAACAATGGTCATGTCCCTCGAACGTAGGGATATATTAGCAAAAGACCCTCAATCTAAAAGTCATCATAAAGATCATAGTCCCTCAATGTCCCTCGAGTTTTCTACGAAAAATGATCTTTTCCCTCGATGTTGCCTACGAATATATGATGACAGTCCTTTCGAACTGCTAAGGTATCTTTACATGTTTTCTTCAATGACCATTACGTCCCTTTCGATTGTCCCTTAAACATCAAACGACTAGGGTTACCTACTCACTAATAGTAGGATGCCACAGTCTAAAGGATAGGAGGAAAAGAACAACTTTTTTTAAGTAGGTAGATAACTGTCAGGTACTTGCTCAAACAAATAAATTTCACACCAACACTTTTCAAACAATTTTCAAAACAACTTCGTCACATCCTTGAGGATTGATACAAGGGTTATCACGAAGTAAACTTCTTTTCAAAACAAGCACACACAAGAAATTTAAAAAATGAGCAAGTATCTAAGATCCCGGAGAAAACTATAGATGGAAAGGGTGCTAATACCTTCCCTTTCCATAATCTACCCCCCGTACTCAGAAAAATCTCGAAAAAGGTTTTTTTTTGTTCTTTTTCCTTTTCCTTTGTTGGATAAAATAAAAGTCGGTGGCGACTCTTGCTTACCGCGACATTTTGCGAACAAAAAATACAAACCAGTATTAACAGTCGGTTCTGCCACCGTATCACACTAAGAAGCAGGCTGGTGTTTTGAACCTGGGAAGAAGATTCAGAGGACCTTCTGAGCGAGCTCTAGATTTCGCTACTCCGTCTAAGGATGGAGACACTCAAGATGAAGATGACAAGAATACCAAGGAAGAAGACAACAGTCTGGGGTCTGAGGAGGATGAAGCTGACTACTATGGGGAACAATATCCTCCTGCTGATGACAAATACAAATAGTTGGAGGATTGTCTCAATTCCATGAAAATCCAGAAGATACCAGGATTGGATTTTAGTGAACTAGGGATGGTTCCAGGGGTGCTCATCCCACCTAAGTTCAAGGTCCCTATATTTTCCAAATATGACGGGGTCTCTTGTCCTAAACTTCACCTGAGATCATACGTCAGAAAGATCCAGCCTCACATTGCTGATCGTAAGTTATGGTTCCATTTCATCCAAGAAAGTTTGGTTGGCACTCAACTAGAGTGGCTCTATCAGTTGGAAGGAACCGACATTCATACCTGGGAAGACTTGGCTGTTGCTTTCCACAAGCAGTACCAATACAATGCTGACCTGGCACCAACTCGAGTGCAATTATAGAATATGCCCATGGACTCAAGAGAAGGATTCAAGGAATATGCACAAAAAAGGAGGGATTTAGCTGGCAGGGTGCAACCTCCTCTGACTGATCGGGAAATGATAGACATGTTCATGGGCACTCTGACAGGCTCGTTCTTTAATCTAATGATTGGGAGTTCTTCGTCCAGTTTTACAGAATTGGTTCTGGCAGGGGAAAGGATCGAAAGTGGTATTAAGAGTGGGAAGATTCTAATGGCTGCATCTTCTAATGCTGAGAAGAAGCTATTTGGTGGCAAGAGGGAGGCCAATGTTGTGTATGGCCAAAAGGGTCGTAATAAGATAGACTACAACCAATCTGTAGGGGCAGTATTGGTCTCTAATCCTACGCATGTGAAACGACATCAACAAGGGAATCAACGTAAGGAGGTCGTGCCTAAGAGACGGTTCACCAAAATCAATATGTCATTAGCTCAAGCGTTATAACACATATTGAAGGAAGAGTTGATTACGTTAAAGGCTCCTCTGCGGAATCCCAATACTTATGCACCTAGTTACCATCCGAATGAAAGATGCGCATACCATTCTGATAGTCCGGGACATGATACGAACGACTGCTGGGCTCTGAAGAACAAAAGTCAGGATATGATTGACGCCAAGGAGATTGAATTCGACCCTCTAGAGACTCCCAACGTGATCACTGCTCCCATGCAAAATCATTGAGAGCATCCAATTCATTTTTTTATTTTTCAATTGCAATTTGTTTTGTTTGTTCGAACACTTATCTATTATGTCAAACTTGGTTTCATTAATGCATTGCATACGTTGGTATTGAATTAATCCATTCATTTTCTTTATACTTAAACTGTGCTTTTACTTCCTTTTGGTGATATTCAACTCTCGATTAAGAGCTATAAGCCTTTAGAGGAAGGATGACGAAAACAATACCACAATCTCGTTCAGTGTGCTTTTGAGTGGACCTTGCTGACGATGTACATACGTTGTTTCAAATCCTGAATAATGGATTTATAAGGAAGAAAATCCCTAGTCAACCCCTTTGAGCCTAAGAAATAGGAGTTTTCTTTTTCATGCAAATTGAAACCCTTAATCAAAACCTGGGGCAGAGTAGTTTCTCAGTTAATTCAATGGTGCATTCAATCACAAGCTTTCCCTTCATACATGACGAGTAGTGACAGAGGTATCCTTCCAAAACAAAAGATGGTGATGGTTATGCATAATCATTTAAAATAGGCAGTCATTATTTTTCAAAAGAAAAGCCCGCTAAGTCGAAATCTATGAAGGAGACTTAAGAAAAAAATTGGGGCATCCCGCTGACTGGGATCACAAAAGAAACAGTTCAGACAAAAGGTAGGGATAATAAAACAAAAAAGAGGTCACTAAAAATCCTCAACAAAAAGAAAAGGTTACAAAAATGACTGCCTTCTCAAATAAACTTTCAATGTCCGAACCATCACCAGAATACCAGGGCCAAGATTCCAGAACTCAATTGGGATCTAAACGCACAGTTAACTAGGAATAGGACTGAAGAACATCATAAAGAACGGGTTGGGTACAAATAAATTTCGAGTATTTTTTCCTTTATTTCCTAAACCGTGAACCAGGCCACGTTGCAACCTGTGATACAGTGGGAGAACTGACTTGGGTGTTTTGCGTTTTATCGCAAATGTTGCGGTTAGCAAGATTCGCCATCGACTTTTCTTTTATCCAAAAGGAAAGGTGAAAAAGCACAGGAAAGACCTTTGAGATTGTTTCTTGAGTTCGGGGGGTAGATTATGAAAAGGGAAGGTATTAGCACCCTCTTCATCCATGGTTTTCCATGGGCTCTTAGTTACTTGCTAGATCACTTGCTTTAGTTTGAAATTGTGCTTTGTGTGGTTTTTGAAAGTATTTTGTAAAGAGGTCATTGTTTAGGCAATCTTTGTAATGATTCTCGTTCGTAAGAATGTATACAAAGATGTTGATCTTTTGAAAATGTTTTCAAGTTTGTAAGATGTTTTGAAATGTGTAGGTGTTTGTTTTGAAAATATCAAGAATGTTTGTTTGAAATTGAGCAAGTAATTAGGAGCATTCTACCTGCTCAAAAGTCTTTCTTGTATATTTCCTTTTCCTTTGACATTGTTCTCTTACCATTGATTTGGTAAGCAACCCTATCTTTGGGTGTAAACGGGACAGGTGTGGGTCATTGTATAACCATGATTAGCAATATTGCAAGGAATCTTAGCATTATCTTTTAGGGACTAAAATCATTTGTAAGGAAACTTAGATAGAGTCATCGAGGGACTATGATCTTGTATTCGTTTGTTTTTTCTAAGATACCTCACATGCGTAATATGACCATTTTATAAGGCAACCAAGTGGATTTTACCCTAGGGGTGCTTGTGTGTAAGTGTGTTGTTTTCATGCTTGTTTTTTTGTCTTGAATTAGGGTTTTGCTAAGTATTGATTTTAGTCTTTCCATACAAATCCTAATTATTAGCATGTTATATAAAAGCGATAAATTGCTAAATTTAAAGTTACTACGCTATTACAACATTTGTGGGGAGGGGGTGTACAATTTGTAGAAGGGGATTGCAAGAAATTAAAACCCTAATTAGTCTATTACAACCAAATTGAATTTATACAAGAATTAAAATAAATAATGCACAAGATGAATTAAATATGTAAGAAGATAAATGTGAAGAAAAAATGGATATTTTGTTTGATGTTTTATGAAAAGGAAATTTACCTTAACCTAATAAAATAAAGAAAATAAATTATTAAGTTTGAAATTGTTGAGAAAAGATTTTAGATGAAAACCCTAATTCTATTAATCAAAAGAAAATAAGTTAAAGAAAAGTATTTTTTTTTGGCATTTTTTATCTTGAAAATATTTATAGCATTATAAAATATTTTTTAGTCTTTTTGGTATTAAAATAATATATTTTAAATGGTGTAAAGAAAAATAAATAAATAATACAATATTAATTAAATTTATAAGATTTACTTAAATAAACAAATAAAGTATGAAGAATAAAAAATATTTTTATTTATGAAAAAATAAAATAAAATAAGTCAAAATATAAAATATCATTTTTTGCATTTTATGATCATTTTTTAGTATTTAGAAAATATATTTGAGAGAAAAAAAAAGATAAAATTGGGCCAGGGTGCAAATATGAAAGAGGGGAGGAAGGTTAGAAAAAAAGTCAGACCCAGGAGGTGGAAAGCCCATGCGCTGGATGGAACAAAAAAATGTCAAAATGAAAGAAAAAAAAAGCAAAAGGCAGCGCTGAGGTTCGAACCCATGACCTCTACCAATAACGTGCGCTGCCTTACCACTGGGGTGGATGTACATCCGTTAACTTAAATAAAAGAATAAATACATAAGGTAAAACGTCTCCATGACCTGTACTTCATCTTCAACCTTCAGCCATCCGGACCACCTGTATCTCATTCATTTCTCAACAAAAAGGGAAAATGCAAACATGAAAGTTGTGTTATTTTTCTTCACGAATCTAACCATATAACTTATGTAAGCTAAAAGTCAAAGATGAAGATTAATTTTTCTGGCCCTAAATTGAAACCTAATTTTTTCAGAAAGTTGAAATCTAAAATTCTCTACACACAGTCAATATAAATTAAAATTATGGACATGGTTAGCTTTAGAGAAATGATATCTACATTTTTACTTCAGAATGTATGCACAAAGGATGCTTGTATCAAGATATTGAAGTTAGAAAACTTACCTCTTGTAGATGGGTTCGTGTATGGAGTTTGAGCAAGCTTTGAGGTGCCCTAAGAATCTGTTTAGCTTGCCTGGACCTCCTTGAGTGTATTCCAACTCCTACTTTGCTTTGAAAGTCCCTGAATCTCCCTACTCAAGTCAACCTGCAAGCTTGATATTTGAAAATGGTGAATAGTGATGGAGGGGTTACATTCTTGAAACAGGGGCTTGGATCACTTATGTATGATGTATGTAAGGTGTTTGAATGATTAAGAATCAAAACGCACGAGTGGAAATGGAGATGGAGAGTTTTGGCTCAAAACTGTCAAGTTGAGAATTCTTGTGCAACAGGGGTATTTGGGAGAGTTTTAGGATGATTAAAATCGTGTGCTAGCTTGCAATAAACTTGTTAATATGTATGGAAAGGATTAGAGCACAAAATAACTCCAGGTTTCTGAGTTATAGGGTTATGGCTCTATAACTTGCTTTTGAAGAAAAGTGAAATGATAAATCTCAAGTATTGTACAAGCATGTTCTGAGCTTTCTTAGGTCTTAGACACATTGCTTTTGGTTTATAGGAGTTATGTGTGCATAAAGAATAAGTTAGAAGCTCAAGACAAGTTGACTTTATGATTAAAGCAACTTTTCAAGAATGGAATGGTAGCTTTCTTCCAAAAATGGCAAATTGGCTTGGACAATGCTTGGAACACTTGGATAATAGCTCAAAAGCAAGTGTAATCTTATGATTATGGAAAGATCATAAGGTTTAGAAGCCTGCAAAACAAGATTGTGCAGCATAGGTTTGAAATTGGATTCTTGTTCATCACAAAATGCCTTGTAACTCAAGTGACAAAACACCAACTTCATCTCTTTGATTCTAAATACTCAAGAATGATCTCAAGGAGTTCTTGGACATTTTGGAAAGATTGAAATGTGATCTACAAACCATCTTTGAATTTATTTTGAATATTCCCCTTGGAACTATATGAAAAAGTTCCATGAAGTTGAGTCAAAATCCTAACCAAATTAGGGCAAAATTTTACTAAGTGTTTAGTTTCATGATCCTATGTTCTTGAAATTATAACTTGAGATCCAAGCACTTTTGGAAGAAGTTGTGTCAAGAAAAGTTGTATATTTCATGGAGATCTACAACTTTCATGTTGGGAGTTTCTCTTGAATTATATTGTATCATGGTGAAAACATTGCTCAAAGTTATGAAAAAACATGAATTTTCAACACTTCGAAAATTTCTAAATTTAGAAATTTTGACTTTTCAAAATGAAATCTTCACTTTTTGATTTATTGATGAATAAGTTTCATATTTTGACATGTTTGATGAATTATGATCTTTGGCACTTAAATTTGACCAAAAAGTCAAAGTTTGACTTTTCAGTATACAGTTGACTTTTGATCAGTTGATTGCAAAATTCATCTGCCAATCCAATGGACTTGCAATGTTTTGAACCATGTCATTAGGTTAAAATGATGCAAATGGACTCTTGAGATCATGCCTTATACCAATTTACCATTTTCTAGGTCAAAAACCAGAAACTGCCCTTTCCTAATCAAAACCCTAATTTTGACCATTTTGCCCTTTTGGGGATTTGATCAAATCTCTTAAGGAATTGTGGTCCATACTTGATCAAATGATACACATGGGTTTAAAATGTTGATGTGGATCAAAAATTATGAGATTTGAATGTAAATTGCCCATGGTTGACTTTTTCCTCAATACAGCTGATTTTTAGGTCAACTGTTCAATTGACTGATCAAAATTGTGATCCAAGGCTTGAAACTTGACATGAGTAATCTTGGGGGTCCATAATGGTACATGAAAATCATATGAATCATTGATAGTTCAAAAATCCTTGTGCAAACTCAAACCCTAATTTTGGCATCAGTGTCTAAGGAGGTGTCTTGAGCTGATCAAACCCTAGTGCAGTCTTGAGCCCAAGGAGATCTTGTGAGCAAATACTTGATAAGTGAGAGGGAAAATTTTGGGGTACAACAGCTGCCACTATTCAATCTTCTTAAACCTGAAGAGTTAGATGGGTATGTTTTGCCATTCGTGACTCGAAGGTGGAAGATGATTGGACACAAGAGTGCCCAGAAATTTGCACTTGGCGATGTGATGGTATAGGGAATGGGCTTAAAAGATGCCATTTGGAGAGGTGATAGAAAGCTGTTGGAGATGGGCTTGTAGATGCCATCTAAGAGGTGATATAAAGTTGTTGGATTATAATTTGTAAGCTGAAAGAATGAGTATCAGAATGACGTTCATGTCTGGAGTGTATCTGAACTGTATCCAAAAACTTTGTTTGAATGAGTATCAGATGACATCCGTGTCTGGAGCTTATCTGAACTGTATTTGAGAGTTGAATCTGAATGAGTTTCAGGATGGCATCCGTGTTTGGAGCGTATCTAAACTGTATCTGAGAACTTTGTTTGAATGAGTATCAGAATGACATCCGCGTCTGGAGCGTATCTGAACTGTATCTGAAAGTTGAATCTGAGTGAGTATCAGAATGGCGTCCGTGTTTGGAGCGTATCTGAATTGTATCTGAGAGTTGAATCTGAATGAGCATCAGAATGACGTCCATGTCTGGCGCGTATCTGAGTTGTATCTGAGAGTTGAATCTGAATGAGTATTAGAATTGCGTCTGTGTTTGGAGCGTATCTGAATTGTATCTGAAAGTTGAATCTGAATGAGTATCAGAATATCTTCCGTGTATGGAGCGTATCTGAGTTGTATCTGAAAGTTGATTCTGAATGAGTATCAGAATAGCATCCGTGTTTGGAGCGTATCTGAACTGTATCTGAAAGTTGAGTCTGAATGAGTATCAGAATAGCATCCATGTTTGGAACGTATCTGAACTGTATCTGAAAGTTGAGTCTGAATGAGTATCAGAATATCATCCGTGTTTGGAGTGTATCTGAACTGTATCTGCAAACTTTGAACATTGTTAATGGTAGCTGTTAATCTTATTCTGAAAAGGGTAAAACGTTAGCTAAAATGCAAAGTCATGTTGTATGAAATGTATGATATAATGCATTCGTTTTATCATTGTTTATGATATACGGATGCAATGTATGCGTATGTGAGCTAGTCTATTACGCTGTTTGTTGGATTGAGGAAAATAAATTCCTGAATGTTGCTGAGGATATGTAAGTCTTCATGTCTTGAAGTCGAAGTAATGATGAATTTCCGTTTAGAGGAATAAACTTTGTTGTAAGGTAAATGCTATGTACTACTTGAAAAATCTGTTTGGGGAATCTGGAGAAATTGGATGATTTCTACTGGGGATCGATAATTGGAAGCTTTGTTCCGCTGGGGATTAAAGTGTACACCGCGGGGGATTTTTTTTGGAAAATAGCTTGGAGAGATTTCCCTATCTCTTAAAGCCATCAGTAATTGTCTTTTATTTTGTTTATTTGTAAACAGTAATTATTTTCAAATTCATATGTTCAACAATGAATCATTGGATGTTTTTGTAAACAAAACACAAGAGTAAAAGAAAAAACAGATAGTTTTACACTTCCAAAGGAATATCTTTGTATTGACTTTGAGTAAGTATTTTTGTACAGTGAGACAAACATTCTAATAAGAGAATTCCGTCGTAAAAAATGAAAATTTTAATACAAAGAAAAGATAGCTATGTGTAATAATGCCATGGGGTTCCCATTCTGCTATAACCTTTGTATCTCTGAGCATCTTGTCTATTTGTTGCCTTGTCAGAAGATGATTGAATTGGTCAGAAATGTCGAGTTTGCAAGGTGTCCGTAAGGTGATCCAACGGAACATAGTCATACGCTTTCAATTCCCTAACTTTTGCCTGGGCCGCCCTTTCGGGTTTTCAGTCCATCGGGATACCCTTTTTTGCCCAAGTCTCCCTTTCGGGTTTTGAACTTGTCGGGTGTATAGATTTTTGTTTTTATCCCTAATTTTTGCCCGAACCTATTTTGGTTCGCCGGGATGCCCTTATTTTGCCTAGGTGTGACAACCTAGCGGGTCTCTTATGCATAGTATCTTTTGACTATGTCTGCGTTCGCAAGGTGTGGCAGGTCGTCACCATCCATGGTAGTCAAGATCAATGCTCCACCAGAGAATATATTTTTGATTACAAATGGTCCTTCGTATGTAGGAGTCCATTTTCCCCTGGGATCACCTTGCGGTAGTATGATACGTTTTATTACCAAATCCCCAACTTGATAAACTTGGTGTCTGACCTTTTTGTTGAAAGCCTTGATCATCTATTTTTGATACATTTGACCATGGCAGACAACAGTAAGTCTTTTCTCATCAATCAAGTTCAATTGATCAAGTCGATTCTGGATCCAATCGTCTTCATTCAAACCTGCATTCTTCATAATTCTGAGAGAGGGGATCTGAACCTCAATAGGCAAGACAGCTTCCATGCCGTATACCAAAGAATAGGGAGTTGCCCCGGTCGATGTGAGAGCTGTAGTATGATACCCGTGGAGAGCGAATGGTAACATCTCATGCCAGTCTTTGTATGTGACTATCATTTTCTATATGATATTTTTAATGTTCTTATTTACAGCTTCGACAACACCATTCATCTTCGGTCGATAAGGGGAAGAATTGTGATGTTGAATCTTGAATTGCTCGCACAGGGCAGTGATTATCGTATTGTTTAGATTCATACCATTGTCTGTGATGATCCTCTTCAGGATACCATAACGACATATGAGATTCTTCTTGATGAACCGGGCGACAACATTCTTGATAACAGAAGCGAAAGAAGTTGCCTCTACCCACTTTGTAAAATCGTCAATGGCTACTAGGATAAAGTGGTGTCCATTGGAGGCCATTAGCTTGATTTCCCCAATCATATCAATTCCCCACATAGCAAAGGGCCAAGGAGCCGTCATAACATTCAGAGGAACCGGAGGTACGTGCACTTTGTCAGCATAAATCTGACACTTGTGGCAAGTTCGAGAGTGTTGATAGCAATCTGCTTCTATGGTAGACCAATAATAGCCTTCCTGTAGGATTTTCTTCGCCATCGTATGCCTACTGGAATGGGTGCCAAAAGTGCCTTCATGTAACTCGGCCATGATCCTTTCGGCTTCAACCTTGTCTACGCACCGATGTAACACAGAATCATGGTTGCGTTTGTAAAGAATGCCATTACTAAGGAAGAATTAAGCAGAGAATCTCCTTAAGAACTTCTTATCGTTGATTGAAGCTCCTTCTGGATATTCTTGGGTTTCAAGATACCTCTTTACTTCCTGAAACCAAGGCTGGTCCACTACTTCTTCAGTATTAATCTCGTGAGAGTGTGCTGGTTCATCCCTTCGTTCAATGGTGATCTGGGGAGCCTCGTTATCCCATTTAAGTTTAAACATAGATGACATTGTGGCTAGTGCGTCTGCTAGCTGATTTTCTTCTCACGGGAAATGCTCGAAGGTAATCTTCTCAAAATGTGGTAGCAGTGTCAAAACATGTTCTTTATAAGGGATAAGGTTAGGGTGCTTGGTGTCCCATTCCCCTTTGATCTGACTGATGACCAAAGCTGAATCTCCAAATACATTCATGGATTTGATCCCCAAGTTTATGGAAGCTCTGAAACCAAAGATGCATGCTTCGTATTCCGCCATGTTGTTTGTACAGTTTAAGCAGAGCCTTGCTGTAAAGGGAGTATGACACCCTTCCGGAGATATGAGTACAACACTGATACCATTGCCAAATGCGTTGGATTCTCCATCAAAGAATAGGGTCCATCAGGATCCTTGTTCAGGTCCGTCATATGGCCTGAATTCTTTATAGTTGTCTAACATCATGATGTCTTCATCCGGAAATTCGAAATTCATGGAATGGTAGTCTTCTGCAACTTGGTGAGCAAGGTGATCAGCTAATACACTGCCCTTTATTGCTTTTTGGGTAGTATATTGTATGTCATATTCCGTCAGGATCATCTGCCATCTCGCTATTCTCCCAAAGAGAGCAGGCTTCTCGAAGATGTATTTTATCAGATCCATTTTAGATATCAACAGGGTAGTATGAGTCAGCATATACTGTCTTAGCCGGCGAGCAGCCCATGCCAGAGCGTAGAAAGTTTTCTCGAGCAGCGAATATCTTATTTCATAGTCAGTAAACTTTTTGCTCAGGTAATAAATAGCATGCTCTTTTCGGCCAGACTCGTCATGCTGCCCCAGCACACACCCCATTGAATTTTCTAAAATAGTTAGATACATGATTAAAGGTCTTCCCTCGACTGGTGGCATTAAAACGGGAGGCTCTTGCAGGTATTCTTTGATTTTGTCGAAAGCAGTTTGGCATTCATCATTCCATTTGACTACTTGATCTTTCTTCAATAGTTTGAAGATTGGATCACAAGTAGCTGTCAGGTGAGAAATGAATCTGGCAATGTAGTTCAAACGCCCCAAGAATCCTCTGACTTCCTTCTCAGTACAAGGAGCAGGCATCTCTTGTATCACTTTAACTTTGGCAAGGTCTACCTCGATACCTTTGTTGCTGACGACAAAGCCTAGGAGTTTACCAGACCGTACCCCAAATGTGCATTTGTTTGGATTCAACCTCAGCTTGTACTTCTTCAGTCTCTCAAATAGTTTTTATAAGTGATCAAGATGCTCTTCTTCTATTTGAGATATGGCTATCATGTTGTCCACATAGACCTCTATTTCGTGATGTATCATGTCGTTAAATAGAGCTACCATGGCACGCTGATAGGTTTCCCCAACATTCTTCATTCCGAATGGCATCACCTTGTAGCAGAATGTGCCCCACTGTGTGACAAATGTTGTTTTCTCCATGTCCTCAGGTGCCATTTTTATTTGGTTGTAGCCTGAGAAACCGTCCATGAAAGAAAACACTTTGTGTTGTGCCGTGTTGTCAACTAGAATATCAATGTGGGGGAGTGGAAAATCATCCTTAGGGCTTGCCTTATTCAAATTTCTATAGTCCACACACATTTGTACCTTGCCGTCTTTCTTGGGTACGGGAACAACATTGGAAACCCATTGGGGATAAGAGGTGACAGCCAAGAATCTAGCATTGAATTGTTTCATGACTGTTGCTTTAATCTTCTCTGACATATCTGGTCGCATTCGACGAACCTTTTGTTTTACTGGTGGGCATTCCTCTTTTGTAGGCAGACGATGTACCACAATGTCTGCATCAAGTCTTGGCATGTCTACATACGACCAGGAAAAGACTTCGACATAATCGTGTAACAACTGAATCAGACGCTCCTTGATACTGGGTTTCAGATTGGCACCCACCTTGACCTCTGTTTTGTCTTCTTCGGTACCTAGGTTGATTGTGTCCACTGATTCCTCGTGAGGATGAATGGTTCTCTATTCTTGCAATAGTAATCTGGAAAGTTCCCCTGGTACTTCACAATCTTCCTCACCTTCGTCTTCGGCTTGGTAGATTATATTTTCATAGTCACAGAAAGCCATAGCAGAACCGTTACTCATGGGATCCCGAATGGATGTAGACCTGCATTGTGAGTGTGAACGTGTGTAAGGGTATATCTATCTTTGAAATAAATGAAAATGTAAAAAGCAAAAAACAATGAGCGCAAAGTTTGTATGCAAAACGTCCATGATTCATTGATGTCATATGGAAATGAGATAATAACCCTTACAAATGAACCATTGTGCCTCGGGTAAGACACAAGGTTTTAAGAGTTTGAATTGTTTTAATATTACAGATCCAACAAAATGTAAAGACAAATTACTGTGGGATAAAAGTGGTCGGGACAAAATCTCTATCCTCCCAATTGTTGATCCCTCCACTGGCAATAGGGAAGATCTAATCCTCCAGGTTGTAGCCCTCTTCATCATCCTCTACTGCATTGACTTCACGATTGTTGATCTTCAGGGGTGGTCCTCCAGCACGACGCGACGTACAGCCTTCTGAGCACTTGAAGAGAAACCCAAACCAAACTTATATGACTTGTATGGGATATCCAGGAGTTATCCCCAGATAGTGCACCCACCTTCTTCTATTACTGCCTTTGCATCCTTCAAAGATGACATCCTGAGTGGAGGCCTTGTGATCTTGGGAACAATCTTAGTTACTGCCACATCTTGTGGGACTTCTTCAAAGTGCTGGAATGGAGTTTCAATAAATTCACCATCTAATTCCACATATCTGAAGGAATTGAGATGGCTGATCATATACTCTTCTTCTCCATGAACGGTGATAATCTTCCCTTGAATCGGATATTTCAGCATTTGGTGCAATGTAGAAGTGACAACGCCAACATTGTGAATCCATGGTCGGCCTAGCAAGAAGGAATATGAGGGACGGTTATCCATTACATAAAAAGTTGAATCAAATGTTTGGGTTCCAACCTTTATGGGGATATCCACTTCCCCATGCACCATCCTTTTCGAGCCGTCAAAAGCCATTACTACTATGTTGCTTGGCTTCAATGTCAATCCCTTACAGTCCTGCCTATCAAGAGATTTTTTAGGCAATACATTCAGAGACGAGCCAGAGTCCACCAAAACATGAGCCAGGGTTGTGCCCCTACATTCAACTGAGACATGCAATGCCTCATTATGCTTCTTTCCTCTTGGCGTTAAATCAGCATCTGAAAAACCTAGACCTTTATCTGCAGTCAAGCTAGCTACGCAGTCTTGGAACTGATCGAAAAATATATTTTAGGGTACATGGGCAGTTTTCAGGAATTTTACCAAGGCTTCCGCATGCGCTTCGGAACAAAGTAGTAAAGCCAGCATGGAAATTTTAGAGGGAGTTTGCCCCAGTTGTTCAACTACATCGTAGTCGCTTCTTTTTATGATCTTCAAAATTTCCTCCATCTCTTTCCGGGAGGTCTCAGGGACAGCCAATGACTGAGCCTTCGTCTGGACAGGCTCAATCAACATACTTTTACCTCGATTCTCGATTAACTCGGCAGCAGGAATGTTAGTAGGAGTGATAGCAGGGATTGTATCAGCTTTGTCAGTTGGAGTATTGGTTAAGATAATTGTAGGACCGGAAATAGCCTTCGGAGGAGCAACAACAACAAGAATGATTACGGGTCCAGAAACTTCTTTTGGGGGAGCAATTTCTGGAGAGAATATCCTTCTTCTTTGGGTAATCTTGCTAGTCTCGGCAATGTTACTGATATCGAAGTTATCTTTCTTGGAACTTGAATCTTTGGCAGCTGGCCAATCTTGCTTGATACCATGGTAGTAGACATCCCCTCTATAATTCCATGGTATGGTTTTGTTTGACGAATACAGGACTGGTCCAGGCATTGTAATTATCAAAGGAGTTGCTTTTGGAACTGATGTAATTCTAACGGGTCTTTTGGTGGAGACCCTGGAAGAATTAGCGGAAATGGTAATGATAGAAACATCTTTAAAAGGAACAGGTGGAACAGAAGTCTTTTCAAACAAAATTTATTTGTTATCTATTAGGCACTGAACGCCTGTTTTCAACAAAGGACAGTTGGTTGGTAAGGACAAACAGAAATGACTGCCTTCGTTACAGCCTGGGAACACACCGGCATTCAACAAGTTCACTTTAATAGTCAGGAGTGGGGTCATAAGTTCATTAACTGAAATACCAAACATTTCTTCTTCGATGGCATTGGTATTATGACTGTGTTTGGGCATAGGGGCAGAAATGACGTTTGCCTTTTCGGGCGCATCGAATTCAATCTCTTTTGCTTCAATGAGGTCTTGTATTTTGTTCTTTAGAGCCCAACAATTATTAGTATCGTGACCAGGACTTTCAGAGTGGTATGCACAGCGGGCATTAGGATGATAGTAAGGAGATATTGTATTAGGATTCTTTGGAGCTTCTTTTAAAGTCGCCAGGTTGGATCTTAACAGATGTGGCAATACTTGAGATATGGTCATGTTAATTCTGGTGAATTGTCTGACTGGCCTTTCCATCCTTGGTTGGTTGTTTCTTTGATGATCAGGCGCAAGCTTAGGAATCATAACAGCCCCCACCATTGGTCGGCGTTCAGCCCTATCTTGATTTCTCTGAGGATAAACAACAACCACTTCTTTCTTTCCGATAAATGGCTTCCTTATGGCAGCAGAGGATGTATCTTTTTTAATCTTTCCACTCTTTATCACGGCTTCTACCCTTTCTCTGGTCAATATCAGTTCAGTAAAACCTGTCGATGAACTTCTAATTAAATGATTGAAGAAGGGACCAGACAAGGTGCCCAAGAACATGTCTACCAACTCTCTCTCAGATAGAGGGGGTTGAACTCTTCCGGCTAAATCTATCCATTTTTGCGCATAGTCCTTGAAGCCTTCATTTGAAACCATGGCCATACTCTAGAGTTGAGTACGGGTAGGCACAAGATCATCATTGTATTGGTATTGTTTGTAGAAAGCTTCAACAAGATCTTCCTAGTTATGAACGTTGGCTCTTTCTAAGTGATAAAACCAATCAGGTTGAGTTCCAGACATACTGTCTTGGAAGAAATGTACCCATAAGTCTTTGTCAGCGGTATGGGGTTGGATTTTCCTTACATAGGACAGGATATGCATTTTAGGGCATGAAACTCCGTCATATTTGGCGAATACCGGTGCTTTGAATTTTTGAGGGATGACAATCCTCGATACCAAACCCAATTCCTCAAAGTCCAAGCCAGTCACTTTTTGGATTTCCATCGCACTCAACCACTCTTCGAGATGTTTATACTTGTCATTAGCTGGAGGGTATTGTTCTTCAGAATAGTCTTCTTCTTCCTCTTCTAATTCTGACGGGACAACTGTTTCCTTGCCTTTCCCATCTTGATTTTCTCTCTCACCGGATGTCGTTGCAAAGTCTAGGGTCCTTCTTGTCTGCCCATGAAATCTTCTTCCCATGTTTAGGACTCCGGTTACCTTCTTTGTCTTCTTTTTCTTCTCCTCAGCCAGCAAAGTCTTCAACTCTTCTTGTCCTTTGGCTAGGGTCAAGAGCAACTGTTGAAACTGTGTATTCTGAGCTTGGAGGTCCTTCACTGTTTGCTCGAGATCCATCTTACTTAAATAAACAGTAGAGAGATGAGGAGACTTGTTGCAAAAGACCTGCTTATGTTATGATGAATGGTATATGCATATGTAATGATTTCAAGGATTTCAAAGATTCAAATTTGTTTTAGACAAAAAGGAAACACACGTTATATTAATAAGTTAAAGCTTGAGTACATCAATGCCTCTTAGGCTTATAAGGAAATACAAAAGCTCTAAGATAAAAAGTTAGTGTGCATCCTCTTTGGCGCAATGTAGGCATTGAGAGTCTGCTCCTCATGAAGTAGCCTAGTGAGTTCCAAAACCTTCTTCTCGCTTGTGTAGAATTGGGCTTCGAAGGTATATCGCTCTCCCTTGAGTTGTATCTAATCCCTTTGTAGGTATTCAAGAGAGGTAGGCATGTCAGGATGTAGGATAGTGTATGGAACATCTCCTTCCATGACAGGCTCAATGATTACCGGGAGAATGGAGGGGTAAGGCATCATAAGACTCTGAGCACATGTTCGTACCCATTTGAGGTAAGGCTCAAGAGGGATGGAATTTTTATGCCCCAAAGTCTTGCTATCTACCTTGTTTAACATCCTCCAAGCTCGGATAAATCTCTGGCGAAGACCTTGATCGTTGTTGTCATAGTCAAATACCAAACCTTGAATCAGCATCTCGTGCGGGCCATCCCTTCGGGCATAACCAAATTGTCTTAAGGGTAAGCAGAAGTTGTAGGTGATACCTCCCCTAATGCCAAGTAAAGGGACATTATGAAATTCTCCATAACGGTTGACAATAGTAACATTCTCTATGGATCGGGAGCACCAATGAATGTCTGAATGTTTGAGCGTCTTCAACCTTTGTGACCACCTTGAACCTTGCTCATTCTTTAATACAGATTGGGGAAGATGCGAAATAAACCATCTTGCCAAGAGAGGAGTGCAACACATAAGGAGACCTCTTTTTCTCATTGTGCGAGCGTGAAAAGAGTGTAGGATATCCCCTAGCAATGTAGGCACTAGGTTACGGGATATGAAGATTTTGACGGTGTTCACATCTATGAGTTGATCAGGATTTGGAAACAACAACATCCCATATATGAGAAGAGCCACAATTTCCTCAAAGGCTTGCAGATCCAAAGAATTCCAACAGCTTTGGGCTTTCTCAAACAGGAACTTTGCTAGGAAACCTTTGACACCACTCCTTGTTTCCCAATGAGTTGTGACATCAGATGAGTGCGAGTGTAGAGCTTGAGCAATCTCTTTTGGCTTTAGGTCTCTTTCCGTACCGTTGAAAGGAAGTTGGTTGAGAATGGGAATCCTCAAGAGTTGGGAGAATTCTTCCAAAGTAGGCACAAGTGTATAGTCAGGAAATGTGAAACAATGGTGTAAAGGATCAAAGAACTGAAAGAGAACCTTCATCATGTCCTCATATGTGTTGGAGGTGACCAAGTTGAGTAGGCGGCCATGTCTCTCGGTGAATGGAGATTTTTCAGGAATCCTTGAAGCTAGCTCCTTAAGTTGTGGAGGGATCCTTACAAGGTTGACTTGAATAGTTTTCCTGCGAAGTGAATCCATATCCTACAAAACAAGAACAAAGATGAATCCAACAAATCCTTGAAATGGTTAGTGAATGTATATGATGTTCATGATGTTATGTACAAGTATGCATATACAAACAAAGCAATCAAATCCTTAGGTTTAGGCTTGCATGTAGTTTTATAGGTAAGTACCCTCTTGAAGTTTAGTTGGCTCAAACCTGTCCTAGTAATAGTAATCGGGTTCTAAGGAGCTCAATATCACTGGTTTGTTTCCTTGGTCATTGTTTCAGCACAAGCCTCTTTAACGGCGACCGAAATATCCCAAGAAACCAAACCTCAATGAGTTTAGTATCGAGTATCTACCAACTTCGGACTGCACCAAAGCCGGTCATCTCACTACATCCTAAATGGCCAAGTTGGTCAAGTAAAGGTTCTAAAAGTTCATTAATGCTTCATGAGATCACTCAGCAGCCTCGTATTCTCTTTGATTAACTCAAAGGCTACCGGTACTGTTGTACCCCAAAATTTTCCCTCCCATATTTCTCAATACATGGCAAGTGAGGTCCCCAAATTGCTCAAGGAAGTTCAAGAGTTGACCAGACAAACTCTCTCCTAAGGCAGCATACCTCAAATTAGGGTTTCCATCTTCATCAAGATGCGTGAACCACAAAGAACTCAAATTCTCAACATTTTCCTAATATGATCTCAATATCATCCATGTCAAGTTTCAAGCCTTGCAGAAGAAGTTTGCTCAGTCAATTGCTCAAATGCCTGAAAATCAACTATACTAGATCAAAAGTCAATTGTGACCCGCATACAATCAAACTTCAAGATTTTTGGTCAGCATCCTCATTTTGAAGTATTATTCATCATTTTCTCAAGGGTTGATCAGGATTCCTCAAGGATTTCTCATAATTCATCAAAACCCAGAAGTTGCTAAATTAAGGTTTTATAGGAAAAGTCAACTCAACTTTGACCAAGCATAACTTTCTCATACTTTATCAGAAATGACCCATTCAAAGCTCATTTTGAAGAGGCTGCAATTCCCTACAATTAATATTCATCTCCCAAGTCCAAAATATGCACTAACAAAAAGATATAAATTTTGACATTATAGGTCCTTTAGAAAAGTCAACAAAAACACCTTTTGGATCAAAGCTTCATACATGAACATGGAAGACTCAATTGAGATGACACCAAAAGGGTTGCTTATAGGACATCCTAAGATTTCTAAAAAGTCTAAGAACACCTATCTAGGGTCAAAATTGAGAGAGTTATGCATTGGCTAAGTTGACCATTTTTGCAAAAATTGCCAAAAGTCAAATATGCTCAAATTTGCATTTTTTACTAAACGGGCCCAACTTTTTATGCTTGCACATCAATTATAATGTGGTACACGACTCAAATGTTCACTCACCCATTATGTGCTTCATTTTTCAATTTATTTTGATTTTTCATTGATTAAAAAGTGGATTAAATCAAATAAATGATGAAAATTAACAAAGATATGATTTGATTTGTTTTTTTTTACAGTTTGGCAACCAAGATATGCTGAGTAAACAAGATCAATTCGAATTAAGGCCAATTGGTACAAGAAAGGCATGATTTGTCTCAAAATAGGAACATATCATACAACTTGAAAATCAAATCAAATCTTGGATAAATGCAAAGATTCATGCCAAGTTTGTTAACCTAATCCATTCTAGGTTATATAATGAAGCTTTCCAGATCAAAAAAGAAGGTCAGAGGTCGTGTAAAGCACATAACAAAACTGAAAAATTCAAAGAAAAGTGGGAGTTGGTTTTCATTTCACAAGATATCTCAAGCCATCCTAGTGATCCCAATCGCTTGCTAGACATCTCAGGAAGCTAACAACATCCTTTGCAAGCTTCAAAACATCCAGAAACACGCGCTACGCCCCCCACTGTTTGACATATTTTTGCAATTCGATTAGCACAATTCTTGCATCTTTAGCACTTTTAATTGTCATAGTTATGATTATTATCATGTTTGAAAGCTAACAAATTGGTTTAATTTCATTTTTGAAACTTATATACGCACCTGCCATTGTTAGGGTTTTATGTTCTTGTTTAGGGGTTTTTAATGCATGCAAAATTAGGCGTTGATTCTGGTACCATGATGCTCGTGCGGATGAGACAAGTTGATTGGTACCGGTACTTTTCATTTATCTTGCTCATATGCAAATTTGGAGATGAACATGGTTATACCTACAGCGAACGTCTGTAGGTAAAAGTCTTGTTTTGCTAAGGTGACGGTCTAGGGAAGAAGATGAGGCGTGGCAGTCCATTGTTGGCTGGTTTGAATTTAGCGCATATTTTCTAATATATTATTTGATTTGATTATATTATTTTGTTTCTATTATATGAACAAATAGAACGCGTAGCACAGCTGGCAAGGGATTAGTCGAAGTGAGTATAAGGACCTGGGTTTGATCCCCAGGTCCCAGCGTTTTCATTTGTATTATTTTCAGATAATAGATCTAGCACATCTTTCATCATGAGGCTCACCATGCTCCATCAACATCCAACCATCAGATTCATCAACAAACCAGATCCAACGTGTCAGCATTGAAGGTCCACCATACTCCTCAAGTCAACGCCCATGACAGATCCAGCGTTGACCAGGCTTAATGCTTATTTGGGCCAAGAAAATCAGATTTGCACCCCCTAGCATGCTATTCAACACATGCCCATCTCTTCACTTTTTTATTTCTTATTTTTTTTTAATTCTTTTACTATTTTCTTTTAATTATTTTAATTAACAAAATAAATCACTTTTTTACAAAATCACAAAATCAAGAATTCACAAAAATTAGAATTAGGTTTTTGTTATCAAATTTAATTTAATTTAGTTTAATTTAACTTAGGGAAATTTTAACTTGTTTTTATAATTAAAACCAATTATAAAAATTAGGTTTAAGTTCTTGATTTAATTCTTTTCTTTTTTACAAACAAAACAATACAAAATAGGTTGTTTAGAATTAATTAATTAATTTTCAATAAATTAGCATTAATTAGAATTTAGGATTTTCTTTTAATGCAATTATCTATTATTTTCTCAAATAGCGAAACATGACAAAAAACATTTGTTTCTTTAATCAATCGCAAATAGGATTAGTCAGGGGGTCAAAACCCTAATCGTCTCGTATTTAATTCACCGCACGCTTGTTAATTATTTTGCCAATATTTTTGTAACTGTTCATGGTTTGTAATAGTTAATTTAGGGTTTTTACTTATCGCTTTTCCCCTATTTTTTGGCTATGTAATTAATCCCCCTCCCCGAAGCCTTGTAATATCTAGGTTTATTTTCTCGCATTTTTAATTCCCGCAAATACTTAACTGTCTAGATGTATGCTAATAGGATTGTATGGCAAGAATGGATGACAAATTAAAATGGTTAGAAAACCCTAATGTGCAAAGATAAATAACTGAAACAAATCAATCGCACATATCACTCTTAGGGTATACTCTCACTTCGGTTGCCTTCGGTAAACGATCATTAAGCATAGGGTGTCTTAGTGGTTTCCCTCCTGTCTAAAAAAGATCAAATGTCCCATTCGAATGTTGCCTCGAATATGATCTTAAGACTCTAGGGTTACTACTAAAGTGTCCTAACATTGCTTTAGTGACCGCACGTCCCTTTTGAATTGACCCTTACAACTCCAACGACGGTGCTACCTATTTCTCAATAGTAGGATAGCGTTGTCTAAAGGAAACAAGAATAGAAACGATCTTTTCTCGAGTAAGTAGATGCTATTAGGTACTTGCTCAAAACAAACCTTTTCACACTTACACTTTTCAAACAAATTTTCAAAACAACTACGTCACACCCTTGAGGACTGATACAAGGGTTATCACGTAGTAAAACATTTTTTTGAAACAAAGCACTCACAAGAAATTTAAAAATGAGCAAGTACCTAAGAGCCCATGGAAAACCATGGATAGAAAGGGTGCTAACACCTTCCGTTTCTATAATCTACCCCCCGTACTCAGAATATCTCGAAAAAGGATTTTTTTCTGTACTTTTTTCCTTTTCGGTTGGATGAAATAAAAGTCGGTGGCGACTCTTGCTTACCGCGACATTTTGCAAATAAAAAACGCAAAACGTAAACCAGTATTAAACAGTCGGTTCTGCCACCGTATCACAAAACTGGCAACTCTGCTGGGGACTTATAAGTGGGGTATACCTTAGGATCTAGGTCAGTAAAATTGCTTCTCTTGATTGCTTTGTTTGCTTTATTTTTTGAGGGTTTTGTTTGGGGTTACTATAGATCCTATACCCGGATCTGGGGAATACCTTTTAGGTAAGTAGCAATAGACTGTGAGGGAACTGTACGACATAGACCGATACGGTTGAAGCAGTAGCTACATTGGTGTGGCACTTTGGTTGGTACCGGTATCCCTTGTGGTGAAACGAGAAGAATACGGGGCCGCTGCGTGGTGTCGTGAAGCATCAACTGACCTTAGAACCTTTAATTTCCCAACTTGGCCATTAGAAAGTATCGAGATAGTCGGCCTCGATGTAGAGCTAAGAACTGGTTGATACTCGATGCTACACTCATTGAGATCATACTTTCGGAATATTTCGGCCGCAAGAAAAGATTGCGTGAGCTGAAACCATGACCGATAAAGGATGGTCGGTGATATTGAGATCCTCTAGAACCCGGTTACTTTTCTAGGACAGGTTTGAAACCAACTTAACTTCAAGAGGGTATTACCTTTGACCCCATGCAAGCCTTAAACCTAAGGGCTTTGTGTGATTTGACTGTGTTTGCAATACCTGTGTTTGCTATACCTGTTGTTTATCATGACATCATGCATCATAACATGGCATTCATGCTTCATTACACTAAGCATTTCAAAGACCAAGGGAATTTATCTTTGTTCTATTTTGCAGACCATGGCTTCCGTGCATAGAAATACTATCCAAATCAGCTTTGTGCAGATACCTTCCCAACTCAAAGAGCTGGTATCAAGAGTTTCTGAAACTTCTACTTTCATTAAGAGACACGATCAACTTCTCAGCCTGGTTACTTCAAACTTTGATGAAAAGATGATGAGCGTACTTTTTCAGTTCTTCGATCCCAAGCATCAATGCTTCACCTTCCCAGATTATCAGTTGGTACCCACCTTGGAAGAGTTCTCTCAGCTATTAGGCATATCCATTCTTGAATAGGTACCCTTTACAGGTATAGAAGAAATTCCTAAGCCAGAAGTCATTGCCTCAGCTTTGCATTTGAAACGGACTGACGTGGTATCCAATTGGGAAACTCGAAGCGGAGTCGGGGGTTTTCTAGCCAAATTCCTGATAGACAAGGCTCAGCTATTTTGGGATGATTTAGATTTTCAGGCTTTAGAGGAGGTCTTGGCTCTTCTTATCTACGGTTTAGTTCTCTTCCCTAATCCGGACTTCTTTGTAGATGTGAATGCTATCAAGATTTTCCTTTCTCGCAACCCGGTGCCTACCTTACTTGGAGATATTTTGCACGCTCTCTATACTCGTACCATGAAGAGAAGAGGGACTCTTATGTGCTGCATGACGTTGCTGTCGAGGTGGTTTATTTCTCACCTCCCTAAGTATGTACTGAAGAACGAAGAAGGTTTGGGTTGGTCGCACAGAATAATGTCACTCGCTCATACAGATATTCTTTGGTGTTCCCGAGCTATGGAAGACATTGCTATTATTGACCGCTGTGGGAAGTACCCTAATGTCCCATTACTTGGTATCATAGGGGGTATAACTTACAATCCTTGTCTAGCTTTGCGACAATTTGGTCATGCTCGAAGGAATGGTCCCCATGAGTTACTTATTGAGAGCATTGCATTCAACTATGAGGACGATGTTAAGGAGTATCGTCGGAGGTTCATACGAGCTTAGGGCATGGTAAACAGATCCGACCCCAAAGATTTGGGACAAAAGACTTCCGTTCCTATGCAGCCTTACCTCCAATGGGTACGAGCTCGTGCCCAGAAGCTGATGATGCCTTATGTGGCCGTATTACTAGTGATTGTGGAGACCACTACTGAAGAAGGCATTCCTTACACGGTTCTCTATCCTTACATGCCCAATGATCTTGGGGAGTTACAGAGGTCTTGGATTCAGATGAGGAATGAGCGGGATACTTACAGGGAACAGTTCCATGATCAATAGAGGAAGGTTTTAAAGCTCACCAGGCAGCTCCAGGAAAAAAGAGTGCTCAATGATTATATCAGCACAAAGAGAAAGCATCCATGGGACTTTTGATTTTTCTTTTCTAGTTCTAGATTTGTTTTATTTACTTATTTGTAACGCCTTAAAGGCATTTTGAACCTTCAAATTTAAGCTAATAAAGTTTTTGTTTATTTTGGTTTGCAAATTTAAATTTCCCGAAGTCTTTGAAATCATTACATGCGCATTCCATTATCATACACATCATTACAGGTACCACTACATGTTTCTCATCTTCTTCGCTGTTTATTTTAGCAGAAATGTCTTCCGATAAAGCCATCAAAGATATTCAGGCACAGAACGCCCAGTTCTAACAGATGTTCATAAGGCTGGCTAAAGGGTAGGAGGATCTGAAAGCCCTCGTTCAGAAAGAGAAGAAGAAGAAGAAGACTGGTATTCTGAATATGGGCAGAAGATTTGGAGAAAGGTTGAAGCATCAAACTGATCTGACCTCTTCATCCAAGGAAGGGGAGAACCAAGAAGGGGAAAAGGACCCTAGTCCTACAGTTTCTGACGATGATACTGATTACAATGATGAGCAATATCCTCCTTCTGAGGATAGGTACAAGCAGCTAGAAGATCGTCTGAGTGCTATGGAAGTTCAGAAGATACTTGGTTTGGATTTTGGAGAATTGGGACTAGTATCGGGAGTGGTTATCCCTCATAAGTTCAAAGCTCCAGTTTTTTCCAAGTACGATGGAGTGTCCTGTCCAAAACTCCATATCCACTTGTATGTCAGTAAGATCCAACCCCACACAGCTGATAGAAATCTGTGGGTGCACTTATTTCAAGATAGTCTATCAGGGACTCAGCTTGAATGGTTCTACCAGTTGGAGGGAGCCAGTGTCCGAAATTGGGAAGACCTTGCTGCTGCTTTCTACAAGCAGTAGCAGTACAATGCCGACCTTGATCCCACTCGTACTCAACTCCAGAGTATGTCCATGGGTGCAGGTGAAGGTTTTAAAGATTATGCTCAAAAATGGATAGACTTGGCTGGGAGAGTCCAACCCCCTTTGTCTAATAGGGAATTGGTGGATATGTTCCTTGGTACGATGTCTGGTCCGTTCTTCAATCATTTGATCGGCAGCTCGTCATCTGGTTTCACCGAGCTGATTTTAACTGGAGAAAGAATAGAGGCTGGAATTCGGAGTGGTAAAATATAGAAGGATGCCTCCTCGAGTTCAACAAAGAAGCCTTTCAGTGGTAAGAAGGAAGTCAGTGCAGTCTATAGCCCGAGGGGCCAAACCAGATCTGAACACCGTCAAACGGTAAATGCTGTAGTAATACTAAGACCCGCATATGCTCCACAACGCAACAATCAACAAAGGGTGGAAAGACCACAACGCAAGTTTACCCGCGTCAGTATGACTTTGGCTGAAGTTCTACCTCATTTATTAAAATCCAACTTGGCAACCTTGAGAGAGGCTCCCAAGAATCCAAACACTACCTCTCCCAGATACAATCCTAACATACAGTACGCCTACCATTCTGAGAGTCCTGGCCACGATATGAATGATTGCTGGGCTCTGAGAAACAAAGTATAGGACTTGCTTGAAGCCAAGGAAATAGAGTTCGACGCTCCAGAAAAGATGAATGTTATAACTGCTCCCATGCCCAAACATGGTCGTGGAGTTAATGTTGTTGACACTAATCTGTTTGTGACCTCTGTTGAAGAAATTTCTACTCCTCTTATGACTGTTAAGAAGAATTTGCTGTTGGCCGGTTTATTTCCGAGTTATGGTGAAGGTTGCCACATGTGCTCGATTCTACCTTCTAGTTGCCATTTGTTAAAGTCAGGTGTTTAGCGCCTGATGGATAATAAAGAGATTTTGTTCTAGAAGACTATGATCCATGTTGTTCCCATTGAAGACATTGCCATTATAACCATTTCCGCCAATCCTTCCAAGGTTTCCTCGAGAAAACCTGTTAGGATTACACCTATTAAAATAATTTCGCTGTTGATAATCACTGCTCCTGGTCCCATCCCGTACACCTCAGACAAGGCCGTCCCATGGCATTATGGTGCTGATATGTACTATCATGGCGTTAAGCAAGATCCGAAGAATGAAGAAGTTGATACTAATGTTAGTAATATTGTCGGGACTAGTAAGGTTACCCGAAGTGGAAGGGTTTTCTCTCCTGAGATTGCTCCGAAGATCATCAAGCCTACTGTTATTCCAACTGCTGCTCCAACCAGCACGCTTGACATTTCTCCTGTGCCTACTCCAGTTATTACCCCTGCTGCTGAGCCATCTGGGGCTCGGGGCAAGGAAATTATAGGTGAGCCTTCCCGGACGGAGGCACCTAAGAAAATCATTGTGGAAGCCTCTAAATAAGAAATAGAGGAGATATTGGAAATCATCAAGAAGAGCGACTACAATATGGTCGAGCAGCTGGGGCAGACCCCATCAAAGATATCCATGTTGTCTCTGTTGTTGTGTTCTGAAGCCCATGCGAAGGCTTTGATCGCATTTCTCAAGACTGTGCATGTGCCGCAGGAGACTTCAGCAGATCAGTTCAAAGATTGTGTGGCCAGCCTGACTGCTGACAATGGGTTGGGTTTTTCAGATGCGGATCTGACACCGAAAGGAAGGAAGCATAATGATGCTCTGCATGTCTCGATTGAGTGTAGGGGCACCACTATGGCTCATGTGCTGGTAGATACCGGGTATTCACTGAATGTTCTTCCGAAGAAAGCGTTAGACCGTTTGGATTGTGAGGGTTTGACTCTAAAGCCTAGTAACATTGTGGTAAGGGCTTTTGACGGATCAAAGAGAATGGTGCACGGGGAGGTGGACATCCCTGTCAAAGTAGGTTCTTAGGCTTTTGGGTCTACCTTCTACGTAATGGATATCAGGCTTTCCTATTCTTGCTTGTTGGGTCGTCCTTGGATCCATGAGGTTGGGGCAGTTACTTCGACACTCCATCAAATGCTGAAGTATCCGGTGAAGGTAAAGATTGTCATAGTGCGAGGTGAATAAGAATACATGGTGAGTCACCTTAATTCCTTCCGCTACGTAGAGATGGACGGAGAATTCATAGAAACTCCTTGTTATAATTTCGAAGAGGTCCCTCAGATCCTGGCATCAAATGAAGTTACTACCGACAAACCTCTGTTGAAGATGGCTTCTCTCAAGGACCCCAGGGATGTGGTTAAAGAAGGTGGGTGTACCAATTGGGGACAGCTCCCTGGTTTCACTCACAAAACTGACAAATTTGGTTTGGGCTTTACTACAGGGGCTCAAAGGGTTGTTAGGTGCGCTCGGGCTGGAAGACCTCCTCTACACATCAGCAATCAGGAAATTAATTCAATTGAAGACAGTGAAGAGGATTCAGACATCGACAGTTGGATCTACCCAACAACCGACAGTGAACTGAATAACCGGACGACTAGGGACTTCATACCTGTTTCTTTTATTTCGCAGAAATTAACTCATTTGTTTTAAAATTTGTAATAAACAATTTGAAACTTTACGGCCCGGTGCCTTGCCCGAGGCACCTTGGCTTTGCTTGTGGGGGCTATTATTGGTCATTTGATATATCATTAATAAAACATTAGACGTTTCTTGCATACAAATTGTGCGCTCCTTGTTTTTCTTTTCTGTCTCTCACTTTATCAAAACAGCTATTCTCTTACACACACTCATGTATCATACTGCAGATCCATATCCACTCTGGATCCCATTGATAACAACTCTGCTACTTCCAGTTATGACTTCAAAAGTCCAATCAACCAAGCCGAGGACGAAGGTCAGGATGATTGTGAGGTGCCTGAAGAACTTGCTAGACTATTACAGCAGGAAGAAATGGCCATACAGCCTCATGAAGAGCTAGTTGAGTCAGCGAATTTGGTTACATAGGAAGACAGGAAAGAGGTTAAAATAGGTGTGAATCTGGAGCCTAGTGTCAAACAACGGTTAATACATATGCTACACGACTATGTTGAGATCTTCGCCTGGTCCTATGAAGACATGCCTGGTTTGGACACTGATATTGTGGTACATCGACTGCCGACTAAAGAAGACTGCCCTCCGGTAAAGCAGAAGGTCTTATGTATGCGTCCTGAAATGTTAGAGAAAATCAAGGCAGAGGTCATGAAACAATTTGATGCATGATTCTTAGCTGTCACTTCTTATCCACAGTGGGTTGCCAACGTCGTTCCGGTACCTAAGAAGGACGGTAAGGTACGGATGTGTGTGGACTACAGAGATCTGAACAGGGTAAGCCCTAAGGATGACTTCCCACTTCTTCACATTGATGTTCTAGTCGATAACACCGTGCAACACAAGATCTTCTCCTTCATGGTTGGTTTTTCTGGCTACAACCAGATCAAGATGGCTCCTGAGGACATGGAGAATACAACCTTTGTTACACAGTGGGACACCTTCTGTTACAAGGTAATGCCTTTTGGGTTGAAGAATGCTGGGGCAACTTATCAGCGTGCCATAGTCACTTTGTTCCATGATATGATTCACCATGAGATCGAGGTTTATGTTGATGACATGATAGCCAGGTCCCAGACTGAGGAAGAGCACCTTGATCATCTCCAGAAACTGTTTGATAGGTTGAAGACGTACAAGCTGAGGTTGAATCCGAACAAGTGTACATTCGGGGTAAGGTCTAGTAAGCTTCTGGGTTTCGTCGTTAGTGATAAGGGTATTCAGGTAGACCCTGCAAAGGTAAAAGCCATACAAGAGATGTCGGCTCCCCGCATAGAGAAGGAAGTTATAGGTTTCTTAGGACGTATGAATTACATCGCCCGGTTCACTTCATATCTGACTACTACTTGTGAGCTAATCTTCAAGCTGCTGGAGAAAGATCAAGTGGTAAAGTGGAATGATGAATTCCAGAATGCTTTCGAAAGAATCAAGGAATACCTTCAAGAACCACCAATTTTGATGCCTCCAGTTGAAGGAAGACCTTTGATTTTATACTTGACAGTGTTAGACAATTCAATGGGGTGTGTGTTGGGTCAGCATGACGAGTCTGGTCGAAAAGAGCACGCAATATACTACCTTAGCAAAAAGTTTACCTACTATGAGACCCGATACTCATTGCTCGAGAAAACTTGTTGTGCTTTGGCATGGGCTGCTCGCCGACTGAGACAGTATATGCTGACTCGCACTACCTTGTTGATATCAAAGATGGATCCGATCAAGTATATTTTCGAGAAGCCCGCTCTCTCTGGAAGGATAGCAAGATGGTAGATGATCTTAACCGAGTACAACATCCAATACACAACCCAAAAAGAAATCAAGGGGAGTGTGTTGGCGGATCATTTGGCGCATCAGGCCGTGGATGACTACCAATCCATGAATTTCGAGTTCCTGGATGAGAATATCATGTTGGTAACCGACTGCGAAGAACCTAGACCGGATGAAGGACCCGAGCAGGGATCTCGATGGTCTATGTATTTTGATGGAGCCTCGAACGCATTGGGTAGTGGCATTGGCACTGTGATCATATCTCCTAAGGGCTGTCATACTTCGTTCACCGCCCGATTATGTTTTAACTGCACCAACAATATGGTGGAGTATGAAGCATGTATCATGGGTCTTCGAGCTGCTATTGACTTGAGGATCAAGTTCTTGAGTGTATTCGGAGATTCCGCTCTGGTGATAAGTCAGATCAAAGGCGAGTGGGATACAAAGCACCTGAATCTTATTCCTTACAAAGAGTATGTACTGACATTGCTCCCACACTTAGAGGAGATAACCTTTGAACATTTCCCACGAGAGGAGAACCAGCTGGCGGACGCGCTAGCTACCATGTCTTCTATGTTCAAAGTCAGGTGGGATAATGAAACTCCCCAGATTACCATTGAGAGGTTGGACGAACCCGCACATTGCTGTGACATTGAGACTGAAGAGGTAGCAGATAAACCCTGGTTTCACGAGGTAAAGAGGTATCTCGAGGTTCAAGAATATCCTGAGGGGGCATCTGTTAATGATAAGAAGTTTCTGAGAAGGTTTGCTGCGAATTTCTTCATCAGTAATGGAATCCTCTATAAGCGTAACCATGATTCAACCTTACTGCGCTGTGTAGACAAGAGCGAAGCAAAAAGGATCATGACAGACTTACATGAAGGCACCTTTGGAACCCATTCTAGTGGACATACCATGGCTAAGAAGATCCTACGGGTAGGATATTATTGGTCCACTATGGAAGCCGATTGTTATCAGCATTCTCAAACCTGCCATAAGTGCCAAATCTATGTTGATAAGGTGCATGTACCTCCGGTCCCTCTGAATATTTTGACGGCTCCTTGGCCCTTTGCAATGTGGGGCATTGACATGATTGGAGAGATCAGACCTCCTGCGTCTAACGGGCATCGCTTCATTTTGGTAGCAATTGATTACTTCACAAAGTGGGTTGAGGCAGCTTCCTTTGCTACAGTAACTAAGAATGTTGTGGCGCGGTTTATCCGACACAATCTGATCTATCGATATGGTGTACCAGAGAGGATTATTATTGACAATGGTACAAATCTCAATAACACGATGATCGCCGAGCTCTGTAAATAGTTCAAGATACAACATCATAACTCTTCTCCCTACCGGCCGAAGATGAATGGCGTTGTTGAAGCAGCTAACAAGAACATCAAAAAGATTGTACAGAAGATGACAGTGACATACAAAGACTGGCACGAGATGTTACCATTCGCTCTTCATGGGTACCGTACCTCAGCACGGATTTTGACAGGGGAAACACCCTACTCTTTGGTGTATGGCATGGAGGCAGTCCTACCCATTGAAGTCCAGATACCCTCTCTCAGGATTATGAAGGACGCGGGTTTGAACAAAGACGACTGGATCCAAACTCGACTTGATCAGCTGAATCTAATCGATGAAAAGAGACTTACTGCTATCTGGCATGGTCAGCATATCAAAAGCAAATGATCAGGGCTTTTAAAAAATCAGACGTTAAGAATATCAAGTCGGGGATTTGGTGATCAAACGCATCATACTACCGCAAGGTGATCCCAGGGGAAAATGGACCCCCACTTACGAAGGGCCATTTGTGGTTAAGAATATTTTCTCGGGAGGAGCTATGATTCTAACCACCATGGATGGTGACGACTGTTGTACCCCAAAATTTTCCCTCCCATATTTCTCAAAACATTTCAAGTGAGGTCCTCAAATTGCTCAAGGAAGGCCAAGGGTTGACCAGACAAGCTCTCTCCTAAGGCAGTATACCTCAAATTAGGGCTTCATATTGCATCAAGATACTTAAGTCCAAGGGATCCGAAATTCTCATCATTGTCCTAATATGTTCTCAAGATCATCCATGTCAAGTTTCAAGCCTTGTAGAGGAAGTTTGCTCAGTCAATTGCTCAAAGGCCTCAAAATCGACTATGTTAGGGCAAAAGTCAAATGTGGCCCACATACAGTCAAACTTCAAGATTTTTGGTCAACATCCTCATTTTGAAGTATCATTCATCATTTGATCAAGGGTTGATCATGATTCATCAAGGATTTCCCATAATTCATCAAAACCCAAAAGTTGCTAAATTAGGGTTTTGCAGGAAAAGTCAACTCAACTTTGACCAAGCATAACTTTCTCATACTCTATGAGAAATGACCCATCAAAAGCTCATTTGGAAGAGGATGCAATGACCTACAATCCATCTTCATCTCCCAAGTTCAAAATATGCACTCACAAGAAGTTATGAATTTGGACATTAAGGTCATTTTGAAAAGTCAACAAAAACACCTTTTTTGTCAAAGCTTCATACATGAACATGGAATACCAAATTGAGATGAGACCAAAAGGGTTGCTTATAGGACATCTCAAGATTTATAAAGTCCAAGAACACCTTCAAAGAGTCAAAATTGAGGAAGTTATGCATTGGTGAAGTTGACATTTTTTGCAAAATTGTCAAAAGTCAACTATGCCTCAAATTGCAATTTTTGCTAAATGGGCCTAACGTTTTGCACTTGTTTTGGGTTGGTAGAATGGTCCACGAGTCCTAGCTCCTACCACTTGTCTTTATCTTATTTTTATTATTTATTTTGATTTTTATTTGAATTAAATAAATTTAAATCAAAACAAATCATAGAAAATCCAAATCATTGAAACCTCAAGATATTGTGCATGTTTCAGGTCTTATATCCAGTTGGCAAGTGATTGAATTCGTGCAAGGCCTTTGTGAGCACAAAAAGATTGAATTTGGCCTATTTTTGGAAGGATCTTCAAGTGAATCAAATCCAAATCAAAAGTTATAATGGAGAAAGATTGAGATCATGTTTTCAACCCTAATTCATTCCTCAGTATATAGTATACAATTGCAGACCTAAAACACAAGGTTTTGAGAGGCGCACAAAGTCAGAACAAACTTGAAAAACTCAAAGAAAAATGGTGATTCGGTTTCACACTTCCAGGCAATTACAAGGCTTCCTGACCATCTCATTCACTTCCTGGAAGTGCAAGCAAGCAGTACCAATCGAAAACAAGCGCGCTAGTGCCCAGAATTCGTCCCCACGACTCCCATGGTTTGCCCATATTTCCAAAACTGAATCTTTTTATTCTTGCACATTCATCACATTCTAATCACATATTCTTGTTCACCATATTGTTTGCAAGCTATTGGTACTGTTTAATTGCATTTACAACGTAGGAATGGCCATATTCCATAGCTAGGGTTTACAAGCTCGTTTTGGGGTTTCTTAACCTAGGAAAATTTGGGGCATGATTAGGGTACCATGAAGTTCGTGAGACTGAGACGAATGGATTGGTACCATCACCATTGATTTATTGTGCTTATACATGATTTTTGAGATGCACAGGTTTTTAGCTACGTTGAGCGTCCGTTGGTAAAAGTCTGTTGTCTAAGACAACGGATCCTTGGAGAAGAAGATGTCGTGGCAAGCAATCATTTGCGCGTTGGAAAATTTGCGCGTTTGGATTTAGAGTCTTGTTGTTTTCTCATATTATGCTTTATGTTGATTATATGAACAACTAACGCGTGCAGCGCAGTTGGTAGCCAGGCGTTTAGAAAAAGCTTTGGGGCCTGGGTTCGAATCCCAAGTCCCCCCAATTATTTCATGTTATTTTTCTTTCATTGATCAGGCGTCCCAGAAGGCATGAAGACCACCATACATCCTCATCATCCAACCAGCCAGATGTCCATAGGCCAGATCTGATGGCCATCATTTGAGGCACCATGATACGCCTAGTCAACGCATGTCATGGGATTCAAAGAGTCAACGTGGATCAGCTGTTTTGGGCCCAGAAAAGTGCTATCCACACCCCCAAAGTTACTTGCAAAGCAGGCCCAATCTCTTTACCCTTTCTTTTTATATTTTTCTTTATTAACTTATTATTTTTACTAGCACAAATTAATTTTATTTTATTCATAAAATCACAAAAATAATATTTTCATCCAATTAGATTTAGGTTTATTTTTTTTATCAAAAAATTAATTAATTTAAATAGGTTATTTAATTTTAGGTAACTTTAATTATTTTGTAAATAAATTAAAATTAATTAGAACAATTAGGGTTTTTGTTTCTAACTTAATTCTATTTTCTTTTTCTTAAAATAACCAAAACATAAAAATAGGTTAAATTTAGTCATTTGCTTTAATTAATTTAATTACTAATTAATTTTGTATTTAAATTTAAAAATCTAATTTTTTTTCTTAAAAATAATTAAAAAACAACAAAAATAATTGTTTCTTTCGATTAGGTTAGACGGGGTCAAAACCCTATTTCTCTCTCGTTCTCGATTCACCGTGTTTTATTATTTTTACCATATTAATGTAATTGCTCACAAGTTGTAATAGATTAATTAGGACTTTTACTTTCATTTATCGTTTTTTTACGGGTTATTTTTGGCTATGTAATTAATACCCGAAGCCTTGTAATAGCTTAGCTTTATTTTCCGCATTTTTAATTCCTGCAAAATATTAATTGTTAGATGTATGGTAATAGGGATGCATGACAAGAATGTATGTTAAAATTAAGACGGTTAGAAAACCCTATATGTGCAAAGATAATAAACTTGAAACTGAATCACTCGCACATGCGCACTCCTAGGGTATACTCCCACTTCGGTTGCCTTCGGTAAACGATCATTGAGTATAGGATATTTTAGTGGTCGCTCTTTTGTCTCAAAGATCAAAGATGCCTCGGAAAAGTTGCCTCAGAAAGGTTGCCTCGGAATTGTTGCCTCGAATGTTGATCTTAAGACATTAGACTTATTACTAAGACGTCCTAACATTGCTTTAGTGATCATACGTCCCTTTCGAATTGACCCTTAAAACTCCAATGACGGTGCTACCTACTCACTAATAGTAGGATAGCGCTGTCTAAAAGAAACGAACATAGAATAATTCTTTTTTCGAGTAGGTAAATTAGCTCTTAAGTACTTGCTCAAACAAAACAAATTTTTTCACACTTACACTCCTTTTCAAACAAAGTTTTCTAAAATACTTCGTAACACTCTTGAAAACAGAAGCAAGGGTTAAATCGAAGTCAAACAAAAAACTTTTCAAATCACACAAACACAAAAGCAATTTTGAAAATGATGAGCAAGTACCTAAGAGCCCGTAGATAACTACGGATAGAAAGGGTGCTAATACTTTCCCTTTCTATAATCTACCCCCCCCGCACTCAGAAAATCTCAAAAAAGGAATTTTTTTGTGCTTTTTTCCTTTCCTTGTTGGATAAAATAAAAGTCAGTGGAGACTCTTGCTTACCGCGAAATTTTGCAAACACAAACGCAAAACGCAAACCAGCATTTCAAAACAGTCCCAGTTCTGGCCACCGTATCACAACGACCTTCCTCACCCCGTCAATGCAGACATCATGAAAAAATACTACGTATAATCAAAAACCCGCTAGGTTGACTGGCCTAGGAAAAAATAAGGGCTTCCCGGCAAACCAAAAGGGTTCAGACAAAAGTAAGGGATAAAAATATAAAAAAACTGTACACTCGGCAAGTCGAAAACCTGGAAAGGCGACTTGGGCAAAAAAGGGTATCCCGGTGGACTGAAAACCCGAAAGGGAGGTCCAGGAAAAAATTAGGGATTGAAGCGTAACACTATGTCTCATTGGATCATCTTGCAACTAGACTTCGGTATCGACTATCAAGCTCAGACGGCGCCAATCAATCTGATCCACCTTCGACCAAGTAGCAAGGAGATGAGATGCTTGAAGATATAAAGGCAATAGTAGAGTTGGAACCCAATGGGATTGTTTCACATAGCTATTTTTTCTTTCTTTTACACAAATTGTATAATTTCTGTCTTTCGGCGGTGTTCTATTACTAGGACGTCAGTCTCTTTGTACAAAACTCCTATTACAGGCCAACTTCAAAAATCAATACAATTCATTTTCACAAGAAATTTAAAATTTTTTTCCTTTTCTGTTTTGTTTTGCAAGAACGTCCAATGATTCATTTTTGATATATGCATTTGGAAATAATGACTGCTCACAAATATTTACATGAGAAACAAAGACAATTACTCGTAATTCCAAGAACAGGGAAAAACAAGAAGTGCCCAAACCTTACAGTTACTCTGCCCATCAGGTGTCGGGATAGAGCCAGCTTGAGAACATGAGTAGTGGTACATACACTCCCCACGGGGTAAAAAGTATCCAAAGACAATGATGCTAGCTTTCCCGAATAGGACATAACTCTCCACGGTTAAGGTTCATAATCGCGAGTGAGTCGGTAGATTTCTCCCACAAGCAGAAATTCAATCTTCAACAGAATTCATCATCACCAGCAATGGAAATTCATTCCCAACCGAGTTTATTTCTCCAAATTAGCATGATCTATAACCAGAGCATATCCTCTCCAACAAAGTTATTCCCCGCGGAGTTATTCCTAGACAGGGTCCCTTCCGACAAAATATTCACCAGCTGAATGGATGTGAATCCCTAGCTAGTCATCTTTGTTCACCATCCCCAACAGAAGTAGAGGAACTATGTTTTTTACAGCAGTCAAGAATACCATTTCTCATACTCTCCAAACAACAGTCAGGGGTTTATTTTCCTGGACTCAGATTATTACGTCAACATTTCATGTTCATACATCGTGACATATGCATACATCACATATAACATATTCTCGGTTATTTTGAGAACCTCATCACAATGCATCTCATGCATCACACATAACTAACCCTGTATTTCTTTCAGGAAAGACAATTATTATCAACAATTTCCAGTAGGTCCTTGATCAACACTCAAAGCTAAACAGAGTAATCATCGGTGCGACAAATGCAACCTTACGCAGGTTCCTCCTGAAATCCTACACAGACTCATCACAAGGCAACCTCACTCGTGTTCCCTCTGCAGTTTTACCCAAACTCATTCCGAAGTAACCCTACTATCCAGGTTCCTTCTCAAGCCCTACTATCCAGGCTTTCATCTCGAAGTAACCCTACTACCCAGGTTCCTTATCAAGCCCTACTATCCAGGCTTTCATCTCGAAGTAACCCTACTACCCAGGTTCCTTCTCAAGCTCTACTATCCAGGCTTTCATATCAAAGTAACCCTACCATCTAGGTTCCTTCTCAAGCTCTATTATCCAGGCTTTCATATCGAAGTAACCCTACCATCTAGGTTCCTTCTCAAGCCCTAATATCCAGGATTTTATATCGAAGTAACCCTACCATCCAGGTTCCTTCTCAAGCCCTACTATCCAGGTTTTCATATCGAAGTAACCCTACCATCCAGGTTCCTTCTCAAGCCCCACTATCCAGGCTTTCATATCAAAGTAACCCTACCATCCAGGTTCCTTCTCAAGCCCTACTATCCAGGCTTTCATATCAAAGTAACGCTACTATTTAGGTTCCTTCTCACAGCCCTACTATCCAGGATTTCATATCAAAGTAACCCTACTATCTAGGTTCCTTATCACAACCCTACTATCCAGGCTTTCATATCGAAGTAACCCTACAACCCAGTTTCCTTCACACAGCCCTACTATCCTGGCTTTTATATCGAAGTGACCCTACTATCCAGGTTCCTTCTCACAACCCTACTATCCCGGATTTCATATCAAAGTGACCCTACTATCAAGGGTCCTTCTCACAGCCCTACTATTCAGGCTTTCATATCGAAGTAACCCTACTATCCAGGTTCCTTCTCACAGCCCTACTATCCAGGTTTTCATCTTGAAGTAACCCTAGTATCCTGGTTCCTTATCATAACCTTACTATCTGGGTTCTTCCTCTCTTATCCCCAGACAGCAGTCCACAACACTGTAAGACCAGGACCCGATCAAACACAATTAATTTCACATTTCCCCAGAAAGTCGCGGTGCAACATATACCCCGACCAGATACCCAGTTCACTTCCACTTCCCAAATCGGAGTTATTCCCCAGTAGAATAACGGACAACTGAAGCTCCTAAAACTCTATTTCTCTCAAGATAGAGACCAGTATTACCCAGCGAAGTCCTCCTCAACAACAAGTATACGGGTTCTCGCAAAGGAATCTCTTATGTGATCGACACCTCTTCGGATGGAATCTTTAAGCCCATCTCCGACAATTCTCTAGCAACCTCCAAATGGCATCTATAATCCCATTCCTGATATCACAAATCAAGTATCACTTCATGCGAATGCAAATTTCTGGGCACTCTAGTGTTCAATCATCTTCCACCTTCAGATCACAAAAGGCAGACAACCAATCTACACCCTCAGGTTTAAGAAGATTGAACAGGGGCAGCTGTTGTACCCCAAAATTTTCCCTCCTATATTTCTCAATACATGGCAAGTGAGGTCCCCAAATTGCTCAAGGAAGTTCAAGAGTTGACCACACAAACTCTCTCCTAAGGCAGCATACCTCAAATTAGGGTTTCCATCTTCATCAAGATGTGTGAACCACAAAGGACTCAAATGCTCACCATTATCCTAATATATTATCAATATCATCCATTTCAAGTTTCAAGCCTTGCAGAAGAAGTTTTCTCAATCAATTGCTCAAATGCCTGAAAATCAATTATATTAGGTCAAAAGTCAACTATGGCCCACATACAATCAAACTTCAAGATTTTTGGTCAAAATCCTCATTTTGAAGTATTATTCATCATTTTATCAAGGGTTGATCATTATTCCTCAAGGATTGCTCACAATTCATCAAAACCCAAAAGTTGCTAAATTAGGGTTTTACAGGAAAAGTCAACTCAACTTTGACCAAGCATAACTTTCTCATACTTTATCAGAAATGACCCATACAAATCTCATTTTGAAGACAATGCAATTCCCTACAATTCATATTCAGATCCCAAGTCCAAAATATGCACTCACAAAAAGATATGAATTTTGACATTATAGGTCCTTTTGAAAAGTCAACAAATACACCTTTTGGGTCAAAGCTTCATACATGAACATGGAAGACTCAATTGAGATAAAACCAAAAGGGTTGCTTAGAGAACATACTAAGCTTTCTAAAAAGTCCAAGAACACCTCTCTAGGGTCAAAATTGAGAGAGTTATACATTGGCCAAGTTAACCATTTTTGCAAAAATTGCCAAAAGTCAAATGTGCTCAAATTTGCATTTTTTGCTAAATGGGCCCAACTTTTTATGCTTGCACATTAATTATAATGTGGTCCACGACTCAAATGTTCACTCACCCATTATGTGCTTCATTTTTCAATTTATTTTGATTTTTCATTGATTAAAAAGTGGATTAAATCAAATAAATGATGAAAATTAACAAAGATATGATATGATTTGTTTTTTTTTACAGTTTGGCAATCAAGATATGCTGAGTAAACAAGATCAATTCGAATTAAGGCCAATTGGTACAAGAAAGGCATGATTTGGCTCAAAATAGGAACATATCATATAACTTGAAAATCAAATCAAATCTTGGATAAATGCAAAGATTCATGCCAAGTTTGTTAACCTAATTCATTCTAGGTTATATAATGAAGCTTTCCAGATCAAAAAACAAGGGTTAGAGGTCGTGTAAAGCACAGAACAAAACTAAAAAATTCAAAGAAAAGTGGGAGTTGGTTTTCATTCCACAGGCTATCTCAAGCCATCCTAGTGATCCCAATCGCTTGCTAGACATCTCAGGAAGCTAACAACATAATTTGCAAGCTTTAAAACGCCCAAAAACACGGGCTACGCCCCCCACGGTTTAACATATTTTTGCAATTCGATTAGCACAATTCTTGCATCTTTAGCACTTTTAATTATCATATTTATGATTATTATCATGTTTGCAAGCTAACAGATTGGTTTAATTGCATTTTTGAAGCTTATATACGCACTTGCCATTGTTAGGGTTTTATGTTCTTGTTTAGGGGTTTTTAATGCAGGCAAAATTAAGCCTTGATTCTGGTACCATGATGCTCGTGAGGATGAGACGAGTTGATTGGTACCAGTAATTTTCATTTATCTTGCTCATATGCAATTTTGGAGATCAACATAGTTATACCTACAGCGAACGTCTGTAGGTAAAAGTCTTGTTTTGCTAAGGCGACGGTCCGGGGAAGAAGATGAGGCGTGGCAGTCCATGGTTGACTGGTTTGAATTTAGCACGTATTTTCTAATATATTATTTGATTTGCTTATATTATTTTGTTTCTATTATATGAACAAATAGAACGCGTAGCACAGCTGGAAAGGGATTAGTGGAAGCGAGTATAAGGACCTGGGTTCGATCCCCAGGTCCCAGCGTTTTCATTTGTATTATTTTCAGATAATAGATCCAGCGCATCTTTCATCATGAGGCTCACCATGCTCCATCAACATCCAACCATCAGATTCATCAACAAACCAGATCCAACGTGTCAGCATTGAAGGTCCACCATACTCCTCAAGTCAACGCCCATGACAGATCCAGCGTTGACCAGGCTTAATGCTTATTTGGGCCAAGAAAATCAGATTTGCACCCCCTAGCATGCTATTCAACACATGCCCATCTCTTCACTTTTTTATTTCTTATTTTTTTTTTAATTCTTTTACTATTTTCTTTTAATTATTTTAATTAACAAAATAAATCACTTTTTTACAAAATCACAAAATCAAGAATTCACAAAAATTAGAATTAGGTTTTTGTTATCAAATTTAATTTAATTTAGTTTAATTTAACTTAGGGAAATTTTAACTTGTTTTTATAATTAAAACCAATTATAAAAATTAGGTTTAAGTTCTTGATTTAATTCTTTTCTTTTTTACAAACAAAACAATACAAAATAGGTTGTTTAGAATTAATTAATTAATTTTCAATAAATTAGCATTAATTAGAATTTAGGATTTTCTTTTAATGCAATTATCTATTATTTTCTCAAATAGCGAAACATGACAAAAAACATTTGTTTCTTTAATCAATCGCAAATAGGATTAGTCAGGGGGTCAAAACCCTAATCGTCTCGTATTTAATTCACCGCACGCTTGTTAATTATTTTGCCAATATTTTTGTAACTGTTCATGGTTTGTAATAGTTAATTTAGGGTTTTTACTTATCGCTTTTCCCCTATTTTTTGGCTATGTAATTAATCCCCCTCCCCGAAGCCTTATGATAGCTAGGTTTATTTTCACGCATTTTTAATTCCCGTAAATACTTAACTGTCTAGATGTATGCTAATAGGATTGTATGGCAAGAAAGCATGACAAATTAAAACGGTTAGAAAACCCTAATGTACAAAGATAAATAACTGAAACAAATCACTCGCACATATCACTCTTAGGGTATACTCTCACTTCGGTTGCCTTCTGTAAACGATCATTAAGTATAGGGTGTCTTAATGGTTGCCCTCCTGTCTAAAAAAGATCAAATGTCCCATTCGAATGTTGCCTCGAGAATGTTGCCTCAGAAATGTTGCCTCGAATATGATCTTAAGACTCTAGGGTTACTACTAAAGTGTCCTAACATTGCTTTAGTGACCGTACGTCCCTTTCGAATTGACCCTTACAACTCCAACGACGGTGCTACCTATTTCTCAATAGTAGGATAGCGCTATCTAAAGGAAACAAGAATAGAAACGATATTTTCTCGAGTAAGTAGATGCTAGTAGGTACTTGCTCAAAACAAACCTTTTCACACTTACACTTTTCAAACAAATTTTCAAAACAACTTCGTCACACCCTTGAGGACTGATACAAGGGTTATCACGAAGTAAAACATTTTTTTGAAACAAAGCACACACAAGCAATTTAAAAATGAGCAAGTACCTAAGAGCCCATGAAAACCATGGATAGAAAGGGTGATAACACCTTCCCTTTTTATAATCTACCCCCCGTACTCAGAATATCTCGAAAAAGGATTTTTTTTCTGTACTTTTTTCCTTTTCGGTTGGATGAAATAAAAGTCGGTGGCGACTCTTGCTTACCACGACATTTTGCAAATAAAAAACGCAAAACGCAAACCAGTATTAAACAGTCAGTTATGCCACCGTATCACAGTTACCCATAAATATGTCGCACTAACGTAGCTATTGCTTAGACCATGTCGGTATACCCTGCACAGTTTCTATAACGTATTGCCACTTACCTATAATGTATCCCAAATCTGGGTAGAGGATTCAAACCCAAACAAAGAACCATAATGTAAAGCATACAAGTCAAACAATGTAAGCAAATAAATATGATCTTTCCCTAAGGTATCCCCACTTTTAGAATAATCCCCAGCAGAGTCACCAGTTCTGTGATACGGTGGGAGAACTAACTTGGGTGTTTTGCATTTTATCGCAAATGTTGCGGTTAGCAAGAGTCGCCACCGACTTTTCTTTTATCCAAAAGGAAAGGTGAAAAAGCACAGGAAAGACCTTTGAGATTGTTTCTTGAGTTCGGGGGGTATATTATGAAAAGGGAAGGTATTAGCACCCTCTCCATCCATGGTTTTCCATGGGCTCTTAGTTACTTGCTATATCACATGTTTTGGTTTGAAATTGTGCTTTGTGTGGTTTTTGAAAGTATTTTGTAAAGAGGTTATTATTTAGGCAATCTTTGTAATGATTCTCGTTCGTAAGAATGTATACAAAGATGTTGATCTTTTGAAAATGTTTTCAAGTTTGTAAGATGTTTTGAAATGTGTAGGTGTTTGTTTTGAAAATAGAAAGGATGTTTGTTTGAAATTGAGCAAGTAATTATGATCATTCTACCTGCTCAAAAGTCTTTCTTGTATATTTCCTTTTCCTTTGACATTGTTCTCTTACCATTGATTTGGTAAGCAACCCTATCTTTGGATGTAAACGGGACGGGCGTGGATCATCGTATAACCATGATTAGCAATGTTGCAAGGCATCTTAGCATTCTCTTTTAGGGACTAAAATCATTTGTAAGGCAACTTAGATAGCGTCATCGAGGGACTATGATCTTGCATTCGTTTGTTTTTGCTAAGATACCTCATATGCGTAATATGGCCATTTTGTAAGGCAACCAAGTGGATTTTACCCTTGGGGTGCTTGTGTGTAAGTGCGTTGTTTTCATGCTTATTTTTTTTGTCTTGAATTAGGGTTTTGCTAAGTATTGATTTTAGTCTTTCCATACAAACCCTAATTATTAGCATGTTATATAAAAGCGATAAATTGCGAAATTTAAAGTTACTACGCTATTACAACATTTGTGGGGCGGGGGTGTACAATTTGTAGAAGGGGATTTCATGAAATTAAAAACCTAATTAGTCTATCACAACCAAATTGAATTTATACAAGAATTAAAATAAATAATGCACAAGATGAATTAAATATGTAAGAAGATAAATGTGAAGAAAAAATGGATATTTTGTTTGATGTTTTATGAAAAGGAAATTTACCTTAACCTAATAAAATAAAGAAAATAAATTATTAAGTTTAAAATTGTTGAGAAAAGATTTTAGATGAAAACTCTAATTCTATTAATCAAAAGAAAATAAGTTAAAGAAAAGTATTATTTTTTTTTTGGCATTTTTTATCTTGAAAATATTTATAGCATTATAAAATATTTTTTAGTCTTTTTGGTATGAAAATAATATATTTTAAATGGTGTAAAGAAAAATAAATAAATAATACAATATTAATTAATTTTATAAGATTTACTTAAATAACAAATAAAGTATGAAGAATAAAAAATATTTTTATTTATGGAAAAATAAAATAAAATAACTCAAAATAAAATATCATTTTTTTCCATTTTATGATCATTTTTTGGTATTTAGAAAATATATTTGAGAAAAAATATATATATATAAAATGAAGAAATAAGATAAAATTGGGCCAGGTGCAAATATGAAACAGGGGGGGGGAGGTTAGAAAAAAAGTCAGGCCCAGGAGGTGGAAGGCCCATGCGCTGGAAGGAACAAAAAAATATCAAAATGAAAGAAAAAAAGCAAAAGGCAACGCTGAGGTTCGAACCCATGACCTATATCAATAACATGTGATGCCTTACCACTGGGGTGGCTGTACATCCGTTAACTTAAATAAAAGAATAAATACATAAGGTAAAACGTCTCCATGACCTGTACTTCGTCTTCAACCTTCAGCCAGTCGGACCACCTGTATCTCATTCATTTCTCAACAAAAATGGAAAATGCAAACATGAAAGTTGTGCTATTTTTCCTCACGAATCCAACCATATAACTTATGTAAGCTAAAAGTCAAAGATGAAGATTAATTTTGCTGTCCCTAAATTGAAACCTAATTTTTTCAGAAAGTTCAAATCTAAAATTCTCTACACACAGTCAATTAAAATAAAAACTATGGACATGGTTAGCTTTAGAGCAATGATATCTACATTTTTACTTCAGAATGTATGCACAGAGGATGCTTGTACCAAGATATTGAAGTTAGAAAACTTACCTCTTGCAGATGGATTCGTGTATGGAGTTTGAGAAAGCTTTGAGGTGCCCTAAGAATTTGTTTAGCTTGCCTGTACCTCCTTGAGTGTATTCCAACTCCTACTTTGCTTTGAAAGTCCCTGAATCTCTCTACTCAAGTCAACCTGCAAGTTTGATATTTGAAAATGGTGAATAGTGATGGATGGATTACAGTCTTGAAACAGGGGCTTGGATCACTTATGTATGATGTATGTAAGGTGTTTGAATGATTAAGAATCAAAACGCACGAGTGGAAATGGAGATGGAGAGTTTTGGCTAAAAACTGTCAAGTTGAGCAGTCTTGTGTAGCAAGGGTATTTGGGAGCGTTTTAGGATGCTTGAAATCGTGGCTTAGCTTGCAATAAACTTTTTAATATGTATGGAAAGGATTAGAGCATAAAATCACTCCATGTTTCTGAGTTATAGGGTTATGGCTCTATAACTTGCTTTTGAAGAAAAGTGAAATGATAAATCTCAAGTATTGTACAATCATGTTCTGGGCTTTATTAGGTCTTATACACATTGCTTTTGGTTTATAGGAGTTATGTATGCAGAAAGAACAAGTTAGAAGCTCAAGACAAGTTGACTTTGTGATTAAAGCAACTTTTCAAGAATGGAATGGTAGCTTTCTTCCAAAAATGGCAAATTGGCTTTGACAATGCTTGGAACACTTGGATAATAGCTCAAAAGAAAGTGTAATCTTCTGATTATGGAGAGATCTCGAGGTTTAGAATCCTGCAAAACAAGATTGTGCAGCATAGGTTTGAAATTGGATTCTTGTTCATCACAAAATGCCTTGTAACTCAAGTGACAAAACACCAACTTCATCTCTTCGATTCTCCCTACTCAAGAATGATCTCAAGGAGTTCTTGGACATTTTGGAAAGCTTGAAATATTCTCTACAACCCATCTTTGAATTGCTTTTGAATATTACCCTTGGAACTATATGAAAAAGTGCCATGAAGTTGAGTCAAAATCCTGACCAAATTAGGGCAAAATTTCACTGAGTGTTTAGTTTCATGATCCTATGTTCTTGAAATTATAACTTGAGATCCAAGCACTTTTGGAAGAAATTGTGTGAACCAAAGTTGTATATTTCATGGAGATCTACAACTTTCATGTTGGGAGTTTCTCTTGAATCATCTTTTATCATGGAGAAAAATTGGCTCAAAGTTATGAAAAAACATGAATTTTCAACACTTAGAAAAATTTCTAAGTTTAGAAATTTTAAATTTTCAAAATAAAATCTTGCCTTTTTGATTTCTTGATGAATAAGTTTCATATTTTGACATGTTTTGATGAATTATGATCTTTGGCACTTGAATTTGACCAAAAAGTCAAAGTTTGATTTTTAAGTATACAGTTGACTTTTGATTAGTTGACTGCAAAATTCATCTGTCAATCCAATGGACTTGCAATGTTTTAAACCATGTCATTAGGTCAAAATTATGCAAATGGACTCTTGAGATCATTCCTTAGACCAACTGACCATTTGCTAGGTCATAAACCTGAAATTTCCCTTTCCCAATCAAAACCCTAATTTTGACCATTTTGCCCTTTTGGGGATTTGATCAAATCTCTTGAGGAATTATGGTCCAAACTTGATCAAATGATACATATGGGTTTAAAATGTTTATGTGGATCAAATATTATGAGGTTTGACTGTAAATTGGCCATGGATGACTTTTTCCCCAATACAGCTGATTTTTAGGTGAATTATTCAATTGACTGATCAAAAGTGTGATCTAAGGCTTGAAACTTGACATGAGTAATCTTAGGGGTCCATAATGGTCCATGAAAGTCATATGAAGAATTGATAGTTCAAAAATACTTGTGCAAACTCAAACCCTAATTTTGGTCATCAGTGCCTAAGGAGGTGTCTTGAGCTGATCAAACCCTAGTGCAGTCTTGAGCCCAAGGAGATCTTGTGAGCAAATTATTGATAAGTGAGAGGGAAAATTTTGGGGTACAAAAAAACCCCTAAAAGTCCTAGCTGAAGCATGGTTCAATTTGAAAGCATACTGTTACAAAAAGGTATCCTGACTCCTGTAAGGTTTGCTATAAATCCTGAGTTGATATCACATTCTTGCAAAAAATTTGTTTTACTAAAAAATGAGTTTTCAAAAACTTCAAGACAGACGTAAGCTTTGCATTTTTAATACCACTGTTTGCATATAACTATTTGTTCAACAATAGAGAAATTCACACGACAAATATTTAATGAACGAAAATCCTCTCAAAGGACAGAATCACCTCAGATGGAAAGAGATTTCCAGTAACAGGCCTTTTATAATGAAGGGGAATGACATGGTGTCTAACTGATCTAGGGGCAGTCAAGTCAAGATTCAAGGAACCTCTCAAGAGTGCCAAATATCCAGGGGCAGACCTCCTTCTGAATCACTTGGGGCATTGAACATGAGTTCCAGCAAGGGGCCATGTGCGATCAAGCAAACATCTTCCTGGCAATATCACCAACCTACGGAGTTTCAACACTACGGTCCAAGGTAATTTCTCTCTCCAGCCGAGTTTTCAAAACTATAAAATCCACTGCAGACTACTTCTCTCCAATAGATCTTATTCCTTCATCACCAGATACATTCCAGATACGATCCAGAGATGGATGTCATTCTGACACTCATTCAATACATGCTCAAATACAGTTCAGATATGATCCAGAGACGGATGTCATTCTGACACTCATTTAATATATGTTTCGAATACAGATCAAATATGATCCAGAGATGGATGTTATTTTGACACTCATTCAATACATTTTTCAAATACATTTCAGATACGATCCAGATACGGATGTCATCCTAACACTCATTCAATACATGTTCAAATACAGTTCAGATATGATCCAGACAGATGTCATTCTGACACTCATTCAATACATGTTTCAAATACAGTTCAGATACGATCCAAATACGGATGTCATTCTGACACTCATTCAATACATTTTTCAAATATAGTTCAGATACGATCCAGAGATGGATGTCATTCTGACACTCATTCAATACATGTTTCAAATACAGTTTGGACACGATCCAGAGACGGATTTCATTCTGACACTCATTCAATACATTTTTCAAATACAGTTCAGATACGATCCAGAGATGGATGTCATTCTGACACTCATTCAATACATGTTTCAAATACAGTTCAGATATGATCCAGAGACGGATGTCATTATGACATTCATTCAATACATTTTTCAAATATAGTTCAGATACGATCCAGAGATGGATGTCATTCTGAAACTCATTCAATACATGTTTCAAATACAGTCCAGATACGATCCAGAGAAGGATCTCATTCTGACACTCATTCAATACATGTTTCAAATACAGTTCAGATATGATCCAGAGACGGATGTCATTCTGACACTCATTCGGTACATCTCCGAATATAATCAAGACATAGATTCGTTCTGACAATCCCCAAGCAGATTATGGAGTTTCCCTTCCCCAATAGAGTTTATTTCTCTAACAACGGAAATCCATCTCCCAACATTTCAGCTTCAACAAAAATTTGAAGACTTACATTCTTCATCCCCAACAACAATCAGGGGTTTATTTTCCTTAGTTCAACAACACTGCAATAGAACAACTTATACGTTCATACATTACATTCATACATTATTTTACAAGCGTCATAGCATATGTAGCACAAATGCATATATCACAATCTCATTTATTTTGAGAACATCATTACCTAATTCATTTCATGCATCATGACACTGCATACAACTTACTCTTTACCTTTTCTAGGAAAGTTCGCAAGCAGACAAATATCATCACCAATTTTCAACAGTTCTAGATTAATTCCTGAAATAAGACAGGACAACTATCTATGAACGACTGATTGTAGATCAATTCCCGAAACCAGATGAGGCGACTATCTATAAGACCAGGTTAGAGGTTAATTCTTGAAACTAGACAGGGCAACTATCTCAATGACCAACAAAGGAGAGTTCCAGATTAATACCTAAAACAAGACAGGACAACTATTTGTGAACAACTGATTGTAGATTAATACCTGAAACAAGACAGGACAACTATCTACATGAGCAGATTGAAGATTAACTCCTGAAACAAGACAAGGAAACTATCTTTATTTCTCTAAGGTTAGAGATTAATTTCTGAAACAAGCCAGGGAAACCACCTCTACGACCAGCAAAAGGCGAGTTCCAGATTAATACGTGAAACAAGATAGGACAATTATCTATGAACAACCGATTATAGATTAATACCTGAAACACGCCAGGACAACTATCTACATATTGAAGATTAACTCCTATAACAAGATGGGGAAACTATCTTCCTTTCTCTTAGGTCAGAGATTAATTCCTGAAACAAGTCAGGGCAACTATCTCGACGACCAACAAAATCAAGTTCCAGATTAATTCCTGAAACCAGATAGGGAAACTATCTGTGAGTAGTTAATTGTAGATCAATTCTCGAAACAAGACGGGGCGACTATCTACACGGCCATATGAAGCAATCTTACACAGGTTCCTTCTCATATATTTTCAAATGCAGTTTCACACTGACTCATCCTGAAGCAGCCCTACACAGGCTCCTTCTCATATATCTCCAAATGAATTCTAACACAGACTCATCCTGAAGCAGCCCTACACAGGCTCCTTCTAATACATTTCTAGATAACAGTTAATTACATTCTCCCTAGCAAGTTACTGTGAAGCATGGATTTCAGCCAGAAAAAAGCTAACGTTCATCTCTCTAGTCCACAGATAACTCCTCATTAGAGCCATGGACAACTAAAGCTCCTAGACTTTATTCCCCACATAGTTTTCCTCAAGCGGGAGAACAATAGAAATCAACATTCCTCAGTGGAGTCCTCCTCAGACAACAGGAACAGGAATCCCCATAAAGAGACCTCTTATGAAGTCAGCATCTACTCTAGATGGCATCTTTAAGCCCATCTTCGACAACTCTCAATCATCTTCTCCAAATGGTATCCGTAAGCCCATTCCTGACATCATCAACCAACGGCGTTACTTCATGCGAGTGCAAATTTCTAGGAACTCTAATGTTCAATCATCTTCCACCTTCAGATCACGAAAGGCAGAAGAGCCAATCTACACCTTCAGGTTTAAGAAGATTGAAAAGGGGCAGCTGTTGTACCCCAAAATTTGTCCTCCCATTTTTATTCAAGGCATACTTGTTAAGGTCCCCAATAGCTCAAGGTTGACCAAGAATTGATCAGATAAATTCTCCTCCTAAGAAATGGTTGTTGTACCCCAAAATGTGCCCTCTCATTTCTTAAGGAATCACCATAGATCCTCAAGTTTGCTTCCATCCAATTCCAAGCCTTGAACTACAATTTTTCAAGAAAATCATCCACAAGGGCAAAATGGTCATTTGCATGCTGAAGGGTCAAACTTTGACTTTTTGACCAAATTTGAGTCCCAAAAATCACGTTATGTCAAATCATCCAAAAAATGAAGTTTGATCATCAAAAATCAAAAGAATAAAAAAAATCCAACTTGGCAAGACTTTGAAATTTTTCTAAGTATTTTTTATATTTGGTCAATTTCATTTACTTCATGACATTTTTTACTACAATTCCAAAAAAAATTCAATGATGCAAGTTATTACAAAGTGACATTTTTGCAAAATTACAAATTCTAAAACTATGTCTTGATTAAAACCTTGTCACAATATTTTTGCCTTTTGACATAATGTGCACAAGACCAAATTTGTGACATGCTACAAACTATGTTGTCCAAAGTTGAAGAAAATATGATATATCACATTGCCACAACACCCTATGCTGCCCTGCAAGAAAGCTTGTGCCATGCTACTTCCTAACTATGCGTGTTGTCTAATACAGTTAAAAACTGCTTTATGCAGTCAGCTCAAGCCTGCACCGTGACAACCCCAAAATTACACCAAAATGGCAAAAGAAAATTGTGTGCAGAAAGTATCAAAGCAATATGCCAAAACAATTCAATATGACTTATTTGTTTTCCCACCTAAACCACAGTCAATGGGTCTACAAAAGGAGGGTTGTCTCATAAGACAAAGAGGTTGGTTTTTGAAGAGAGGAAAGATTTTCTAGAGAAAAGATAGAGAGTTTTGTTGAGAAGAAAAAAAGAATATTCTGTGCAACCTTGACTCATTTTCAAAACCAAAACTGCTCTTGTTCAAAATAGAAACCCAACTCATTACTCTACCATACAAACTCTCCTTTAAACCAAACAACTCATCACATACAAAGGTGGTCCAAAACATCACAAAAAAAGTTCCCGTGTTGCTATTCATCTCCATCTTCAAAACACCAAAAACATTACAGTACAGTCCAGCTTAGTTTCAACAGTCCGGAGTAGCTTTCCGGAGATTCATTGAGGTATTCATCACATTTGGAAAAACATTCAGATTTAAAACAGACAGTGCAGTCCAGAGGTAAGTCTTCTTGATTTGACATCTCTCCATACATCATTAATGATTTGTTTATTTTGAAGACAAGATGTAGCACTTTAATATCTTTTTGAACTAGTCATCTGCACTTTGTTTAGGCTTATTCAATCATTTGTTGTTCATGTTTATCCATCATATGCCATAAGCTAACTTGTACATTCAGTAAAATAATGTTTAAGCCAGGAAAATGCAGCATGTATCGACACATATCCTCATGTGTCGACTCATCCTAGTGAAAAAACAGGGTATGAGTCGACACATAACCCCCATGCATCGACTCATACTGATTTCAGGTTACAAAACAGAAGTGGGAAAAGACTATGAGTCGACACATACGTGTTTCGCGTCGATGCAAGAAGCTGCATGAGTCGACACATCCCATTATGTGTCGACTCATACTGAGCAGATTTTGTTTTACAGGAGCAAGAAAAATCTATGTGTCGATGCATAGCAGCATGGGTCGACACATAGCAGTTCAAAATGCAGTTTTCCTTTTATTTTACACTGTTTTTACATTGTTTTCATTATCATTCAATATGGTTGTAATATTTCAGTCTCCACTTCATCCCCATTGTAAATTTGTACCCCCATCCCCCTAAAGTGATGTAATAGCTTAGGATTTATTTTCCGCATGTTTACTTGCTTTCATATATTGCTAGTAATTATGATGTATGGCAAGATAAAATCAGCAAATAAATAACCTTTCAAATACAAGACAAAATGCATGCAAACTAACACACTTGCATACTAGCATCTCTAAGGTAATCTCATTTTGTTGCCTTTCGGAAAATAGTCATGTCCCTCGTATATGGGACGTTTTAGCAAAAACCCTTCGATAAAAAAGGATTATAGTCCCTCAATGACCCTCGATGTTGCCTTCGGTAAACGATCTAGTCCCTAAACGATATTGCTAAAACGTCTCATAAGTTACCTTCTATGACTATCCAAACGTCCCGCACCCGTCCCTTCACATCCAAAGATGGGGCTTCTTACCAAATCAATGGTAAGACAGCCACATCTAAAGGAGGAGGAAAAGCACATTTAAGACCTTTCGAGTAGGTAGATTCGCTCTTAGTTACTCGCTTGCTCACAACAAAAAACATTTTTACCCACACTCTCATCTTTGAACTATTTTCGAAACAAACACTTTGTAGGCGTTCTTATTTAAACGAGAACCATTATGAAGTTCCATTTTCAAAATACTTTCAAAAAACACATCTCACAAACACACTTTTGAACTATTTTCGAAACAAACACTTTGTAGGCGTTCTTATAGAAATGAGAACCATTACGAAGTTCCATTTTCAAAATACTTTCAAAAATCACCACCACAAGCACAATTTCAAACAAAAGCAAGTGATCTAGCAAGTAACTAAGAGCCCATGGAAAGCCATGGATGAAAAGGATGCTAATACCTTCCCTTTTCATAATCTACCCCCCGAACCCAAGAAACATCTCTAAAGGTCTTTCCTGTGCTTTTTCACCTTTCCTTTTAGATAAAAGAAAAGTCGGTGGCGACTCTTGCTAAGCCGCAACATTTGCGAAAACAAACGCAAAACCCTCAAGTCAGTTCTCCCACCGTATCACAGAACTGGCGACTCTGCTGGGGAAATTATAAAAAGTGGGGTTACCTTAGGGTTTTAGATCACGTTTATTTGCTTACATTGTTTGACTTGTTTGCTTTACATTTTGGTTCTTTATTTGGGTTTGAATCCTCCACCCGGATTTGGGAAACATTATAGGTAAATAGCAATACGTTATGGAAATTGTGCGGGGTATACCGACATGGTCTAAGCAATAGCTATGTTAGTGTAACATATTTGTGGGTACCGATAGCCTTTGAGTTAATCAAAGAGAATACGGGGCCGCTGAGTGATGTCATGAAGCACTAATGAACTTCTAGAACCCTTTACTTGACCAACTTGGCCTTTAGGATGTAGTGAGATGACCGGCTTTGGTGCAGTCCGAAGTTGGTAGATACTCGATACTACACTCATTGAGGGTTGGTTTCTTGGGATATTTCGGTCGCCATTAAAGAGGCTTGAGCTGAAACAATGACCAAGGAAACAATCAGGTGATATTGAGCTCCTTAGAGCCCGGTTACTATTGATAGGACAGGTTGAGCCAACTAAACTTCAAGAGGGTACTTACCTATGAAACCCCGTGCAAGCCTAAACTAAGAACTTGTTTGATTTGTTTGTATATGCATGCTTGTACATAACATCATGGACATCATGAACATCATATGCATTCACTAACCATTTCAAGGATTTTAGAGATTCATATTTGTTCTTGTTTTGTAGGATATGGATTCACTTCGCAGGAAAACTATCCAAATCAACCTTGTAAGAATTCCTCCACAACTCAAGGAGATAGCTTCAAGGATCCCTGAGAACTCTCCATTCACCGAGAGGCATGGTCGTCTACTCAACTTGGTCACCTCCAACACAGAGGAGGATATGATGAAGGTTCTCTTCCAGTTCTTTGACCCTTTGCATCATTGCTTCACATTTCCTGACTATCAACTTGTGCCTACTTTGGAGGAATTTTCTCAACTCTTGAGGATTCCTATTCTCAATCAACTACCTTTCAACGGTACGGAAAGAGATCTAAAGCCATAAGAGATTGCTCAAGCCCTGCACTTGCACTCATCTGATGTCACAACTTATTGGGAAACTAGAAGTGGTGTCAAAGGCTTCTTGGCAAAGTTTTTGTTTGAGAAGGCCCAAAGCTGTTGGAATTCCCTAGATTTACAAGCTTTTAAGGAGATTGTAGCTCTTCTCATCTATGGGATGGTCTTGTTCCCCAACCCTGACCAACTCATAGATGTGAGCGCTGTCAAAATCTTCATGTCTCGCAACCCGGTGCCTATATTGCTTGGGGATATCTTACACTCTTTTCACACTCGTACAATGAGGAAAAGAGGTGTTCTTATGTGTTGCACTCCTCTCCTGGCAAGATGGTTTATTTCTCATCTTCCCCAGTCAGTCTTAAAGAATGAGCAAGGTTTGAGGTGGTCACAAAGGTTAATGACGCTTAAACATTCAGATATTCATTGGTGTTCTTGATCCAAAGAGAATGTTATCATTGTTGACCGTTGTGGGGAATTACCTAATGTCCATCTACTTGGCATTAGGGGAGGCATCATCTACAACCCGTGCTTAGCTCTAAGACAGTTTGGTTATACCCGAAGGGATGGCCCGCATGATATGCTGATTCAAGGTTTGGTTTTCGACTACGACAACAACGATCAAGGACTTCGCCAGAGATTCATTTGAGCTTGGAAGATGCTAAACAAGGTGGATAGCAAGACTTTGGGACACAAGAATTCCATCCCTCTTGAGCCTTACCTCAAGTGGGTACGAACCCGCACTCAAAGTCTTATGATGCCATATCCTTCCATTCTCCCATTGATTATTGAGCATGTTAAGGAGGGAGAAGTTCCATACACTATCCTACATCCTGACATGCCTACATCACTCGAAGACCTACAAAGGGATTGGATACAGCTCAAAGGAGAGTGTGATGCTTTCGAAGCCCAATTCTACGCAAGCGAGAAGAAGGTGCTGGAACTCACTAGGCTACTTCATGAAGAGCAGACTCTAAATACCTACATCGCACCAAAGAGGATGCACAATGTCTTTTTATCTTAGAATTTTGTATTATTTTGCCCAAGGGGCATTGATGTACTCAAATTCTATCTTATTAATATAACGTGTGTTTCTTTTTGTTTGAAACAAATTTGAATTTTTAAATCCTTGAAAACATTGCATGAATACATATCATTCATCACAAACATAAACAGGTCTTTGCAACAAGTTTTCTCATCTCTCTACTGTTTATTCCAGAGATGGATCTCGAACAGACGGTCAAAGACCTTCAAGCTCAAAACACACAATTTCAATAGTTACTCATGACCTTATCCAAGGGGAAAGAGGAGCTGAAGACTCTGCTAGAGAAAGAGAAAAAGAAGAAAGAGAAGAAGTTGGCTGGTGTGGTAATCATGGGTAGAAGGTTTCAGGGACAAGCCAGAAGGACCTTAGATTTTCCAGCAACATCTGATGAGGGGGAAAGGAAAGGAAAAGAAACGGCAGTTCCGTCAGACTCTGAAGAAGAGGAGGAAGAGGAGGACTACTCTGAAGAACAGTACCCTCCGGTTAATGATAAGTACAAACACCTTGAAGAGCGTTTAAGCGCTATGGAAATCCAAAGAGTACTGGGTCTAGATTTTGAAGAGTTGGGGCTGGTGTCAGGAATTGTGATCCCACCAAAGTTTAAAGTGCCATTATTTGCAAAATATGATGAAGTGTCGTGTCCTAAAATGCACCTCCGATCATATGTCAGAAAGATTCAGCCGCACTCTGCCGACAAAGACTTGTGGGTCTATTTTTTCCAAGACAGTTTATCAAGATCGCAACTTGATTGGTTTTACCAATTAGAAAGGGCCGACGTCCATAATTGGGAAGACTTGTTCGCAACTTTCTATAAACAATACCAGTACAATGTCGATTTGGCGCCTACCCGTACTCAACTTCAGAGTATGGATATGGCTTCAAATGAGGGCTTCAAAGATTACGCGCAAAAGTGGAGAGATCTAGCCAGAAGAGTGCAACCCCATCTGTCTGAAAGGGAGTTGGTGGACATGTTCTTGGGAACTCTATCAGGCCCTTTCTTCAATCATCTGATTGGGAGTTCCTCTACAGGGTTTACTGAATTGATATTAACCGACGAGAGGGTGGAAGCTGGTATAAGAAGTGGGAAGATTCAGAAAGATTTGTCTCCCTCTACAGCTGTGAAAAAACCCTTCACTGGAAAGAAGGAGGTATCTGCTGTCTATTCATAAAGAAATCAAGGAAGAACTGAACGCCGATTAGTGGTGGGGGCCGTTATGATCCCAAAGCCTGCATCTGACCGGCTAAGAAATAACCAGCCAAGGATGGAAAGGCCAGTCCGGCAATTCACCAAGATTAACATGACTCTAGCCCAGGTTCTACCACACCTTCTGAAATTGAATCTGGAAACTTTAAAAGAGGCCCCAAAGAATCCCAATACTGCATCCCCTCACTATCATCCAAATGCCAGATGCGCATACCATTCTGAAAGTCCAGGGCACGACACTAACAATTATTGGGCTCTGAAGAACAAAATTCAAGACCTAATAGATGCGAAGGAAGTTGAGTTTGATGCGCCTGAGAAACCAAATGTTATTTCTGCTCTGATGCCTAGGCATGGTCACAATGCCAACGTTGTTGAGGAAAATTTGTTTGTTGCTACAGTAGATGAACTTTTGACTCCGCTCCTGATCATTAAGATGAATTTGTTGAAGGCTGATATATTCCCAGGTTGTAATAAAGACTTCCATTTGTGTTTGTCCTCACCCGCTGATTGCCCTCTGTTGAAGACAAGTATCCAACGCCTGATTGATAACCAAGAAATTCTATTTGAGAATGCTCCCGTGTTACCTGTTCCTGTTAAAGAAGTTTCAATCATAACCATCTCCGCCAATCCTTCCAGGGCCCCTAAAAGACCCGTTAGGATTACACTTGCTCCAAAAACTACTCCACTTAAGATCACAATGCCCGAGCCGGTCCCGTACAAATCAGGTAAAACAGTACCATGGAATTATGGTGGAGAAATCTACTACCATGGTATCAAACAAGATGAACTAACTGCCGAAGAAGAGAGCTCCAAAGAAGAAAATTCTGATCTTAGCAACATTGCCGGAACTAGCAAGATTACCCGTAGTGGTAGAATCTTATCTCTAGAGATTGCCCCTCCAAAGGCAGTCTTTGGACCCATGGCTATTCCGAAGATTACCTCTGCAAGCGTACCTACCAACAAAGACGACACAATTCTTGTCCCTACCAATACTTCTACTATTGAGATTAGAGGAAAAAGCATTCAAGAAGAGTATGTCTGGACGAAGGCTCAATCACTAGCTATCCCTAAAACATCCAAGAAGGAAATGGAAGAAATCCTGAGGATAATAAAGAAGAGTGACTATGATGTGGTTGAACAGTTGGGGCAAACCCCCTCCAAGATCTCTATGCTAGCATTGCTGTTGTGCTCTGAGGCACATGCAAAAGCTCTGGTAAAATTTCTGAAGACAGCTCATGTGCCGCAAGATATGTCTCCTGACCAATTCCAAGAATGTATGGCCAGTTTGACAGCTGATAACGACCTGGGCTTTTCTGATGCTGATTTGACACCCAAAGGGAGAAAGCACAACGAGGCATTACATGTCTCTGTGGAATGTAGAGGAAAAACCCTAGCCTATGTCTTGGTTGACACTGGCTCATCTTTGAACGTCTTACCAAAGAAATCTCTTGACATATTGGATTGCGAAGGGATGACATTGAAACCCAGTAACATAATTGTGAGAGCATTTGATGGCTCGAAGAGGATGGTCCATGGGGAGGTGGACATCCCGATAAAAGTGGGAACTCAGACTTTCAACTCAACCTTCTATGTGATGGACATCCGTCCCTCTTACTCTTGTCTGTTAGGACGGCCTTGGATCCACAATGTCGGTGTTGTCACCTCCACATTGCACCAGATGTTGAAATACCCCGTCCAAGGAAAGATCATAACTGTCCACGGGGAGGAGGAGTACATGATTAGTCATCTGAATTCTTTCCGATATGTGGAGTTGGATGGCGAGTTCATTGAAACTCCGTTTCAACATTTCGAGGAGGTCTCTCAAGAAGTAGCGGCAACCAAGGCAGTATCCTCGATTCCCAAGATCACAAGACCTCCACTTCGGATGTCATCTCTAAAGGACGCCAAGGAAGTAATAGAGGAGGGTGGATGCACCATCTGGGGGCAGCTTCCAGACATTCCGTATAAGTCAGATAAGTTTGGCTTGGGGTTTACTTCAACTGCTCAGAAGGCTGTTCATCGTGCCCGTGTCGGAGGGCCACCTTTGAAGATTAGCAACCAAGGGGTCAACGCAGTAGAAGACAATGAAGAGGATGGCAGCTTGGAAGATTGGATATTTCCTACTGTCAACGAAGGACTTCACAACTGGGAAGCCAGAGACTTTGTCCCAATAACTTTCATCTCTCAGTAATTTATCTTTTACATTTATGTTGGACTTTTAATATTCACAAACAATTCGCACTTTAAAAACCTTGTGTCTTGCCCGAGGCACAATGGTCCATTTGTAAGGGTTTTTATTTCATCTTCATATGGCATTCAATGAATCATGGACGTTTTTCACATACAAACTTTTTGTGCTCATTGTCTTTCTTTTACATTTTATTGTTTAAAGATGGCTATACCCTTACACACACCCACACTCACAAATGCAGGTACCCCTCCGTTCCCGATCCCATGGGTAACGATACTATTATGGCCTTTAGTGACTCTGAAGATCTAATCTACCAAGCCGAAGACGAAGGTGAGGAAGATTGTGAAGTGCCAGGGGAGTTGTCTAGACTACTGCAACAAGAGGAAAGAGTTATTCAACCTCATGAGGAACCGTTGGATACAATCAACTTGGGTACCGAGGAAGATAAAAAGGAAATCAAGGTGGGTGCCAATCTAGAGCCGAGTGTCAAGGAGCTTCTAATTCAGCTATTGCATGATTATGTTGAGATCTTTTCCTGGTCATAGAAGACATGCCAGGACTTGATACAGACATCGTGGTACATCGTCTGCCAACGAGAGAAGACTTTCCACCAGTGAAACAAAAAGTCCGCCGCATGAGACCTGACATGTCCGAGAAGATCAAAGCAGAAGTTATGAAATAATTCAATACTGGATTCTTAGCTGTCACTTCCTATCCTCAATGGGTTGCGAACATTGTTCTCGTGCCTAAAAAGGACGGAAAATTACGAATGTGTGTGGATTATAGAGATTTAAACAGGGCCAGCCCTAAAGATGATTTTCCACTTCCCCACATCGATATCCTGGTTGACAATACGGCCCAACACAAAGTATTTTCCTTCATGGATGGATTCTCAGGTTATAACCAAATCAAAATGGCACCTGAGGACATGGAGAAAACTACATTTGTCACACAGTGGGGCAAAAGTGGTCTAAAACATCACAAAAACAGTTCCTGTGTTGCTATTCATCTCCATCTTTAAAACACCAAAAACATTACAGTACAATCCAGCTTAGTTTCAACAGTCCAGAGTAGCTTTCCGGAGATTCATTGAGGTATTCATCACATTTGGAAAAATATTCAGATTTAAAACAGACAGTGCAGTCCAGAGATAAGTCTTCTTGATTTGATATCTGTCCATACATCATTAATGATTTGTTTATTTTGAAGACAAGATGTAGCACTTTAATATCTTTTTGAACTAGTCATCTGCACTTTGCTTAGGCTTATTCAATCATTTGTTGTTCATGTTTATCCATCATATGCCATAAGCTAACCTGTACATTCAGTAAAATAATGTTTAAGGCAGGAAAATGCAGCATGTATCGACACATATCCTCATGTGTCGACTCATCCTAGTGAAAAAACAGGGTATGAGTCGACACATAACCCCCATGCATCGGCTCATACTGATTTCAGGTTACAAAACAGAAGCGGGAAAAGACTATGAGTCGACACATACGCGTTTCGTGTTAATGCAAGAAGGTGCATGAGTCGACACATCCCATTATGTGTCGACTCATACTGAGCAGATTTTGTTTTACATGAGCAAGGAAAAGCTATGTGTCGATGCATAGCAGCATGGGTCGACACATAGCAGTTCAAAATGCAGTTTTCCTTTTATTTTATACTGTTTTTACATTGTTTTCATTATCATTCGATATGGTTGTAATATTTCAGTCTCCACTTCAACCCCATTGTAAATTTGTACCCCCATCCCCCTAAAGTGATGTAATAGCTTAGGATTTATTTTCCGCATGTTTACTTGTTTTCATATATTGCTAGTAATTAGGATGTATGGCAAGATAAAATCAGCAAATAGATAACCTTTCAAATACAAGACAAAATGCATGCAAACTAACACACTTGCACACTAGCATCTCTAAGGTAATCTCATTTTGTTGCCTTTCGGAAAATAGTCATGTCCCTCGAATATGGGACGTTTTAGCAAAAACCCTTCGATAAAAAAGGGTTGTAGTCCCTCGATGACCCTCGATGTTGCCTTCGGTAAATGATCTAGTCCCTAAATGATATTTCTAAAACGTCTCATAAGTTTCCTTCTATGACTAACCAAACGTCCCGCACCCGTCCCTTCACATCCAACGATGGGGCTTCTTATCAAATCAATGGTAAGACAGCCACATCTAAAGGAGGAGGAAAAGCACATTTAAGACCTTTCGAATAGGTAGATTCGCTCTTAGTTACTCACTTTATCATAACAAAAAAAAATTTACCCACACTCTCATCTTTGAACTATTTTCTAAACAAACACTTTGTAGGCGTTCTTATAGAAACGAGAACCATTACGAAGTTCCATTTTCAAAATACTTTCAAAAAACACATCTCACAAACACACTTTTGAACTATTTTAGAAACAAATACTTTTTAGGCGTTCTTATAGAAACGAGAACCATTACGAAGTTCCATTTTCAAAATACTTTCAAAAATCACCACCACAAGCACAATTTCAAACAAAAGCAAGTGATCTATCAAGTAACTAAGAGCCCATGGAAAACCATGGATGAAAAGGATGCTAATACCTTCCCTTTTCATAATCTACCCCCCGAACCCAAGAAACATCTCTAAAGGTCTTTCCTGTGCTTTTTCACCTTTCCTTTTGGATAAAAGAAAAGTCGGTGTCGACTCTTGCTAAACCGCAACATTTGCGAAAACAAACGCAAAACCCTCAAGCCAGTTCTCCCACTGTATCACAATGGTCTTTCAACTAATTTCACTTTTCACCAAGATGTGTGAGTTCCAGAGCTTCAAATGATTTCCATGATACCCTATATGCCTCAAAAGAAAGAAAAGAAGCGTACATGACAAAGTGTAGGTCGAAGGCTGAAAATATGCCTAAGGGCTTTTGGGTTGAAACATCTTCGACAATAGTATGCAGGCTAATTTAATGCTCAATGAAACACTAGGATAGAAGGAGGTCTAGTTTGAAAAAAATTGTGAGAAGTCTTTTATGAACCTTTCGATTGGGAGAGCTGGTAATGAGCGTCATCAAAAGGTTTGTTTTTGAACATGGAGATGTAATCCATTTGAAGCGTTACAAGGAAGACACCTTTCGATTGACACGTTGCCTGAATGGGTGCTTCAAAAAGAAGAATATTTGGAATTCAAAAAGCTCTTATCTTATCCAAAGAAACGCATGGGAATCTATTGGTTCGAAGGACATGCCATCTTCAAGCATGGTGTGATCGAAGGACAATTAGAGATGAATAAGCCAAATATGAGTCATCTTATAGTTTTGGGGATCAATGTGTTTCAAGCATGTGCCTGAACAGGAAAGGAAGGAGAAGGGTAATCAAAGTAAAGGCTTGGTGATCATTAGTCATCCTTCGATTGGCATATATAAGCTATATTCACCAATCGAAGGTGAACTAGTGATCAACAAGAAAGTTATTTTTGTAGACATAAGCAAAGGGTGGGAGTTAGAATCAAAGAGCTAATTGCACAACTACATTCGAAGGAGATGACAAAACGAATCTTCGATAGACTAAGAGGAAGAGGTGGTCGAATCAAAGGAAAGGAAATCGAAAGGAACAAGAATTGTTTGATTGGGATAATTAGATAGTTTTCAGATCAAGCAACTAAGGCAGATAGTGGCTCAATCAAAGAAGCCACAATGATGAGGCCTTGGACCATTCGAATTGGAATTCATAACCATCGAAGAACAAAACTTGGGAGCATTCGAAAAGTCAAGATGTGGGAGTGAAACCTGTTCGGGTTCACTCAAAAACCCAAAATGGTAGAAAATCATCAACAATGGCAACCTTTTAAGACTCTCGATTCTTCCTTCAAAGCCATGGTTAATGGCTGATTCTTGCCATTTTCGTTCATCGTTGCACCCCTATAAATACAGAGCTAAAGCGTAAGCAAAAGAGGACAGACACACATTGCCTATACACAACGAATTGCCTACACGTACAAATTACCTCACTAAAAACACCACAAAACCTTGAAGTTGTTTCAAATTTTTTGAACTCAGTGCAGGAGCCTACAGTTTGATTCAACCCATTTCCATCCAAACCAAGTGTTGCAATCATCATTGTAAGGTTCATAGGGTAAGAATGGGTCGTTATTGACAGCAAAGCTATTAAAAATGCAGGAATATGCATCGCCGGCTCCAATAATCATGTGAATTCATATTTGTATTTTTATGTGTTTCAGTGCATATCATCCCTATTATTGTGTTGCTGAGATCCAAATATGCAGGTTCGAGCCATTAGATGAACCCCCGTACTGCCTGAACCATGAATCACCATGTTCATGCATATTTATGCTTGACTGAAGGTGACGGATTTGCATTCAATATTTTATTTCAATTTATCATATAATCATTTTTTTGTGTTTGGATCAACGAATGAACAAACAGCTCATATGTTAAAGGGGAACGTGTGCATTAGAAAGTGCCTGGGTTCGATACCTAGGTCATATATTATGTCTTTTTCTAACAATTATCTTGCAGATCCAGTATGCCGCGTTTCAAACACTTCCCATGTGCCTTCAAGCTCCAGCCAATGGATGACAAGGAGTTCAGATCCAGTACCCTCCACAGGCAATCCACCATACACTATCAACAACCTCTCTCGTTGGATTGAAAGGCAGCCCCCTCCTTGGATTGAAGGACAACCTCCTTCCTTGGATTGAAAGGCAGCCTCCCTCATTGGGTCAGAAGGCAACCTGGGCCTCATCCTTGATTTGGGCCTGCATTTTTAAACTTACACCCCCTATTTCTATTTGTTGTCTTGGCCCATCTGTCCTTTTATTTTGTTTTGTTTATTTCTTTTAATGGCTTTACTCTTTTTTTTAACCAACATTAAATCAAAAACATCACAAAAAAAATATTAGGTTAGCATTTTCTCAAATTAATTAATTAATAAATTAATGACTTTAACACTTTCTTAAAATTAAAATTAAGTCTAGACTTAGATTTTTTATTCTCTTTTATTAAACAAAACAAAAAACAAACAAAAATATTTTTTCCTTTTAGTTTTAGACGTTATCTTCAATTCGCGCACATTTAGTTACATTTGCATTATTATTATTGTATATGCTTCCCGGTTTGTAATAGAATAACTTGGACTTTCTACTTTACTGCTTTTCACCAATTTTGGATATGTAATTAATCCACTTCCCCGAAGCCATGTAATAGCGTAGGATTTAATTTCCGCACTTTATATTTCCTGTACATATATTAACTGTTTAGATGTATGGTAATAGGATTGCATGACAAGAGCTTAATAATCAAAACGCTAGCAAACCTAAAGGCCAAGATAAATAACTCAATACAACACACTTTCACATGCACACCACTAGGGTACCCCCACTTTGGTTGCCTTCAGAAAAATCAGTCACAACTCTCGAAACGTGAGAGATTTTAGTGGCTACCCTCCGGTTTAAAGATAAAAAATGACCCCCTTGATTAGATTTGCTCAAAAACAAACTTTTACACATACACAAACTTCTTTCAAAATATATTTTCAAAAAGCTTTATCAACACTCTTGAGGACTGATACAAGAGTTATCATAAAGCAAGCTTCCTTACTATTGGCATTTCAAAATACTTTTCAAAAACACACAAAACATAAAGTATTTCAAAATGAGTTAAGCATCTATGAGCTCGTAGATAACTACAGATGGAAAGGGTGATAACACCTTGCCTTTCCATAATCTACCCCCCTTACTCAAAAACTCTCGAAAGGTATTTTTCTATTCTTTTCACCCTTTCCTTTGTTGGATAAAAGAAAATTTGGTGGCGACTCTTGCTTACTGCAACATTTGCAAATACAAATGCAAAACCAGTATAAACTTCGATTTTGCCACCGTATTACACCTCCAATCGAATCCATCTGGATTTGTCCACATACATCAAGTATATGATTTCAAAATTTTCCTTTGACTTGCTTCCTGCATCCTTGTTGAAGTTGTTCTTGTGTTGCTTCGCCTACACACATTACTCACACACTTTGTTTGAAATGTCAATTTCTGGTAACTCTGAAACCATATTTCTCCTTTTCAAATCTATGATGTCTTTGAAGTTGAGATGTCTAACTCGATAGTTTCACATCCATTCATCCCTGCTAGCTACAATTGCAAGGAACTTATGCTCCATCACATTAATTTCAATCTTTAAGGTTCTATTCTGAGACTATTGACAAGTAATTTTTGACTAAGGAAATAGGCCCTTAAGCTGTAAGATTAAAAGGGTGAAAGAGGCATAAGTTTCATAGGAAACAAAAAGGTTGTCGAGCAAAGGAAGGGACGTCGACCGAGGGAGCCATTCGTCGAGGACATGAGATTCAGAGGCACTTGTCGACAGGTACAAAGGTCGACGGAGTAAGGGTTTATATTGGCAGGAACAGTTATCAACGTGCAAGCCAACGAGAACGTGATAAGATTCAAACAGTTTTCCATGAAGCCCAATATGGCTGAGTCATCGCCGATGGTTACATATTTAGGATGCCTATTTAAGAAAATTTATGTATTTGTGTTAGGGGTCGCATTTCTTCATATTTAATAACAATTCACTCAAAGTATCTGCATCTAAGAGAGAAACAAGTTCACGCTTAACAGTGTATGAATGCTTCCACATCTAAATTCATAGAAATTTGTAGCTTTTTACTTTAAATTACAAGCCTTGTCTTTAATTTATCTGCTTTGCAATTGTCTTTATCTTTTGTCCTTTTATCTTTTATAAACCAGATTTTAACCCAAAAAAAACTCAAAACACTAAGCCTATGATTATTGTAGTCGATCCTGCAAGTAACCTTTAATAAGGGGCTAGCGATTGTTTCATGGAGAAACAAATTGGCACACCCAGTGGGACACGTTTGTGTTTGAGTTTTATTATTTCGTGCATGAAAATTAAGAAGTGGTAGAAGAATGGTAGATCCTAGAACTCCTGAAAGGGATCAGAATCTGGGAGGGAATACCAGCGCAGTGGCGAGTGTAGGTTCTAGTCTGGCGGTCGTATCTTCGACAACGTCAACTATAGTTACTACAACACAGCTAGTAATTGCAAGACCAACAATGGTCAAAACTATTGGGCATTATGTGCCTAGTTTCACAAGGGAAACACACGATGGTGTGGTTCCAACTTCTGGGCAGTATGTGCCTAGTTTTCCAAGGAATATACACGAATGTGGAATGCCCACAGCAATGATGGCAGGATTGTATACTAGCAGTCCAGAATTTGGAGAAAACTCTGCATTTTCACCATACCATGCTCCGGGGCTGCCGAGAAGCCAATTTGGGCATTCGACTGGGTTGGGATTCACCAACCAAATTATGCCTACTTTCACCCCAATTATTGTTGCTGTCATGAGGCAACAAATGGATGAATGTAACCATGAAATGGTCAATATGCTCACTCAACAGATGAGTCTCATATTGATACCTTTAAATGAAAATTCAGTGCAGAGTTATTAGACTTTAGTAAGTTAAATGACACACATTGGAGATTTTCTTGGTGCTCCCAGAGCTCCAGTTCGACAAGCTGCATCCCGACCCCGTGAAGGACCAGTGTAGTACGAGGAGATTTTTAACGAAACAGTTGAACAAGATCCACCTACTCCTCCGTGTGTCGACCCCATACTTAGGGTAGTACAACAACCCCCAGTAGTAATAGCAAACATGTAACATCCCACTTTCCCTTAGTAACAATTATAGCATAATCTACGGAATACATATTAGAGTACACAAGTACGATGTCACATCTTTCAAAATTCATAAAGTCTCAAATCACTTTATTACTTCATTTATTCATAATAAATTGATTTAATAGCGGAATAATCAAATCATTTTACTTCCATGGCATTAAAGCCCCAACAATGATAAAACTCCACAACATGTGGTCCAACATAAGTATAAAAATAAGATATGTAACAAATGAAATTATGCAAAAACATAACAAATTCCCAACAATCCTGTGTTAGGCATCAGAGTGACTCCTAAGACTCAATCAGGTAACACTCTCTCCAAGCACTACTCGAGTACCTGGTTATTTGTACTCCCCAAGGAGCACAAACACATCAACACAAAAGTGGTGAGAATTACATTCAATAAATATACGGTGAAATATCACATGCTAAGGAGTAGTATAACACACCATTAACATAATTAATACTTGATAACACATTCTTCAGTCATTTAAAACAACATCAAATCAAAGTAGTGTAATGTGATGCAACCGGAAACAACTAAATGCATGTGGTACCATCAAGGCATAAGCCCTCTCCAAATTTTCCATATAAGGTCAGGGCATAAGCCCTCAACATTTTGTCAATATAGGCCAGAGTGTAAGCCCTTAACATTTTTCCAATACAGGCCAGAGCATAAGCCCTCAACAATGGAATGTTGGGACCCCGGTGTGCAACAACATGAATCATGCCACCACAAGGCATAAGCCTTCAACATTCGCTAATAAAGGCCATCAACATCATCATCATCATATAACATATAATACACATAAGATCCCATATTTTTAACTAAAATTTCATTATTACTAGATTTCTTATATCTACCTAAGTCTTACTAGTCCTTAAGAATCAAAGGGAACTGCTATGCACGCGAGAACGAGAAAGAAATCGCGAAAACTGGGGTTTTTGCACATCATCATGCCCATACATGTACCGTACACGTTTGGCTTCTCCTCCTGCACAATTTATACACATATCATACACATTCAGCTCCTGTACACATACCTCATATGTGTACCATACGCGTGCAACCAGAAGCATTTTCACCTTTCAAACTTTTCCCAAACTCCCCATACGCGTATGACCCTCCCATACGCGTTTGGCCTCTCTTCATACGCATATCATACATGTGCCGACAGAAGGCCATGATGTCACTAGGGACAAGGTACGTACCATACGCGTTTGTCCTCTGGGATGTCCCCCATACGCGTCTCATATGCATATGACCAGTCAGTTCCATAATTTTTTCTACAATCACGTCTATTTGTTTTCTGCTCATTTTGAGTACTTCCAACCTTCAATTTTGGGTCCAAAACAGTGTTTCTGCACCTAACAACATAAATTCTTCATCTAATTTCATTATCCTACGAATCTATAACAGTTTTTAGATCTAATTCTTCAATTTTCATCACACTCCTAGATCTATAATTTTTTTTCAGATCTGGGATTTTATGAACAACACAACAACAACAAAAATCAGCAACAACAAAAATCAGCAACAACAACATATCAATGGCATCATTGGATTCACGAATTTCATACACAACTACATGGGAGCAATAGAAATCAAACCAAGAAGAACATTCATCAATTATTCATAAAACCTAAAGAGGGAAAGGAACCCTCACTATCCTCTCATGTTAATATCACCATTTAGAGAACTCATTCACCCTTCTTACCTTGGTTTAAAGTCGTGAAACTTTAACAATGGTGAATTTGTTTCCCCTAGTTCTTCCCTCCTCTTCTCTTTTCTCTACTTCTACGTGAAAGTAGTTTTTCTGCCAAATATTCCTACTATCCTTCTAATACTTGTTTTATTATAATTAATAAATAATAATAATGGAATGATTATAATAATAATATTAACAACTATTTTATTACTGATAATAGTATTATTAGTGGTACTATACCATATATCTAATAATATTTTTATTAATAATTATAGTATATTCTATCATTTACCAATATTATTATTATTACACCATAGACTAAGTTTGATTCTAGTTTTCTACTTAAAACTAAGCTCTCACATATCCTTAGCCATGCCTACATATCCTTAATTATGCCAAAATAAAACAAGTCAACAAACAACGACTAAATATTCAAATGGGGCATTACAATCGAAACCATAATGTCAACCAACTAGTCAGGCAAGTTCGACATGAAGCAGTGGCTGGGGAACAAAACCTATAAGCCATTGTCGAACTAATAATGGTGAGGAATGAAATAAATACTGGATGTCAGAGGAATATGTATGTTTCTTTGTTGTCAGATTTTGTGTTACAAACGGAGTTACCAAGAGGTTAGAAACTCCCAAAATTCACCAAGTTTGCAAGGGATGTCGAAGAGTCCACTATCGAACACGTTGCCAGATACCAAATAGAACTTGGTGATTTAGTAGTGAATAAGGATTTGAGGATGAAATATTTTCCCAATTCCCTCACAAATAATGCGTTCACTTGGTTTACAATGCTTCCCCAGCAGTCAGTCCAAACATGGGTCCAGTTAGAGAAATTATTCCATGAGCAATTCCACATGGGGCAGTCCAAAATAAGCCTAACAGAATTGTCCAGTGTTAAATGAAAGAGCACTGAGTCAATAGACCAATACCTCAACAGATTTAGACTTATGAAAGTGTGGTGCTTTGCACAAGTCCCTGAACATGAGTTGGTCGAAATGGCTGAAAATAGGTTAGAGTATTCCATTAGGAAACACTCAGTCCTTTAAGGATATGGCTCAATTATCTATCAAAGTTCGACTGATCGAACGTTTGAAAGTTGAAAAAACCAAGCCAAACAAGTATCACAAGAAAGGTAAAGTTGCTTATGTGGAAACTGATGATTATTCTTCTGACGAAAATGAGTCAGTGGAAGAAACAGAGGTTAACATGGATGAACTCCATCCTGGACCTCCTTATGCATGTAAACTATTGAAACCGTCAAACGGGAAAAACCCCGTCAAAAGTCATCACTAAGACATACACTTTCGACATAACCAAATATGATGAAATATTTGATTTTTTAGTAGCTGATGGTCAAATTGTGGTCCTCAGGGCCTAAAGAATCCCCCACTTGAACAAAAGAAGAAAAGGGGATTCGGTAAATTTCGTATTTTCTTGGTCATAAAACTTCTCAATATGTTCTTTTCAGGGATTTGGTGCAAAAAGCTTTGAAAGATGGCAGACTTCAGTTTGGCGAAAAACCAAAGAGGCAAGTCGACACTGATATTTTAAAGGTTAAAGAGGCTTTATACTCAGAGTCTCTGGATTGCATGATGGTCGGAGCTACTAAGGGCCTCGACAGATAAGTCATAAGAATTGGTGACATAGAGGTTATGATGGTTGGAAATAATGATGTTTTTGACCCAAAGATAGAAGAGGGATTACAGGCAGTGTACCCTCAGCCTGAAGAGAGCTTGGATGACTTTCAAGAAAAATAAGTGAAATGGTCGAAGGCAAAACTATGCCCAATATGCAACACTGTGTGTGATGAAGAAGCAGCTGAGAAATATGAAGTTATAAAAAGAGAGGCTCTTGAAAAGGAGAAGCCTCTAGTCCCAAGATTTGTTTTAGACAAGCAAGGAAATCCTAGATGCAGTGAGGAGTACATAAAATTGTTCCAATAACCTCTTCCAAAGACCTTTCGCCTGCCATCGGATATTCCACAAGAAAAATGGGTGGAATCAGTAAGCCAAAAGGGGGGAAAAGGCCAAATTGTAAGGTGATTGTGCATGAAGTTGAGGCCCAGGAAAGGAAAGCTAAGTCGAAGGGTTATCAAGCTTCTCCCAATTATAAGGGGGAAACCCAATTACAAGAACTCAATGGAGGCATTATCAAAGGAACAAAAAGGCGGAAAAGGAAGCTTTGACATATCAGTTGAAGCCAGACGATGCAAACACTCATGTCGAAGACATACTACCAGCAGAAGCCACAAAGCCAATAGAGTTTCCAATTCCAAAGGTGTAATATCCCAAGTTGAAGTTGACTGAAAAAGAAAAGGCCATAGCAAATCAAAGAATGTCTATGTGGGTAGCCCCTTTGGGTAACATAGAGCTGGTGGAAACTCAAAATATGGAATATACTCTTGCACCTGAGTATACTCCTACATCTGAAGGCGGAGAAGAGGAAGAACCTGAGTATGAACCTTCATGATAGGGACTTTATAAGTCTGTCGGGATACTAACTGCAAGTATACAGTTCAATCGTTCTAGTTTTAAAAGATTATCGAACCCACAGAGACTGAGGATCAATCGCATACGATCTAATGCTACAGTTTGTCTAACTAAGCGATGAATATTCGATTTTTGGGGGAGACAGTTTAATTAAAAGTAATAGTACTAATTATACCGGTATGTGATAATCGGACTTAGGGAATTCGATGAATCGCTTGGCCTATAAAGTATTTCGGTAAAAGCTAATTGTTTAAAAACCTGAGACATACACTCTCGTGTTTATGAAATAAGTCATGCTACTAAACCTAGTGGATGCACTTTAAATTTAATAACACTTTTTGAAAACAATTTGAATTTAATTAATTTATTAAAACACTCTCGTGTATTTAAAAATCAATGCTTCGTTACCACTATCTGGGTTGAACCCCAGCTCTCGCATGCAGGTTCTTGCCTTAATTAATTTCCCACTCTCGTGGAAAAATCGTGTTAATTAACCTCTCACTCTCGTGACAAGGATAGTTAAATTAATATTGGAAATTGGAAACCAGAAATTGTTTTATAAATATTTTTGGCCAAGGTATCATTGAATTCTTTCAGTTCTTACGGTCACATACCGGTATTAATAATTTAGCCAGACATAATTAACTTAACAGCAATAAAGTTTAAAATATAATTCATGGAAATAATTGGCATATTATAAAAACTGAATAAATAATAATTGCAATATAAAAAACCTGGAATTAAAGATGCTATAGTAATCTTGAGGTAATACAGTAATCCAATCTTCGAGCTTGACTTGCAGTAGAAATTCGTGTTAATTCTTGAAAGAAGAATTAACACTTAAAAATAGAAACTAAGGCTTTGAATGAAAATTACAAGAAAATGAAAACAGAATTCCAAAACAAGCAAATTGGAAATAACTGTAAAATAAAATAAATGTTTGCTCTGAGTAAAATTCTTCGACCCTTGAACTGTGCCTTGGTACTCATATATATAGCAGGAAAAATCAGCAGTTTAATTTTGAATTCTTGATGAAGTCTTCGTGGAGAAAATGTAGGAGCAGTAATAGTGGTGGCAATAAAATAGGAGATTCAGTAGAAAAAGGGAGAACTAATCTTCCCTTCACGCCCACGTCTTCAATCCATGCGTAACGTCCTCCTTCACGCGCGTGACGGTCATCACAGGTGGGTGACGGTCTTCACATGCTGAAGTGGTGCCTTACGCTCGTCAGGTGTGTGTGACGAGCGTTTCCTTATTATGTGGGGTGTTACGCCCGTCACAGGGACGTGACGACCGTCACAGATCCAGAAGTCCACACTTTGTATTTTTTTATTCTTTTTCTCTTTGTCTTTCGTCTAGCTTTCTTCATGTTGTCCTTTTCCATCGGTTTGAGTCGACAAGTGTTATACCTGCAAAAAGACAAATAATCTCGGAATAATCGAGGGTTAGACGACTAAATGAAATATAAAATCGGTAAAAAGCATGTTAATTATACGATATGTTTTCTCGTTATCAAATTCCCCCATACTTAAACCTTTGCTTTTCCTCAAGCAAATAGTCATTCGAAAGGTCGGACAAGTTTTCGTCAAGCGCATAAGCTTATTGCTTCGATGAATCGCATACTGGTATAATTAGTACTATTACTTTTAATTAAACTGTCTCCCCCCAAAAATCGAATATTCATTGCTTAGTTAGACAAACTGTAGCATTAGATCGTATGCGATTGATCCTCAGTCTCTGTGGGTTCGATAATCTTTTAAAACTAGAACGACTGAACTGTATACTTGCAGTTAGTATCCCGACAGACTTATAAAGTCCCGATCTGTGACGGTCGTCACGTCCCTGTGACGGGCGTAACACCCCACAACATAAGGAAACGCTCGTCACACACACCTGACGAGCGTAAGGCACCACTTCAGCGTGTGACGACCGTCACGCGCGTGAAGGAGGATGTTACGCATGGATTGAAGACGTGGGCGTGAATGGCAGATTAGTTCTCCCCTTTTCTACTGAATCTCCTATTTTATTGCCACCACTATTACTGCTCCTACATTTTCTCCACGAAGACTTCATCAAGAATTCAAAATTAAAGTGCTGATTTTTCCTGCTATATATATGAGTATCAAGGCACAGTTCAAGGGTCGAAGAATTTTACTCAGAGCAAACATTTATTTTATTTTACAGTTATTTCCAATTTGCTTGTTTTGGATTTCTGTTTTCATTTTCTTGTAATTTTCATTCAAAGCCTTAGTTTCTATTTTTAAGTGTTAATTCTTCTTTCAAGAATTAACACGAATTTCTACTGCAAGTCAAGCTCGAAGATTGGATTACTGTATTACCTCAAGATTACTATAGCATCTTTAATTCCAGGTTTTTTATATTGCAATTATTATTTATTCAGTTTTTATAATATGCCAATTATTGCCATGAATTATATTTTAAACTTTATTGCTGTTAAGTTAATTATGTCTGGCTAAATTATTAATACCGGTATGTGACCGTAAGAACTGAAAGAATTCAATGATACCTTGGCCAAAAATATTTATAAAACAATTTCTGGTTTCCAATTTCCAATATTAATTTAACTATCCTTGTCACGAGAGTGAGAGGTTAATTAACACGATTTTGCCACGAGAGTGGGAAATTAATTAAGACAAGAACCTGCATGCGAGAGCTGGGGTTCAACCCAGATAGTGGTAACGAAGCATTGATTTTTAAATACACGAGAGTGTTTTAATAAATTAATTAAATTCAAATTTATTTCAAAAAGTGTTATTAAATTTAAAGTGCATCCACTAGGTTTAGTAGCATGACTTATTTCATAAACACGAGAGTGTATGTCTCAGGTTTTTAAACAATTAGCTTTTACCGAAATACTTTATAGGCCAAGCGATTCATCGAATTCCCTAAGTACAATTATCACATACCGGTATAATTAGTACTATTACTTTTAATTAAACCCAAATCTCCCAAGTAGCACAACACCAAGCTAGTTCAGCCGCACCTGCTGGTACATTTCCTGGACAGCCACAGCCCAATCCTAAAGGACATGCAAATGCTATCACATTACGAAGTGGGACAGCCCTTGATGGACCGGTAGATCCTAGACTCCAAAACCCGACCATGTATCAAAAGCCCGAAAAGGAAGTAGAAAAGTCGAAAGATCAATCTGAAAATGTAGAGGAAGACGCGAATGAGAACAGAGAGGCCTCAGAAAAACCTTATGTGCCTCCACCACCATACAAACCACCAATTCCATACCCTCAAAGACTTGCAAAATCCAAGAATGAGGGACAATTCAAGAAATTTGTAGAACTTCTGAAACAACTAAATGTCACTATTCCGTTTACAGAAGCTATAACCCAAATTTCGTCATATGCTAAATTCCTAAAAGAAATATTAGCTAATAAGAAAAAATTGTTGAGAACGAAACCGTTATGCTAACTGTCGAGTGTAGCGCCATAATTCAAAATAACATGCCTCCCAAGCTAAAAGATCCTGGTAGTTTCTCCATACCATGTGTAATTGGAAAATCTGTCATAGACAAAGCTCTATGCGATTTAGGAGCCAGTGTCAGTCTAATGCCCTTATCTATTTGCGAGAAGCTCAAATTATGCGACATGAGACCTACCAAGATGTCCTTACAACTAGCCGATAGATCAGTCAAATTTCCTGTTGGTATGCTAGAAAACATTCCTGTCCGAATAGGACAATTTTACATACTGACTGACTTTATAATAATGGACATCAAGGAAGATTCGAACATTCCCATCATACTAGGAAGACCATTTTTAGCTACTGCAGGAGCCATCATTGACGTCAAGAAAGGAAAACTTACCTTTGAGGTAGGAGAAGAAAAAGTAGAATTCATTCTTTCCCAATTCTTTAAAGCCCCTGCTATAGATGACTCATGTTGTCTCCTAGATATCATTGATGAATATGTCAAAGAACTTGAATGCCAAGAGGACACCTACTATGAGATGCTGAAAATTCAGACACCGACTATCCTCAAGAACGAAGACTGGAAACAAGAACACTTAGATGCCAACCTAAGCGAATGTTTAGCCTTAACACCCGATCCTGACTCAACTAATAAGAAACCCGGTATAGAACTTAAAACATTACCTGAGGATCTTAGGTATGAATTCTTAGATAAAGAACTCGAACGACCAGTTATAGTCAATGCCGAATTAGGAGAGATCGAAACCGAAAAACTTCTTAGTGTGTTAAGGAAATATCCATCCGCATTAGGATATAATATATCAGACCTAAAAGGAATAAGCTCTTCTCTCTGTATGCACCGCATTATACTGGAGGAGGACTGCAAGACTTCTAGAGAATATCAAAGACGAATAAATTCTATCCTAAGTGAAGTCGTTAAGAAGGAAGTGCAAAAACTTCTAGAGGCAGGCATCATCTACCCAATATCAGATAGCAACTGGGTCAGTCCAGTTCATGTGGTGCCTAAGAAAGGAGGTGTTACAGTTATAACAAATACAAAAGGCGAATCGGTAGCACAACATACGCAAATAGGATGGAGAATGTGTATCGATTATAGGAAACTAAACAAAGCTATGCGCAAAGACCATTTCCCATTACCATTCGTTGATCAAATGCTCGAGCGTTTAGCCAAACATTCCTATTTCTGCTATCTTGATGGATACTCAGGATTCTTCCAAATTCCCATTCATCCTGACGATTAAGAGAAAACTACGTTCACATGTCCCTATGGTACCTTTGCATACCGGAGAATGCCATTTGGACTATGTAATGCACATGCCCCTTTCCAACGATGCATGATGGCGATCTTCGCAGACTTTTTAGACGGAATCATGGAAGTATTCATGGACGATTTCTCTGTCTGTGGAGAGAGTTTTGACGAATGTTTAACAAATCTTGAATTAGTACTGAAACACTGTGTTAATGTCAACCTAGTGCTCAACTGGGAAAAATGTCACTTCATGGTACGACAAGGAATTGTGTTGGGTCACATTGTATCAAACAGAGGGATTGAAGTTGACAAAGCAAAGATCGAAATTATCAAAAACCTTCAACCACCCAAAACAGTTAGAGAAATACGAAGTTTTCTAGGACACACGGGTTTTTACCGACGTTTCATAAAAGATTTCTCTAAAATCACCAAGCCACTAACCGAATTATTAATGAAAGAGGCTGAGTTTATTTTCGATGATAAATGCTTGAACGCATTCGAGACACTAAAAGAGGCCTTAATCTAAACACCTATTATGCAACCTCCTGATTGGAATTTACCATTTGAAATAATGTGCGATGCGAGCGATTATGCTGTAGGCGCAGTTCTAGGACAACGCAAAGAAAAGAAGCTTCACGCCATCTACTACGCAAGCAGAACGCTTGATCCCGCACAGATGAATTACTCCACTACGGAGAAAGAAATCTTAGCTGTGGTATTCGCATTGGACAAATTTCTTTCCTACTTAGTAGGCGCTAAAATCATTATTTATACGGATCATGCTGCGATCCGATACCTACTAAGCAAGAAGGACGCCAAACCGCGATTACTCAGATGGATCTTACTCCTACAAGAGTTTGACTTAGAAATAAAAGACAAAAGAGGAACTGAAAACGTGGTAGCTGACCATTTATCGAGATTAGATGGAATCCAAACCGAGAGTGTTCCCATAAACGAAGATTTCCCTTATGAACGCCTCATTACCAAGCTAGAGACAAACCCTACCGACAGTTTAGATCCACACAATGAAACTTTCACAACTGCGGTAGTAAAATCCATTTGTACTAATACCACACTACCATGGTGTTGTACCCCAAAATTTGCCCTCCCATATTCTTCAAGAAATTGCCAAGTCAAGCTGCAAAATTCCCCAAGGGTTGCACAGTGCAAAGGTCTCCTATACAGTCAAGATTAGGGTTTTGAATCTGATCAAGAAAATGAAGTTTCCAAAGGTCCAATCAAGTCTCCTATGCCTACAAATATGGTCAAGCATCCTCATATCAAGTTTCAAGACATTCAGCTCAAAATTGCACAGTCAAAACCCTAAATTGCACTACAGTCAACTGTAGGGGCAAAATGGTCATTTGACAGTCAAAAGTTCAAATTTTTGGTCAACATATCATTTTGAAGCCACAAACATCATTTGATCAATGCTTGATCATGATTCTCAAAATTTGGCTCAAAAATCATCAAGATGCAAAAGTTTCCTTATTTGGACAGTTGAAAAAGTCAACTGAAATTGACCAGGGCATAACTTTCACATGGATTATCAGAAAAATTCCATCCAAAGCTCATTTTGAATAGAAAGACATTTCCTACAACTCATCTTCATACTTCAAGTCCAAGAAATTCTCTCACAAAAAGTTATCAATTTCAACATTATAGGTCATTTTCAAAAGTCAACAAAAAGGGACTTTACGTCAAAGGCCATAACTTGAGATTGGTAAATCAAAATGACATGGGACCAAAGGCATTGGTCAGAGGACTCAAAGACCTTTCCAAAATGTCCAAGAACATGAGAAAAGCTTAAAAATTGAGCAAGTTATGCCTTGTGGAAGTTGGGAAATTTTTGGATATTTTGAAAAGTCAACATTGATCCAAATGACCTAAAATTGCTAATGGGCCCATTTTTCTTCCACAATTCATCATTCCAAGCATGTGCACGACCACTTGGCCCAAAGGGAAGTATTTTCTCATTTTTTATTTATTTATTTGAATTTTTATTTATATTAATTCATTTAAATCATTTAAATATATGAAAAATACTTAATTTAACCTAACAAATCTTTTTGCACATGTTTTAGTCTCAATAATTCGTGCACATTCAAATATGGGAAGATTTGGTTTGATTGGATCCTAATTGATACAAAATTGTATGGAAAAGATTGAAAAAACAAAGCTTGAAAATCCAATCTTCAAAATCATCATTGCATTGGATTTATTCTACTTTTCTTGACCTAATGGACTCACTACATATGCTAGAACACAACCCTAATCAGAAGACACGCACAGCTGCTCAAGAAGGCCATTAACAAACTTGAAAAAATTGTCAACAAAGTCAATTCTGAAAACATCCTTCCAGGGCGATTCAAGACCTAATTCTTGTTCCATTAGCTTCCTTGGAGATCACTGAACGCATTCCAATCAAAGACAACAATCAAAACGCCCAGAATCGGTATAATGAAGTCAGACTGTCTCAAACAAAATCCATGATCGTGTTTTGACATATAGGCATTCTTATGGCATTTTAATTACTGATTTACATTCCTTATGCCTTTCTAATGCTAACCATATGATTCAATTATGTTTTTATGTTGTGTACACGATTATGCCATTGGTGATTTTTAGGGTTTGCAGAGCTTCAGATTAGGGGTTTCTAATCAAGGAAAAATTGGTCTTCAAGACCCATACCATTAGATTCAGCAGGCTTGAACGATCACAAGCCACCCATCGCGCCTAATTTATTGACCCTCTAAGACCTATTCGCTATTTTCTGGTAGCATGCCTAAGAAAACGTGTATAAAACCGTTGCCTCATGTTTTTGTATTTCAGGGATGGTGGAGACGATGACGTCGTGGCTGCCAACGATTGGCAGGTTTAAAATTCGCGCGCGTTTGTGGCCACTAACGTTTCTTTCTTTTATATTATTTATGCGTTATTAATATATTGAATGCGTAAACTGGCTCAGCTGGCAAAGTGTAGTGATGTTAACCCTCATGACCTGGGTTCGAGCCCCAGGTCTACGTTTATTTCCATATTATTTTGCAAAACATGTTCATGTGTAGTTTCAAAAGTGAAGCGCATCATACACTCTCAAAGATCAACGTCCATCTGGCCAGGCTCATCAGATCAATGGCTATGGATTGAGGAGCACCATAAACCCTAGTCAACACATATGTACGTGTCATGCAAAAAGTCAAAAGGGCCATGCTCAGTGGGCCAGAATTGCTTGGATTTAACCTCCCATTTGGGGTCTGAACCCCCTAGGTTTGCCAATTTATTTTCTTTCTCCTTTATTTTTTATTTATACTTTCTTTTAAATTCTTGCTTTATTAATTAAATTAATTATTTTCATAAACATAAAAATACACAAAAAAATCAGAAAAGAGAAAAAAACAATAAATATTTTTATTTTAATATTTTCTTGTAAATAAATGCATGTAAATTAATTAGTTTAAAATAGGGTTTTAATTTTAATTTCTTTCATAACAAAAATCTAAAAAATATAGAATTAGGTTTAATAAATTTTTTTATTCCCTTTAATTTTTCTTTTTTTTTCACAATAATATTATTTATTTTATTTATTTTCATAATTAAAATTGTATATAAGAATTAGGTTTAATTTAGGTTTAATTCTAATATTTTCTTAATAAATTAAAATAAAATAGAATTAGGGTTAGTAGTTAATTTTAATTAATTCTTTCTTTTTTCTATTAAATCCTAAAACACTAAAAAACACCAAAAACAAGTCCTTTCTTTCTTTTAATATTAATTAATTTCGTCATGTAATTTAATTTTGCAAAAGGGTCCAACGCCCTCGTTTCGTTCTTAATTTCTTATTAATTCGCGTATTTATTTTATAATAATTATGTACCTCTCCCGAAGCCCTGTAAATAACTTCTCGCACTTTTCAATTCTTTATTTTACTTTGTTTATTTATTTTCTGTCAAATCGGGTCCTGGTTAATTTTGGCGATGTGGACCCGCGCCATTTGTAATAGCTTAGAATTTACTTTCCTCGCAACTTTTAACTGTTAAACAAAGCATGCAAGAATGAATGGCCTTAAATAAAAACAAAAGCGTAGAACACCAATAACATGACAAGACAAATACAAATGAAAACGACACACGAATCGCACACACCACCCCTAGGGTACGCCTCACTGTTGCCTTGCCTCGAAAGGTGATCATCGAGTAGAGGATGTCTTAGTAAGTCCTCATGATCCGGGAACCTGGCATGAGGGTAGCTTCTAAGGTATCTTCCTATTGCTCTGGTGATCACCATGTCCCGAACCTTCAAATTGACCCGAACACCTCCAACGGTGGTGCTACCTACCTCTCAATGGTGGGATGGCACTACTTTAAAGGACATTTACACAGACGAATTCCTTAGGGTAGGTAGACGACTCTAGATACTTGCTCTAAATTTCAAAACAAAACAAAATACTGTTCACACCAACACATTTTCAAAAAGCTTTCGAAAGCAATTTTTTAAACACTCTTGAGGACTGATACAAGAGTCGAACTGGAATTTTCAAAGAAACTTTTTAAAACCCACAATTGAAAAGCAAACAAACCATTTTTGAAAACACAAGTGAGCAAGTATCTAAGAGCCCATGGATAACCATGGATAGAAAGGGTGCTAACACCTTCCCTTTCTATAACCTACCTCTCGAACCGAGAGCAATCTCTATAAGGAATTTTTCTGTGCTTTTGTCCTTTCCATTTGGAGAAAATAAAAGACGGTGGCGACTCTTGCTTCCGCGACATTTCGCAAACCAGCGTTAAACAGTCAGTTCCAGATCCACCGATCACAGAACTGGCGACTCTGCTGGGGAATTAATACTTAAAGTGGGGTGTACCTTAGGACTAAGATCACTGTGTTTTCAATTGTTTTCCTTGTGTGCTTTAAATTGTGGGTTGCTTGGGAGTTCTATAGATCCTAACCCGGATCTGGGGTATACCTTTCTTAGAAAGTAGCAACAAGGCTGTGAGGGAACTGTGCGGGGTATACCGACATGGTTGAAACAGTCTGCTACGTTGATGTGGCACTTTGGTGTGTACCGGTAACCCTTGAGTTCAGTCAAGGAGAGTACGGGGCCTCCGCGTGGTGTCGTGAAGCATCAACAAACCTTAGGAACCTTAATTGAACTATCTTGGCCTCTTTAGGGTAGTGAGATAACTGACTTTGGTGCAGTCCGAGGTTGGTTGATACTCGATACTACACTCAATTGAGGGTTGCTTTCCTGGAATATTTCGGTCGCCAGTTCAGTGGCTAAATCGAAACGATGAACAATGAAAGCAATCCCGTGATATTGGGAACCTTAAAACCCGGTTACTTTGATTAGGACAGGTTGAACCCACCAACTTCAAGAGGGTACTACCCAGACCCCATGCTGGCCTTAAACCTTAAGGGCTTGTCTTGTGTGCCTTGTGTGCCTTACATGTTTGTCTTTGTACATATCTGTGGTGTGTTTAATCATAGCATCATGACATCATCCAGCATCATATGCATTGACTAACCATTTCAGGGGTTCGAATTTTCATCTTTGTTCTTGTTTTGTAGGACATGGAAACTGTTCGTAGAAAGACAATTCAAGTCAGTCTTGTGAGGGTCCCCCCTCAGCTTAAGGAGCTTATATCCAGGATTCCTGAAAACTCTTCATTCAGTGAAAGACATGGAAGCCTCATCAGTTTGGTCAACACCAACATTGAGGAAGATATGATCAAGGTCTTGTTCCAATTCTTTGACCCTCTGCATCACTGTTTCACCTTCTTGGACTATCAGCTGGTACCTACATTGGAGGAGTTCTCCCGGCTCCTGAAGATCCCTATCCTTGATCAGCTACCCTTCAACGGTACAGAAAAGGAACCTAAGCTTGAAGAGATTGCTAAAGCCTTGCACCTACAGTCATCTGACCTCAAGGGACATTGGGAAGTTAGAAGTGGTATCAAAGGGTTCTTAGCCAGGTTTCTGTTTGAAAAGGCCCATGAATGTTGGAACTCCCTTGACTTGCAAGCTTTTGAAGAGGTTGTGGCCCTCCTTGTCTATGGTTTGGTGTTGTTCCCTAACCCAGATCAGCTTATTGATATCAGTGTTGTTCAGATCTTTATGTCCAGGAATCCTATACCTACGTTGCTGGGGGACATCCTTCACTCATGTTACACTCGAACCATGAGAAAAAGAGGTGTCCTTATGTGTTGCACTCCTCTCCTGGGAAGGTGGTTTATTTCGCACCTTCCACAATCAGTCTTGAAGAATGAGCGGGGTTTGAGATGGTCACAACGGTTGATGACTCTTACGCATGCAGATATACATTGGTGCCCTAGGTCCAGAGAAGATGTCACTATCATTGATCGTTGCGGGGAGTACCCTAATGTCCCTTTACTTGGAATCAGAGGAGGTATTACTTATAGCCCATGCCTGGCTTGGAGACAGTTTGGATATGCTCGGAGGGATGGTCCTCATGACATGTTAATTCCTGACATAGTTTTTGACTTCGACAACGATACTCAAGGACTTCGCCAGAGATTTATCAGAGCCTGGAGGATGCCAAATAGGATAGACAGCAAGACACTGGGGCACAGGAACTCCATCCCGTTGGAACCTTATCTCAAGTGGGTACGCGCCCGCTCTCAGAAGTTAGTGATGCCTTATCCTCACATGCTCCCAGTAATCAGAGAACCAGTCTTGGAAGGAGAAGTGTCCTGCACTATTCAGCACCCTGATATGCCCACATCCTGGGAAGAGATGCAGAAGAGCTGGATCCAGCTTAAGGAAGAACGGAATTCTCTTGAGACTAGTCTACATGCCAGTGAAAAGAAGGTCTTGGAGCTCACCCGTCTGTTGCACGAGGAGAGGAATCTCAACACCTACATAGCTCCAAAGAGGATGCGCAGCATATTTTGGGATTGATTTGTTTTTGTATTATTTTGCCCATGAGGCTTTGATGTATTAAACAATGATTTCTTTAATGATAACGTGTGTTCCTTTTTTTCTACAACAAATTTGAACCTTCGAACCCTTGAACGCATTGCATAAATACATATCATTCATCATGTGCATAGCAGGTTTTCCCTCTTTTCAGGTTGCTTACAGTTCTTCGCTGTTTATTTCAGCATCATGAATCCCGACTCTGCATCAACTGAGACATCAATCAAGGCTCTTCAGGTGCAGAATGCACAATTCCAGGAATTAATCAAGGGTTTGGCTCAGGGCCAAGAAGAACTGAAGGCTATGCTCCTGAAGAAGGAGAAGAAGAAGAAGAGAAGAACTGTTCTGTTCAACTCGGGCCGAAGGTTTGGTAATGCTCTGCAGCAGGAAGAGGCTGGTTCTTCTGTTGGCAAGAGTAGTCCTCAGGCAGAAGCAAGGGTTCCTAGTCCGGTAGTCTCCGACAACGAGACTGATTTTGATGAAGAGCAGTACCCTCCTGCAGACGACAAATACAAGCAGTTGGAGGATAGGTTGAAGGCTATGGAGGTTCAACAGGTACCTGGGATGGATTTCGGAGATCTGGGTTTGTCAACTGGTGTGATCATCCCTCACAAGTTCAAAGCACCATCCTTCTCTAAGTATGACGGGGCGTCTTGTCCCAAGCTGCATCTAAGGTCCTATGTTCGGAAAATTCAGCCGTACTCTGCGGATAAGAATTTATGGATCCACTTCTTCCAGGAGAGTCTTTCAGGGACTCATCTCGAATGGTTCTATCAGCTGGATGGGACCAAGGTTCGTAACTGGGAGGAGTTGGCTACTGCTTTCTACAAGCAGTATCAATATAATGCCGACCTTGCCCCCACACGTACCCAACTCCAGGGTATGTCGTTAGGTGCAAGCGAAGGTTTTAAGGAGTACGCTCAGAAGTGGAGAGACCTGGCTGGCAGGGTGCAGCCTCCGTTGACTGATCGGGAGTTGGTAGACATGTTCTTGGGGACCCTATTTGGGCCATTTTTCAACCATCTCATTGGGAATTCGTCTGCTGGGTTCACTGATTTGATTCTGACTGGAGAGAGAATTGAAGCTGGGTTAAAGTCTGGTAAGATTGCGAAGGGTGCATCATCTAGTTCGGAAAAGAAACCCTTCAAGAAGGAGTCTAGTGCCGTGTATGGTTCCAGGAAATCAGAGAGACCTGAGCGCCGCCAATCCGTCAGTGCAGTAATGATTGCTAAGCCTGTTGCCGCTCCTCGGCCGGCCAATCCTCAAAGGGCTGAAAGACCCCGGAGAGAGTTTACCCGGTTAAGCATGACCCTATCGCAGATCCTGCCACAGTTGCTATCCACCAATTTGGTGACTGTCAGGGAGGCTCCGAAGTTCCCCAATACTGCATCTCTTAAGTACAACCCGAATGCTCATTGTGCTTACCATTCAGATAGCCCGGGACACTCTACTGACGACTGTTGGGCATTAAGGAACAAGCTGCAGGACCTTATTGACGCCAAGGAGGTACAGTTTGAGGCATCTGAGAAGCCCAATGTAGTGACAGCTCCCCTGCCTGCTCATGGAGTGAATGCTATCGGGGACGAAGAGGAAGTTGATGAAGCTGAGTTTGATAGCTGGATCTACCCGGCGACCAACGGTGGACTTAACAATTGGAGCGCAAAAGACAATCTCCCTGTTTCTCTTGTTACTGAGTAATGAATCCCTATGTTTTGTTATTTTGTAATAAACAATAAATAAACTCTATGGCCCGGTGTCTTACCCGAGGCACCGTGGTTCTATTTGTGAGGGCATATAAATTGTCATTTCATATATCATGAATGAAAATCTTGGACGTATTTTCGCATTACAAATATTGTGCTCCTTTTCTGTCTTTCTTTCCTTTACATATATTTCAAAACAGCTGTATTTACACACACACTCACTCATACAGGTTTCAATCCACTCTGGATCTTACTGGTAACAACTCTGCTACTGCCAGTTATGACTTCGAAAATCCGATCAACTTAGCCGAAGACGAAGGTGAAGATGATTGTGAAGTGCCTGGCGAGCTTGCAAGACTGTTACTTCAGGAAGAGAGGGCAATTCAACCCCATGAAGAGCCAGTGGAAACCATAAACCTAGGTACAGAGACAAACAGGAAAGAGGTAAAGATTGGTGCCAACCTAGAGCTCAGCGTGAAGCAACGGTTAACCAAGATGCTGCATGATTATATGGAGATCTTTGCCTGGTCTTACGAAGACATGCCCGGGTTGGATACCGATATTGTGGTCCATCATTTGCCAACTAAGGAAGACCGCCCTCCAGTCAAGCAAAAGGTCCGTCGGATGCGTCCAGAGATGTCTGAGAAGATTAAAGCCGAGGTCATGAAACAGTTTGATGCTGGGTTCCTCGCAGTAACTTCTTACCCTCAGTGGGTTTCCAATGTGGTGCCGGTACCTAAGAAGGACGGTAAGATCAGAATGTGTGTCGATTACAGGGATCTGAACAGGGCCAGCCCCAAGGATGACTTCCCTTTACCTCACATTGATGTCCTTGTTGATAATACGGCTCAGCACAAAGTATTCTCTTTCATGGATGGCTTTTCAGGTTACAATCAGATTAAGATGGCACCTGAAGACATGGAAAAGACTACATTTGTTACACAGTGGGGCACCTTCTGTTACAAGGTCATGCCTTTTGGATTAAAGAATGCTGGGGCAACCTACCAACGTGCCATGGTTGCCTTATTTCATGACAGGATCCATCATGAGATAGAAGTGTATGTGGATGACATGATCGCAAGGTCCCAGACTGAGGAAGAGCACTTAGATCATCTGCAAAAGTTGTTTGACCGGTTGAAAAAATACAAGCTGAGATTGAACCCGAACAAGTGCACCTTCGGGGTAAGATCGGGAAAATTGCTAGGCTTCGTGGTCAGTGATAAGGGTATTCAAGTGGACCCTGCTAAGGTCAAAGCTATTCAAGAGATGCCAGTTCCCAAGATAGAGAAGGAAGTCAGAGGCTTTTTAGGACGCCTGAATTACATTGCTCGCTTCATCTCACATCTGACTGCTACCTGTGAGCCAATCTTCAAGCTGCTGAAGAAAGATCAGGTAGTACGTTGGAACGATGAATGTCAGGCTGCTTTTGACAAAATCAAAGAGTATCTCCAAGAACCACCCATCCTTATGCCACCGGTTGAAGGGAGACCTCTGATATTATACCTGACAGTGCTTGACAACTCAATGGGGTGTGTGCTGGGGCAGCATGACGAGTCTGGCCGAAAAGAGCATGCCATTTATTACCTTAGCAAAAAGTTTACCGACTGTGAGACCCGATACTCACTGCTTGAGAAAACTTGCTGCGCTTTGGTATGGGCTGCTCGCCGGCTAAGACAGTATATGCTGACTCATACTACCTTGTTGATCTCAAAGATGGATCCTATAAAGTACATATTCGAAAAGCCTGCTCTGTCTGGGAGAATTGCAAGATGGCAAATGATCTTGACAGAATACGACATTCAGTACACGACCCAAAAAGCCATCAAGGGAAGTGTATTGGCAGACCACTTGGCACATCAGGCCGTAGATGACTACCAATCAATGAACTTCGAGTTTCCGGATGAAAGCATCATGATAGTAACAGATTGTGAAGTACCTGGACCGGATGAAGAACCTGAACCAGGATCCCGATGGTCTATGCACTTTGACGGGGCTCCAATGCTTTGGGTAACGGTGTCGGCGCCATTATCATATCACCTCAATGTACTCATACTCCACTCACTGCCCGGCTATGTTTCAACTGTACCAACAACATGGCGGAGTATGAGGCGTGCATCATGGGTCTTCAAGCTGCGATCGTCCTAAGGATCAAATTTCTAAGTGTCTTCGGAGATTCCGCTCTTGTGATCAATCAGATCAAAGGAGAGTGGGATACGAAACATCCAAACTTGATTCCTTACAGAGAATGTGTGTTGACCCTGATCCCCCACTTTACGGAGATAACCTTTGAACACTTTCCAAGAGAAGAGAATCAGTTAGCGGACGCGCTAGCTACAATGTCTTCTATGTTCAAGGTCAAATGGGATAATGAGGCTCCCCGGATCATCATCTGGAAACTGGACGAACCGGCATACTGTTGCGATCTCGAGACTGAATTGGTAACTGAGAAGCCTTGGTACCACGAAGTGAAAAGATATCTGGAAACTCAGGAATACCCGGAAGGTGCCTCTGTCAATGATAAGAAATTCATGAGGAGGCTCGCAGCAAAGTTCTTCCTTAGCAACGGCATCTTATATAAGCGAAACCATGATTCAACCTTACTGCGTTGTGTGGATAAGACTGAAGCAGAAAGGATCATGGAAGAGCTACATGAAGGGACCTTCGGTACGCATTCCAGTGGACACACTATGGCTAAGAAAATCCTACGGGTAGGATATTACTGGTCCACAATGGAAGCTGACTGCTACCAACATTCTAGGACATGCCATAAGTGCCAGATTTATGCAGATAAGGTGCATGTTCCTCCGGTTCCCCTGAATGTTCTGACTGCGCCTTAGCCGTTTGCAATGTGGGGCATAGACATGATCGGCGAGATTAAACCTACGGCATCCAATGGACATCGCTTCATCCTAGTGGCGATTGATTATTTTACGAAGTGGGTTGAGGCAGCATCCTATGCTACGGTAACCAAGACTGTTGTGGCACGGTTCATTCGGCACAACCTGATCTGTCGGTACGGTGTCCCAGAGAGAATAATTACAGACAACGGTACCAATCTGAACAATAAGATGATTGCTGAGCTCTGCGAGCAGTTCAAAATACAGCACCACAATTCTTCTCCTTACAGACCGAAGATGAATGGGGCTGTAGAAGCAGCAAATAAGAACATCAAGAAAATCGTGCAGAAGATGACAGTGACCTATAAAGATTGGCACGAGATGTTACCGTTCGCTCTACATGGATATCGTACCTCATCTAGGACGTCAACCGGGGCAACTCCTTTCTCTCTGGTTTATGGTATGGAGGCGGTCTTGCCAATCGAAGTACAAATACCTTCCCTCCGGATAATGAAGGATGCAAATCTGAACGAAGATGATTGGATCCAGACACGACTTGATCAACTCAACCTCATTGATGAAAAGAGACTTGCTGCTATCTGCCATGGTCAGACGTATCAGAAACGGATGATCAGGGCATTTAACAAAAAGGTCAGACCACAGGAATATCGAGTTGGGGATCTGGTAATCAAGAGAATCATCCTTCCTCAGAGTGATCCAAGGGGCAAATGGACCCCTACGTACGAAGGGCCATTTGTGGTTAAGCATGTGTTCTCAGGAGGAGCAATGATATTAACCAACATGGATGGTGACGACCTTCCTCACCCCGCCAATGCAGACATAGTAAAAAAATACTACGCATAAAAAAAGACCCGCTAGGCTGACATGCCTAGGCAAAAGTTAGGGCTTCCCGTCGAACCAAAAGGGTTCGGGCAAAATGAAGGGATGAAATGAAAAAAAAACTGTACACCCGGCAAGTCGAAAACCTGAAAAGGCGGCTTGGGCAAAAATGGGTATCCCGGTGGACTGAAAACCCGAAAGGGCGGCTCAGGCAAAAATTAGGGATAAAGCGTAATACTATGTCTCATTGATCACTTTGCATCCAGAATCCGGTATCTATATCAAGTTCAGACAGCATCGATCAGTCAGCTTCACCTTCAACCAAGGTCATCAAGTGATGAGACGCTCGGAGTTATAAAGGCAATAGCAGAGTTGAAACCCAGTGGGATCATTCATATTTCACACAGCTGTTTTATTTTCTTTTGTACAAATTTTGTATAAACTCTCTTGTTCGGCGGCGTTCCTCTTACTAGGACGTCAGCCTCTTGTACACAAAACGCCTATTCACAGGCCATTCAAAATCAATGCAAATATATTTTCAGTTAAACGTGCCAAGTGTTTTTCTTTTTCCGTTTTGTTTTGCGAAGAACGTCCAAGGTTCAATTTGTGATATATGCATTGACAATAATTTGCTACCTCATGAATATTTGTATACGAAACAAAGGATTTTATTACAGGTGACACTAGAAACAGGGGCAATAAAGAGTTGTCTAAGCAATCTAATTGTTCTGTCCTCCAAGGTACCAAGGCAGGTTCAATTAAAGAACATCACCAGTACATCTCAATTCCCCAAAGAGTAAGCAGTCAATACACTCTTCTCCAAGCGAAGTTATCAAATCTTAAGGAAATTGAGTATCCTCCCGTAGATCTCAATAATTCCCCAGCAGCACGTCTATTCTTAACAAGCATCCCCGGCAGTCTCGGTCTGAAGATTGTTCCCCGGCGGCGTATCAACATTCAAAGGAATCACTTCCCCAGCGTATCAAAACTTCCCCAGAAGAGTCCAATCCAATTCCCCAGGAAATTTGGAATTCACATCCCCAAGCAGTAAGCATATCCCCAGTAGATTCTGGAAGCTTATCCCCTCGCAGAACGCGAACGCGTCGTCTGGCTTGATTTAAAGAGTTATTTCCTTAACAGGATATAACTGGGTTATCCTCAGCCAAAAGCCACGGAAAGAGCGTCCTCGACGGAGTCTTCTTGCCCCAGCGAAGTCCATCAACACTTCTTATACAACAAGGGTATCCCCAGCAAATTATTATCAACACTCAGCAAGGCATCCCTCTTCCCACAGAGTATTGCTTCCCAGCATGGTCGCTAGAGTATCTTTTCTCCCCGCAGAATCTTCCATTTGCCAAGTTCATTCCGCAACGGAGTCATCTTCTCCTACCGGTATTCTTGCAGTTATCATCCCCAGCGGAAGCAAAATCTATTCTTCAACATCAGCCCAGGATATGACTTCCCGGCACCCGTCAAGGATTTAATTTCCTAGACAAAAACATACATAAAACATTACATACATCATTATAGCATGCATAGACGCATCATATCATACAAATCTCATTTATGTTAGGAACATCATTGCTTGATCCATATCATCCATTGCATATGACTGACCTTTACCTTTCAGGAAAGATTCAGCTAAATTCTCAGTCATATTTCAAGACCTAGACCGGTTCAGTTAATCGACTCTAAGGATTTCTTATCCAGTCCAAGGCCTTCTCTAGTCCAGCTAAATCGACTCCCAACAGATTTTTCTGATAAAGACTCAGCAGAAGTTATTCCAGATTATAATCTCCTATGGTTCCCTCTCCGACGGTGAGTGAGGTGGTAAGTCCTTTTCAGATGTTTCCCTCTCCGACGGTGAGTGAGGTGATAGTCTCCTATGGTTCCCTCTCCGACGGTGAGTGAGGTGGTAATCCCTTTTCAGATGTTTCCCTCTCCGACGGTGATTGAGGTGATAGTCTCCTATGGTTCCCTCTCCGACGGTGAGTGAGGTGGTAATCCCTTTTCAGATGTCTCCCTCTCCGACGGTGAGTGAGGTGATAGTCTCCTATGGTTCCCTCTCCGACGGTGAGTGAGGTGGTAAGTCCTTTTCAGATGTTTCCCTCTCCGACGGTGAGTGAAGTGATAGTCTCCTATGGTTCCCTCTCCGACAGTGAGTGAGGTGGTAATCCCTTTTCAGATGTTTCCCTCTCCGACGGTGAGTGAGGTGATAGTCTCCTATGGTTCCCTCTCCGACGGTGAGTGAGGTGGTAAGTCCTTTTCAGATGTTTCCCTCTCCGACGGTGAGTGAGGTGATAGTCTCCTATGGTTCCCTCTCCGACGGTGAGTGAGGTGGTAATCCCTTTTCAGATGTTTCCCTCTCCGACGGTGAGTGAGGTGATAGTCTCCTATGGTTCCCTCTCCGACGGTGAGTGAGGTGGTAATCCCTTTTCAGATGTTTCCCTCTCCGAAGATGAGTGAGGTGATAGTCTCCTATGGTTCCCTCTCCGACGGTGAGTGAGGTGGTAATCCCTTTTCAGATGTCTCCCTCTCCGACGGTGAGTGAGGTGATAGTCTCCTATGGTTCCCTCTCCGACGGTGAGTGAGGTGGTAAGTCCTTTTCAGATGTTTCCCTCTCCGACGGTGAGTGAGGTGATAGTCTCCTATGGTTCCCTCTCCGACGGTGAGTGAGGTGGTAATCCCTTTTCAGATGTTTCCCTCTCCGACGGTGAGTGAGGTGATAGTCTCCTATGGTTCCCTCTCCGACGGTGAGTGAGGTGGTAATCCCTTTTCAGATGTTTCCCTCTCCAACGGTGAGTGAGGTGATAGTCTCCTATGGTTCCCTCTCTGACGGTGAGTGAGGTGGTAATTCCTTTTCAGATGTTTCCCTCTCCGACGGTGAGTGAGGTGATAGTCTCCTATGGTTCCCTCTCCGACGGTGAGTGAGGTAATAATTCCTTTTCTATGGTCCCCTCTCTGACGGTGAGTGAGGTGATAATTCCTTTTCAGATGATTCCCTCTCCGACGGTGAGTGAGGTGATAATTCCTTTTCTTATGGTTCCCTCTCCGACGGTGAGTGAGGTGATTTCCTTTCAGATTATAATTGTCTATGGTTCTCTTCCCGATCCTGCGAAGATGGTATTTCCCACCAAGATTTTCTCAACGAGCGTTGTTGAAGTTAAAATCACCCAAGGTTCTCTTACCGTTCATGCTAAGGTAGTAACCATCCCTGGTTCATTCATCATCTTTTGAAGCTCCAGACTCAGCTCCTGTAACCAGTCAGGACATATCTATGCCAAGCATCTGAAAACCAGTTCTTGCAACGTGTCAGATACTCTCTTTTATTTTGCAGGTATGCAGGTTCTCGCTAAGGAATCTCTTACGCGATCAACATCTAGATGGCATCTATAAGTCCATCATCCTATCCAGCAATCTCTAAATGGCATCTATAAGCCCATTCCCATCATCACTGCTACTATGTGAGCGCAAATTTCTGGGCACTCTAGTGTTCAATCATCTTCTACCTTCGGATTACGAAAGGCACGTCAGCCAATCTGCATCCTCAGGTCTAAGGAGATTGAACAGGGGCAACTGTTGTACCCCAAAATTTGCCCTCCCATATTCTTCAAGAAATTGCCAAGTCAAGCTGCAAAATTCCCCAAGGGTTGCACAGTGCAAAGGTCTCCTATACAGTCAAGATTAGGGTTTTGAATCTGATCAAGAAAATGAAGTTTCCAAAGGTCCAATCAAGTCTCCTATGCCTACAAATATGGTCAAGCATCCTCATATCAAGTTTCAAGACATTCAGCTCAAAATTGCACAGTCAAAACCCTAAATTGCACTACAGTCAACTGTAGGGGCAAAATGGTCATTTGACAGTCAAAAGTTCAAATTTTTGGTCAACATATCATTTTGAAGCCACAAACATCATTTGATCAATGCTTGATCATGATTCTCAAAATTTGGCTCAAAAATCATCAAGATGCAAAAGTTTCCTTATTTGGACAGTTGAAAAAGTCAACTGAAATTGACCAGGGCATAACTTTCACATGGATTATCAGAAAAATTCCATCCAAAGCTCATTTTGAATAGAAAGACATTTCCTACAACTCATCTTCATACTTCAAGTCCAAGAAATTCTCTCACAAAAAGTTATCAATTTCAACATTATAGGTCATTTTCAAAAGTCAACAAAAAGGGACTTTACGTCAAAGGCCATAACTTGAGATTGGTAAATCAAAATGACATGGGACCAAAGGCATTGGTCAGAGGACTCAAAGACCTTTCCAAAATGTCCAAGAACATGAGAAAAGCTTAAAAATTGAGCAAGTTATGCCTTGTGGAAGTTGGGAAATTTTTGGATATTTTGAAAAGTCAACATTGATCCAAATGACCTAAAATTGCTAATGGGCCCATTTTTCTTCCACAATTCATCATTCCAAGCATGTGCACGACCACTTGGCCCAAAGGGAAGTATTTTCTCATTTTTTATTTATTTATTTGAATTTTTATTTATATTAATTCATTTAAATCATTTAAATATATGAAAAATACTTAATTTAACCTAACAAATCTTTTTGCACATGTTTTAGTCTCAATAATTCGTGCACATTCAAATATGGGAAGATTTGGTTTGATTGGATCCTAATTGATACAAAATTGTATGGAAAAGATTGAAAAAACAAAGCTTGAAAATCCAATCTTCAAAATCATCATTGCATTGGATTTATTCTACTTTTCTTGACCTAATGGACTCACTACATATGCTAGAACACAACCCTAATCAGAAGACACGCACAGCTGCTCAAGAAGGCCATTAACAAACTTGAAAAAATTGTCAACAAAGTCAATTCTGAAAACATCCTTCCAGGGCGATTCAAGACCTAATTCTTGTTCCATTAGCTTCCTTGGAGATCACTGAACGCATTCCAATCAAAGACAACAATCAAAACGCCCAGAATCGGTATAATGAAGTCAGACTGTCTCAAACAAAATCCATGATCGTGTTTTGACATATAGGCATTCTTATGGCATTTTAATTACTGATTTACATTCCTTATGCCTTTCTAATGCTAACCATATGATTCAATTATGTTTTTATGTTGTGTACACGATTATGCCATTGGTGATTTTTAGGGTTTGCAGAGCTTCAGATTAGGGGTTTCTAATCAAGGAAAAATTGGTCTTCAAGACCCATACCATTAGATTCAGCAGGCTTGAACGATCACAAGCCACCCATCGCGCCTAATTTATTGACCCTCTAAGACCTATTCGCTATTTTCTGGTAGCATGCCTAAGAAAACGTGTATAAAACCGTTGCCTCATGTTTTTGTATTTCAGGGATGGTGGAGACGATGACGTCGTGGCTGCCAACGATTGGCAGGTTTAAAATTCGCGCGCGTTTGTGGCCACTAACGTTTCTTTCTTTTATATTATTTATGCGTTATTAATATATTGAATGCGTAAACTGGCTCAGCTGGCAAAGTGTAGTGATGTTAACCCTCATGACCTGGGTTCGAGCCCCAGGTCTACGTTTATTTCCATATTATTTTGCAAAACATGTTCATGTGTAGTTTCAAAAGTGAAGCGCATCATACACTCTCAAAGATCAACGTCCATCTGGCCAGGCTCATCAGATCAATGGCTATGGATTGAGGAGCACCATAAACCCTAGTCAACACATATGTACGTGTCATGCAAAAAGTCAAAAGGGCCATGCTCAGTGGGCCAGAATTGCTTGGATTTAACCTCCCATTTGGGGTCTGAACCCCCTAGGTTTGCCAATTTATTTTCTTTCTCCTTTATTTTTTATTTATACTTTCTTTTAAATTCTTGCTTTATTAATTAAATTAATTATTTTCATAAACATAAAAATACACAAAAAAATCAGAAAAGAGAAAAAAACAATAAATATTTTTATTTTAATATTTTCTTGTAAATAAATGCATGTAAATTAATTAGTTTAAAATAGGGTTTTAATTTTAATTTCTTTCATAACAAAAATCTAAAAAATATAGAATTAGGTTTAATAAATTTTTTTATTCCCTTTAATTTTTCTTTTTTTTTTCACAATAATATTATTTATTTTATTTATTTTCATAATTAAAATTGTATATAAGAATTAGGTTTAATTTAGGTTTAATTCTAATATTTTCTTAATAAATTAAAATAAAATAGAATTAGGGTTAGTAGTTAATTTTAATTAATTCTTTCTTTTTTCTATTAAATCCTAAAACACTAAAAAACACCAAAAACAAGTCCTTTCTTTCTTTTAATATTAATTAATTTTGTCATGTAATTTAATTTTGCAAAAGGGTCCAACGCCCTCGTTTCGTTCTTAATTTCTTATTAATTCGCGTATTTATTTTATAATAATTATGTACCTCTCCCGAAGCCCTGTAAATAACTTCTCGCACTTTTCAATTCTTTATTTTACTTTGTTTATTTATTTTCTGTCAAATCGGGTCCTGGTTAATTTTGGCGATGTGGACCCGCGCCATTTGTAATAGCTTAGAATTTACTTTCCTCGCAACTTTTAACTGTTAAACAAAGCATGCAAGAATGAATGGCCTTAAATAAAAACAAAAGCGTAGAACACCAATAACATGACAAGACAAATACAAATGAAAACGACACACGAATCGCACACACCACCCCTAGGGTACGCCTCACTGTTGCCTTGCCTCGAAAGGTGATCATCGAGTAGAGGATGTCTTAGTAAGTCCTCATGATCCGGGAACCTGGCATGAGGGTAGCTTCTAAGGTATCTTCCTATTGCTCTGGTGATCACCATGTCCCGAACCTTCAAATTGACCCGAACACCTCCAACGGTGGTGCTACCTACCTCTCAATGGTGGGATGGCACTACTTTAAAGGACATTTACACAGACGAATTCCTTAGGGTAGGTAGACGACTCTAGATACTTGCTCTAAATTTCAAAACAAAACAAAATACTGTTCACACCAACACATTTTCAAAAAGCTTTCGAAAGCAATTTTTCAAACACTCTTGAGGACTGATACAAGAGTCGAACTGGAATTTTCAAAGAAACTTTTTAAAACCCACAATTGAAAAGCAAACAAACCATTTTTGAAAACACAAGTGAGCAAGTATCTAAGAGCCCATGGATAACCATGGATAGAAAGGGTGCTAACACCTTCCCTTTCTATAACCTACCTCTCGAACCGAGAGCAATCTCTATAAGGAATTTTTCTGTGCTTTTGTCCTTTCCATTTGGAGAAAATAAAAGACGGTGGCGACTCTTGCTTCTGCGACATTTCGCGAACCAGCGTTAAACAGTCAGTTCCAGATCCACCGATCACACATGGTATGCTGACTTCGTCAACTATTTAGCTGCCGGTGTTTTACCACCTGATTTAACGTACCAACAGCAGAAGAAATTTTTCCATGACCTTAAACACTACTTTTGGGATGAACCATTACTCTTTAAAAGAGGCGCCGATGGTATCTACCGTCGCTGCGTTCCCAATGATGAAATAAACGACGTCATTTCCCATTGTCATTCCGCCCCTTATGGTGGACACGCTAGTACATCGAAAACATGTGCAAAAATACTTCAAGCTGGCTTCTTTTGGCCTACCTTATGGAAAGACGTTCGCGTAGCAATTATGAACTGCGATAGATGTCAACGCACAGGAAATATATCTAGACGAGACGAAATGCCACAAAAAGGAATCCTCGAAGTAGAAGTTTTCGATGTGTGGGGAATTGATTTCACGGGACCTTTCCCCGCATCCTTTGGAAATAAATATATTTTGGTAGCCGTCGACTATGTATCAAAATGGATTGTAGCCATCGCCGCACCCGCAAACGATACACGTGTGGTACTAAAACTATTCAAGAATATTATCTTCCCATGATTCGGTGTACCAAGACTAGTGATCAGCGATGGTGGCTCACATTTTATCTCCAGAATCTTCGAAAGGTTACTTTCCGAATATGGCGTTAAACACCGCATAGCCACACCATACCATCCTCAAACAAGTGGACAAGTGGAAGTGTCAAATAGGGAGATCAAACAAATACTTGAGAAAACCGTAGCCACATCCAGAAAAGACTGGTCCTCCAAGCTCAACGATGCTCTTTGGGCATATCGGACAGCTTTCAAAACTCCTAACGGAACAACGTCGTTCAAGTTAGTTTATGGAAAATCTTATCATTTGCCAGTAGAATTAGAACATAAAGCTTATTGGGCGATAAAAACCCTTAACTTAAATTATGAGTGCTGGCGAGAAACGTGTATTAGATATCCATGAACTAGAAGAATTGCGTCTAGACGCTTATGAAAATGCCAAAATCTATAAAGAACGAACAAAAAAATGGCACGATAAGCGTATCTCGCGGAAAGACTTTAAGGAAGGAGACATCGTACTCCTATTCAACTCTAGACTGAAACTTTTCCCGAGTAAATTACGTTCCAGATGGTCCGGACCGTTCGAAATTAACAAAGTTTTCCCAAGTGGTGCGATAGAAATTAAAGGTAGTTCTATCGAACCATTCATAGTTAATGGCCAGCGCTTAAAGCACTATTTCAACGTCGGAAATATCGACTTCTCGGCTTATCTTCAGTTAAGTGAGCCGCCTACCCCGCTACCTAACTGAATAGGTATTTACTATCGAGCCGTCGACATAAAATAAAGGCGCTTCGTGGGAGGCAACCCATGTTTTACTTTAATTATTTTTTCTGCTTTAACATGCTTTTCTTTTTCTTTTCTTTTTCTTAATCTTTAAAACATTTTCATAATTGCATTTCTTACTCCTTTCTATTTTTCTTCTGTTTTTATTTCTCCCTTTCATCTTTCTTTTTCTTTTTTAATTTAACTTTGGCAGTTTCCTAACCCGAAAATACTTACTTAATTTCCTTTTCTTTCAAACATTTTTCAAATATTTTCAGGGGGATAATTCTTTTACTTTCACATTTCACGCTATGGATTGTGCAAACTTCATGAATGTCAAATTGCGAAGCCGACACCAGAGAAGACGGTTTGCAAACCTGGGTGAACGGGAGATGTGTCCTACTATATATGCAGATGATCATGCTATGGCTGCCCTTGGCATTCATGAGAGTGTCATGTACTTGCTGCACCAGATTGGTTGGGACACCGCTCCTATCCGTCGAAGGTTCTGTACCTACAAAAGGATGACTCTTGAGTTTCTCAGCACCTTGAGTTTTATTCCAAATCATGGAATGGGATTCAACCGTGGGTTAATTACATTCAGAATGTTTAACATGGATTACACTTACAACCTGCAGGAGTTTAGCCAGCTGCTTGGGTTCCCTTTTGGACCCGATGTTATCAGTATGACACAGGAGAACCTTTTGCCTGTATCTGAGCTTGACTTTTTCTGGGGAAGCATAGCTGGTATTAACCATCCTGAGCCGTCAGATCTGTACTCTGAATGCATTCATAACCCGGCTGTTGTACCCCAAAATTTTCCCTCCCATTTCTCATTGATTTCTCATCACTAAGCCCTTGGAGCTCAAGATCCAGTTAGGGTTTCATCTGCTCAAGACTTCTCCTTGCACTGTTGACCCAAATTAGGGTTTGTGTTTGCACAAAGATGTTTTGACCTAAATTGCCTAAAGTTACTTTCATGCTTCATATTGGACTCCCAAGTTTATCCATACCAAGTTTCAAGTCTTGATTCCAAGTTTTGCCCAGTCAATTGGACAGTTGACCTAGAAATCAACTGTATTGGGGAAAAGTCAACTGTGGCCAATTGACAGTCAAATCTCATGAAAGTTGACCCACATCAACATTATGAACTCACATGGACCATTTGATCAAGTTTGGATCACAATTCCACAAGAAATTTGATCAGATCACCAAAAGGGCAAAATGGTCATTTTTAGGGTTTTGACTGCACAAAGGCAATTTTTGATTGTTTGACCTAGCCAATGGAAAACCAAGCTCACATATGGACTCAAGGACCCCATGGAATTGTCTTGACATGCTCAACAAGTTCAAAAGATCCCAAATGCACAAAATTGACAGTTGAATTTCCCAGTCGATTGATCAATTTTGACTGTATACTAAAAAGTCAAACTTTGACTTTTTGGTCAAAATCAAGTGTCAAGATTCATTTTTCATCAAAACATGCCAAATCATGAAACTTGTTCATCAAGAAATCAAGAAATGCAAATTAGGGTTTGAAATGAAGATTTTTCATAACTTAGAATTTTTCTAAGTTATGAAAAACCCTAATTTTTTCCTAACTTTGTCCCACTTTCTCACCAAGATTCATTTGGATTCAAGCAAAAGTCAAAACATGAAAGTTGTAGCCTATTGCATAATCTACAACTTTGGTTCACAAAGTTTTCCCAAAAGAAGCTCGTATCTCAAGTTACAATTTTTGGAACAAGGGCACCAAACCATTCTTAACTTAGAGAAAATTTGACCTATTTTAGGCAAGGTTTTTACCTAACTTCAAGACCATTTTTCATATACTTCCACTTGGAATTTCAATTTGCATTTCAAAGATGGATTGTAGTACACATTCCAAGCTTTCCAAAATGTCCAAGAACTCATCAAACAACCTCATGGTTAGGGAGATTCGAATTTGGCAATATGGGAAAAACTCACTTTTGTTATGGCGAATTTCCATGTTCATACACTTAGGCAATTTTCAAATCAGCATGCATTTCTTGATTACAGGCCCTAAAACCCTTTAAAACTCAATAATTCAATGCTAAACCATTGTGCCAAGATGTTGTTCTATGCATTTAGACATTACATGGAGAATTAATCCTTATTTAGAAAAAGCAATATATCCATTTTGATAAAGTTGCACTTTATGTCAAATTTGCAATCCAAGTGGTACAGTTCAAATCTCTTTGGCACAAGTTTATGAACAAAACACACTGATCAAGGGGAAGGTTAGCAGCATAGCTTGGGGGCCTGCATCAGTCTAGAACACCAAGTTGCCTTTTGTTGCTTAAAGTGTAAAAAACATAGCATATCATCCAACAACTTTCATCTCAGCAAACCAAGCCTTAAGAAAAGTTATCAAACACATTCAAGACATCCATCCTAAGCTGAAACACGAGCCTAGCATCCCTCATATCTCCCCATTCCCAGAATCACCCTCAAACTGCCCAAACAGAGCATTTGCTGCAGTTTGAGTTCCATAGCTCAAACCTTCCATGCATTCTTGCTAAAAACACATCAAACACATCCCATAATATCCCTTGAAGCTATTCCAAACCTCAAACACGACCTGTAACACTCCCAGGCAACGTCACCATTTTCATTTTCTTGTTTTGAAGCTGAAGTTCCATAGCACGATTCAAAAGGTTTCAAGACAAAGTAAAGCTTGGAATAGCATCCCTGGACATCAAGGAAGCTGTACCAATCATCACCTTGCACTGAAAGTACCTCAATCACCAGATACAACTTCAACTGAACAGGTAAGTTCATGAACTCGAATCTCTCTATCCAAGCATTGTTAGCTTTAGTTTGTGAAGAAAACATGTCACATTCATAGCCCTGAACATGCCCATGTAATTAGATTTCATTTATATTATGTATGCTTAGAGAATTTTAAGTCTGAATATTGAATAAAAACTAGGTCAGGAATTGGGGGAGAAGAAATTCTCTCTCATTTCTGAGAGTTAGATTGACTTCTTTATATGTCTAGAATAGTGGCTTCAAGCTCTACAGGTTTCATGTTGGAAGATTTGGCAAAAGATCAAAGAATCAGGAGTTAGGGATTGGAGAAGAAAGGTGCGTGTTTTTTGAATTTGTTTGTCTGAAGGTTGAAGACAACAACTTTCTGGGCTGGGCTTTGTTTGTCATTTCTGTTTACACATTATTTTCACTTTGACACCCCCTAGGCCCATTTTGCTTATTTGCATGATTTTTTGACTTTTCTTTTTTTATTCTGACTTATTTATTTTTGCTAATAATATTAAAAACATAAAAAATATTTTTCACACCATTTTTATATTTTTTAGGCATTTATTTGTTTATATTGATATTTGTATGTACATAAATACATAATATTATTATTTAGAATAACTAGAAAAAATAATGTAAACACATTCATTTTTTGATTTTTATTTTATTTTATCTTCTGAAAATATTTTATATAAAATATACTTTTTTTATAAGTATTAAATATTATTATTTTGTATATATAATACATATTTAGAAAATAATACAAATACATATATATATATATATATATATATATATATATATATATATATATATATATATATATATATATATATATATATATATATATATATATATATATATATATATATATATATATATATATATATATATATATATATATATATATATATATATATATATATATATATATATATATATATATATATATATATTAATATATTTAGGTTAAAATACAAAATATACACATTTTTATTTTTATTAATATTTAACATTAAAAAATACCTTTTTTGATAAATATACTTCATTTTATTTTATTTTTGTATATAATAATAAACATTGTATATATCAAATAATTAATACCTTTTACTTAATAAAATTAGGGTTTTGCCCTAAACATAAAAAACTCCAAAAAATAATACTTGTTATTTTTGTTTATTTGACATAAAAATACTTTTTTTTCATACATATAAAAAGCCTTTTTTGCATCTTGCATATTTATTTTATTTATCTTATTTAATTTGTGCAATTAAATATCTTGTAAATAATTCCAAATTGATGTAATAGTTAGGTTTAATTTCCTTGTCAAATACCCCCCATTTGAACATTTGTACCCCCCCTTCCCATATTGTGTTGTAATAGCTTAGGAACTTTAATTTTCGCACTTTAAAGTTTTCTAAATATACCATGATAGAATTAGGGTTTGTATGCGAATAAAAACAACAAAAATAGTTTGACCTAATTTCAAGATAATCAAGCATGAAAATGGATAACACTAATCACACTTGCACCCCTAGGGTATTCCACTTGTTGCCTTCAATAATGGGTCATATTGCATGTTAGGTCTCTTTGGGCAAAACAAATACAAAATCAAATGATCATAGTCCCTCGATGACGCTGTCGAAAGTTGCCTAAAAAATGATCAAGTCCCTTAAAGGAAAATTGCCCAAAGATACTTGGCACCATTACAATCATGGTCTAGACAATGACCCACACCAGTCCCTTTCACATCCTAACACAAGATTGTCCACCAAATGCAATGGTGGAACAAAATTGTTAAAAGGGTTAAAACATAGCAAAAATATTTGAGAACTTTAGGGTAGATAGCTCTTAAGTACTTATCAACTTGCGAAACAAAAACACTTGACTATTTTTCAAACCACACTTCACAAACACTTTCAAAACAAACTTTCAAAAAAACTTGAAACATCTTTTCAAAAAGACAAACGCCTTTTGTAAAACATTCGAGTAAAGAATTGTTACAAGGGTAGCCTAGACAAGGCATCTTTTTCAAAACATTTTCAAAACCACGCACAAAGCACCGTTTCAAACAATTGAAAACCAAGGCAAGTTGATCTAAGCAAGTACCTAAGAGCCCATGGATAACCATGGATAGAAAGGGTGCTAATACCTTCCCTTTCTATAATCTACTCCCCGAACCCAAGAAAATATCTCAAAGGTTTTTTGCTGTGCTTTTTAAACCTTTCCTTAGGATAAAATAAAAAAGTCGGTGGCGACTCTTGCTCAACCGAAACATTTGCGAAAACAAACGCAAAACACTAGTCAGTTCTCCCACCGTACCACAGAACTGGCGACTCTGCTGGGGACAAATTTAAAAGTGGAGTAACCTTAGGGCTTAGATCACCCTCTTGCATGACTAATTGTTTGATTTAATTGCTTTATATTTTGGCTCTTTTGTTTGGGTTTGCAATCCTACACCCGGATTCTGGGAAACATTCATAGATAGCAATACGTTGTGGAAACTGTGCGGGGTATACCGACACGGTTGAAGCAATAGCTATATTAGTGCGACATATTTGTGAGTACCGGTAACCCTTGAGTTCAATCAAGGAGAGTACGGGGCCGCTGAGTGATGTCACTAAGCACTAATGACCTAGAACCTTACTTGACCATCTTGGCCTTTTATTAGGGGTAGTGAGATGACCGGCTTTGGTGCAGTCCGAAGTTGGTAGATACTCGATACTACACTCATTGAGGGTTGTTTTCTTGGAATATTTTGGTCGCTAGTTAAGTGGCTAAACCAAAACAATGAACAATGAAAACAATCCAGTGATATTGAGCTCCTTAGAACTCGGTTACTATTTATAGGACAGGTTTTTAAGCCAACTACACTCAAGAGGGTACTTACCTATGAAACCCCATGCAAGCCTGAAACTAGGGTTTGGTGTGAATTGCTTGTACATATTTTTTGTGCATACATCATAAACATCATAAAGCATCATATGCATTCACTAACCATTTCAAGGGTTTGGATCTTCATCTTTGTTCTTGTTTTGTAGGTCATGGAAATTCCTCGCAGAAAAACCATCCAAGTCAACCTTGTGAGAATCACTCCTCAACTCAAGGAGCTCACCTCAAGAATTCCGGAAAGCTCATCCTTCAGTGAAAGACATGGTAGACTGCTCAGCTTAGTCAACACCAACATTGAAGAAGACATGATGAAAGTGCTATTCCAGTTCTTTGGCCCTCTTCACCACTGTTTCACTTTCCCTGACTATCAGTTGGTACCCACTTTGGAGGAGTTTTCTCAACTCCTGAGAATTCCTGTCCTTAATCAACTACCCTTCAACGGTACGGAAAAGGAACCAAAGCCTGAAGATGTTGCTCAAGCATTACATCTACAACCTTCTGACATCAAGGGGCATTGGGAAACCAGAAGCGGCGTCAAAGGATTCTTAGCAAAATTCTTGTTTGAGAAGGCACAAGAATGTTGGAATTCATTGGACCTACAAGCCTTTGAAGAAATTGTGGCACTCCTTATCTATGGGTTGGTCTTGTTCCCAAATTCTGACCAATTGGTAGATGCCAACGCCGTCAAAATCTTCTTGTCCAGAAATCCAATACCAACATTGCTTGGGGACATTCTTCACTCATTTTACACACGAACAATGAGAAAGAGGGGTGTTCTCATGTGCTGTACTCCTCTCCTTGCAAGGTGGTTTATTTCGCACCTTCCACAATTTGTCTTGAAGAATGACCAAGGCTCAAGGTGGTCCCAACGGTTGATGACTCTTACTCACTCTGATGTACATTGGTGTTCTCGGTCCAGAGAAAATGTCATCATCGTCGATCGTTGCGGAGAGTTTCCTAATGTTCCTTTACTTGGAATCAGAGGAGGTATCACCTACAACCCTTGCCTAGCTTTGAGGCAATTTGGATATGCACGGAGGGATGGCCCTCACGACATGTTGATTCCTGACCTAGTTTTTGACTTCGACAACGATGCGCAAGGACTTCGCCAAAGATTCATCAGAGCTTGGGGGAGGCCCAACAAGGTTGATAGCAAGACACTGGGACACAAGAACTCCATCCCTATTGAGCCTTATCTCAAGTGGGTACGAGCCCGAGCCCAGAGTCTAATGATGCCTTATCCTCATGTTCTCCCTGTGATTAAAGAGCCCGTCAAGGAAGGAGAGGTTCCCTACACCATCCTATATCCTGACATGCCTACATCGTGGGAGGAAATGCAGAAAAGTTGGATTCAGCTCAAGGAGGAACGAAACACTTTTGAAGCCAGCTTCTACGCCAGTGAGAAGAAGGTTTTAGAGCTCACCCGCCGACTCCATGAGCAAGAGGCCCTTAACACCTACATCGCACCAAAGAGGATGCGCAATGTATTTTTACCTTGAGAAGTTGTCTTTGTAATATTTGGCCCATGGGGCATTTATGTACTAACAAATTTCTTCTTATTAATATGACGTGCGTTCTTCTTTGTCTGCAACAATTTTGAATGTTCTAAATCCTTGAATGCATTGCATACATAAACATACCATTCATCATGTGCATAAGCAGGTCTCACGCCAGGTTTCCTTATCTGTCTGTTGTTTATTTCAGTAGGATGGATCTCGAGCAAACAGTCAAAGACCTGCAAGCTCAAAATGCACAGTTTCAGCAACTCCTGACGACCTTGGCTAAGGGTCAGGAGGATCTAAAGACCTTGCTGGGGAATAAAGACCCAGTGAAAAAGAAGAAAAAGAGACTCGGGGTGGCTACTTTAGGGAGAAGATTTGACGGAGAGGCCGGGAGAGTGCTTGAATTTCCTCTTATTTCTGATGAAGGAACCAGTAAAGGAGGTGGGGTTGCGGTACCTTCCGAGTCCGATGTAGAAGAAGAGGAGGTTGAAGAGGATGAAGACTACTCTGATCAACAATACCCTCCGGCTGATGATAAATACAAGGGTTTAGAAGATAGGTTGGCCGCCATGGAACTACAAAGGGTGCCGGGTTTGGATTTCGAAGACTTGGGTTTGGTTGCCGGGATTGTGATTCCCCCAAAGTTCAAAGTGCCAGTTTTTGTGAGGTATGACGGGCTGTCCTGTCCAAAAATGCATCTCAGGTCCTACGTAAGAAAGATCCAACCCTATACGGCAGATAAAAACCTTTGGATCCATTTCTTTCAAGACAGCCTTTCTGGGGCTCAATTGGAGTGGTTTTATCAGCTAGAGGGAACCAGCGTCCGAAATTGGGAAGACTTGGCCACCGCCTTTTACAAACAATATCAGTACAATTCTGACCTTGCTCCTACGCGTACCCAACTTCAGGGCATGTCATTGGGAACAGGTGAAGGATTCAAAGAATATGCACAAAAATGGAGGGATTTGGCTGGCAGGGTACAGCCTCCTTTAACCGACCGTGAACTTGTTGATATGTTTCTAGGGACCCTATCTGGGCCATTTTTCAATCATCTGATTGGTAACTCTTCCGCGGGGTTTACCGATTTGATCTTAACAGGCGAAAGAATAGAAGCTGGCATCAAGTCAGGGAAGATTCAGAAGGGTGCCGCTGCAAGTGTTGAGAAGAAGCCTTTTAAGAAGGAAACGGTTGTGGTATATTCTCAGAGAAGAGCAGGGAAGACTGAACGTCGGCCAACTGTAAGGGCCGTAATGATCCAAAATCCTTCAAGTGAGCAGCTTCTCTATAACCAGTCCAGACCAAATCAACAACGGGTGGAACGGCCACAACGGCAGTTCACCCGCATTAATATGACGCCAGCGCAAGTGCTTCCCCATCTGTTAAAGTTGAATCTCGCCACTATCAAAGAGGCACCAAAAAATGTGAATACGTCCTCTCCGCATTATCATCCTAATGCTAAATGCGCCTACCATTCTGACAGTGTCGGGCACGACACCAATGATTGTTGGGCACTCAAGCATAAAATCCAAGACCTGATAGAGGCGAAGGAGGTGGAGTTTGACGCTCCGGAGAAGCCTAATGTGATATCTGCTCCAATGCTGAAGCACGGCCGAAATGTCAATGCCATTGAAGAAGATTTGTATGTTGCTGATGTCAATGATCTGATAACTCCGTTGCTAACCATCAAGTTGAATCTGTTAAGGGCCGGGATCTTCCCGGGATGTAAAGAAGACTGCTATTGTTGTTACTCTCTGCCGTTTGATTGTCCATTACTGAAGAAAGGCATCCAAGGCCTAATGGACAGTCGACAAATTTTGTTTGAAAAAGTTTCTGCTACTCCAACCCATACTGAAGATGTCTCAATCATAACCATTCACGCCAATCTTTCCAAGGACGTCAAAAAGCCTGTTAGGATTACACCAGCTACGAAATCTGTTCCTTTGAAGATAACAATGCCAGGGCCTGTCCCCTATGTTTCTGAGAAGTCAATACCATGGAACTATGGCGGTGACGTCTACTACCATGGTATTAAACAAATCGAAATAACTGAAGAAATTTCGGATGATGAAGAAGCCATCATTGGTAACATTGCAGGCACGAGCAAAATCACCCGGAGCGGGAGAATATTTTCTCCAGAGATTGCCCCTCCAAGAGCAATCTTTGGACCCTCATCTGCCGACAAGGTCATCCCTGCACCAATAAAACTCTCTGCTAGAACCCCATTGATTGAAGATGTTGTTGTTCCTAGTACTGTCCCTCTTACCGCTGTTGATAAAGGTAAGGGAATCCAAGATGAGCTCGTCAGGACGAGGGCTCAACCCTTGGTCATCCCGGAAACCTCCAAGAAGGAAATGGATGAGATCTTGAAGATAATCAAAAGGAGTGATTACGATGTGGTAGAACAGCTGGGGCAAACCCCCTCAAAGATCTCCATGCTGGCACTACTACTTTGCTCGGAAGCGCATGCTAAAGCTTTGATAAAATTCCTGAAGGCAGCCCATGTGCCCCAGGAAACCTCTGCGGATCAATTCCAAAATTGCGTGGCCAGCCTTACTACGGATAATGGATTAGGTTTCTCTGATGCCGACCTAACTCCTAAAGGTAGAAACCACAATGATGCGTTGCACATTTCAGTCGAGTGCCGAGGAACTACTCTCGCACATGTCTTAGTCGACACTGGTTCGTCGCTGAATGTATTGCCTAAGAAGGCCTTGGACCGACTAGATTGTGAAGGGTTAGAGCAAAAGCCGAGTGATATTGTTGTCAGAGCTTTCGATGGTTCGAAGAGAATGGTCCATTGGGAGGTTGAAATTCCCATCAAGATAGGCACTGAGGTGTTTAAATCTACTTTCTATGTGATGGACATTCGTCCGTCATACTCTTGCTTGTTGGGTAGGCCTTGGATACACCATGCTGGGGCAGTCACCTCCTCCTTACATCAGATGTTGAAGTATCCTGTCAAGGGAAAGATCATTACCGTCCATGGTGAAGAGGAGTACATGATCAGCCATTTGAACTCCTTCCGGTATGTGGAGGTAGAGGGGGAGTTCATTGAGACACCTTTCCAGCATTTCGAAGAAGTCCTTCCTGAAATAACAGTAGCAAAGTTGGCAGTTGAAACACCGAGGCAGATGGCCAGGATGGCATCTCTGGAGGATGCAAGGGCCGCAATAAAGGAGGGGAAGAATTCAGCATGGGGGCAGTTGCCCGATATTCCACATAAGACAGACAAATTTGGATTAGGGTTCACTACCGCAGGCCAAAAAGCTATGCGCCGTTCGAAGATTGAAAGAGCGCCAGTCAAAATTTCTCCCTACGGAATCAACGCTTTGGAGGATGAAGACAAAGAGAGCAACATCGAAGAGTGGATTTACCCAACTGTCAAAGGAGGATTGTGCAACTGGGAGGCAAAAGACTTTGTCCCCATCACTTTTATTCATCAGTAATTTATCCGTCAAACATTTTCTATTTGGTCTGTAATATTTATTTTCAAACAATCCGTACACTATCTTTTCACCCCATGCCTTGCCCGGGGCATGTAGGTCCATTTGTAAGGGTTTTGATTATTTTTCATATCCATATGCCATGTTTAATGATTCATTGGACGTTTTTCATTTGATAAACTGCTGTGTTCATTTTCTTTCCTTTTGCATTTTTTGTTTAAGGATGGCTATCCCTTACACACACCCACACTCACAAATGTAGGTACCCATCCACTCCGGATTCCATGGGTGACTATTCTGCTATATCCTTCAATAACTCTGAAGATCTGGTCAATCAAGCCGAGTATGAAGATGACGAAGGTTGTGAAGTACCAGGGGAACTAGCCAGACTTCTACAGCAAGAAGAAAGGGCCATCTTACCTCACGAAGAGTCATTGGAAACTGTCAACTTAGGGACCGAGGAAGACCGGAAGGAGGTGCAAGTGTGTGCCAATCTGGAACCAAGTGTCAAGGAACGCCTGATACGGTTGTTGAATGAGTATGTTGAAATATTCGCTTGGTCTTATGAAGACATGCCGGGTTTAGACACAGACATCGTGGTTCACCGTCTCCCCACAAGAGAGGATTGTCCACCGATCAAGCAAAAAGTCCGCCGAATGAGGCCTGACATGTCTGAAAAAATCAAAGCAGAAGTGATGAAGCAATTCGACGCTGGCTTTCTGGCTGTTACGTCCTATCCTCAATGGGTCGCTAACATCGTGCCAGTACCTAAGAAAGATGGCAAAGTCAGGATGTGTGTGGACTACCGGGATTTGAATAGGGCCAGCCCCAAAGATGATTTTCCACTTCCACACATTGACATTTTGATCGACAATACAGCTCAGCACAAAGTGTTTTCCTTCATGGATGGATTCTCGGGCTACAATCAAATCAAAATGGCCCCCGAGGATATGGAGAAAACAACTTTTGTCACACAATGGGGCACTTTCTGTTACAAGGTGATGTTGTTCGGGTTGAAGAACGCAGGGGCAACTTATCAACACGCCATGGTAGCTTTGTTTCATGATATGATACATCATGAGATTGAAGTTTACGTAGACGATATGATAGCTCGGTCACAAACAGAGGAGGAGCACCTTGAACATCTAGAAAAGCTGTTTGCCAGATTGAAAGAATACAAACTCAGGTTGAATCCAAGTAAGTGCACTTTTGGAGTTAGGTCTGGTAAACTTCTAGGATTCATTGTAAGCAACAAAGGCATTGAAGTCGATCCAGCAAAAGTAAAAGCAATACAAGAGATGCCTGCTCCCCGTACTGAAAAGGAGGTTAGAGGATTCTTGGGGCGCTTGAACTATATTGCCAGATTCATCTCTCATCTGACTTCTACCTGTGAGCCAATTTTCAAACTCTTGAAGAAAGATCAGGTAGTCGAGTGGAACGATGATTGCCAAGCTGCTTTTGATAAGATCAAGGAGTATTTGCTAGAACCTCCTATTCTGATGCCACCCGTCGAAGGAAGACCATTGATCATGTATCTGACTGTCTTGGATAACTCAATGGGGTGTGTTTTGGCCCAGCATGACGAGTCTGGTCGAAAAGAGCATGCTATTTATTACCTTAGCAAAAAGTTTACCGACTGTGAGACTCGCTACTCACTGCTCGAGAAGACTTGCTGCGCTTTGGTATGGGTTGCTCGCCGACTAAGACAGTATATGTTGACTCATACTACCTTGTTGATTTCCAAAATGGATCCTATCAAGTATATCTTCGAAAAGCCCGCCTTATCCGGAAGAATAGCTAGATGGCAAATGATCCTAACTGAGTATGACATCCAGTACACCACCCAAAAAGCTATAAAAGGGAGTGTACTAGCTGACCATCTGGCTCATCAAGCTATCGAAGATTATCAACCCATGAGATTTGACTTCCCAGACGAGGACATCATGAATTTGGACAACATTGAAAGTAACAGACCGTATGACGGACCCGAAAAGGGATCCCGATGGACCCTGTACTTTGATGGTGCTTCAAATGCACTTGGAAATGGTATCGGCGCAGTGCTCATTTCTCCGGAAGGTTGTCACACACCTTTCACGGCCCGACTTTGCTTCAGCTGCACAAACAACATGGCTGAGTATGAAGCTTGCATCTTTGGTCTCAAGGCTCCTATAGACTTGGGGATCAAATCTTTGATCGTATTTGGGGACTCGGCTTTGGTTATCAGTCAAATCAAAGGAGAGTGGGATACCAAGCACCCTAATCTTATCCCATACAAAGAACATGTCTTGACATTGTTGCCTCATTTCGAGCAAATTACCTTCGAGCATTTCCCGCGAGAAGAGAATCAGCTAGCAGATGCTCTAGCTACGATGTCCTCCATGTTTAAATCAACTGGGATAACGAGGCTCCCCAAATCACCATCGAGTGAATGGATGAACCTGCACATTGTCACGAGATTAATACCGAAGAAGTAGTGGAACAACCCTGGTTCCATGAAATCAAAAGGTATCTCCAGACTAGAGATTATCCCGAAGGAGCTTCCGTAAATGACAAGAAGTTCTTAAGGAAATTCGCGGCTAAGTTCTTCCTGAGCAACGGCATCCTTTACAAACGAAGCCATGATTGTGTATTACTCCGATGCGTAGACAAAGCTGAAGCAGAGTTGATCATGACTGAGATACACAGCGGCACATTTGGCACTCACTTGAGCGGGCATACAATGGCTAAGAAGATCCTAAGGGCAGGCTATTACTGGTCTACCATGGAAGCTGACTGCCATCAACATTCTCGTACTTGCCACAAATGTCAAGTCTATGCTGACAAGGTTCATATCCCTCTGGTTCCTCTCAATGTTCTGACTGCTCCTTGGCCATTTGCAATGTGGGGCATTGATATGATTGGAGAGATCAAGCCCACGGCTTCCAACGGACATCGTTTCATCCTGGTTGCCATTGACTATTTCACCAAGTGGGTCGAAGCAGCTTCCTTCGCCTCTGTTACTAAAAATGTGGTTGCCCGCTTCATCAAGCAAAATCTCATATGCCGGTATGGTGTTCCAGACAGGATCATCACAGACAACGGTACAAATCCGAATAACACGATGATCACCGCATTGTGCGAACAGTTCAAGATTTATCATCACAATTCATCTCCCTATCGGCCGAAGATGAACGGTGTTGTTGAAGCTGCGAACAAAAACATTAAGAAGATCATTCAGAAAATGACAGTCACTTACAAAGACTGGCATGAGATGTTACCGTTTGCTCTACATGGATACCGTACGACGGCACGTACTTCAACCGGGGCAACCCCGTTTTCTTTGGTATATGGCATGGAAGCTGTCCTGCCTATGGAGGTTCAGATTCCTTCTCTAAGGATTATGAAAGACACAGGTTTGAATGAAGATGATTGGATTCAGACCCGAATTGATCAACTCAATCTGATCAACGAGAAGCGACTCGCTGCTATATGCCATGGTCAGACGTATCAAAAACGGATGATCAAGGCCTTCAATAAGAAAGTCAGACGTCAAGTGTATCAAGTCGGAGATCTCGTAATCAAGCGGATTATCCTGCCGCAAAGTGATCCCAGGGGCAAATGGACTCCTACATATGAAGGACCATTTGTGATCAAGAGCATATTTTCTGGTGGTGCAATGATTCTGACCACCATGGACGGCGACGATTTGCCGCACCCTGCGAACGCAGACATAGTCAAAAGATACTACGCATAAAATAACCCGACAAGTCGAAAACCCGAAAGGGCGGCTTGGGCAAAAATGGGCATCCCGGTAAACCGAAAACCCGAAAGGACGGTTCAGGCAAAAATTAGGGATAAAAACAAAAAATCTGTACACCCGGCAAGTTGAAAACCCGAAAGGGCGGCTTGGGCAAAAAGGGGTTTCCCGGTGGATCAAAAACCCGAAAGGGCGATTCAGGCAAAAGTTAGGGAATTAAAGCGTATGACTATGTCTCGTCGGGTCACTTCAAAGACAATCTCTTCATCAACCAGTTCTGGGCTTCTGATCAATCCAGTCATTGGCAGACGAAGCATTGAATGGGCAGATATTCGGAGTTGTGAAGGCTATAGCGGAATGGAATCCCATGGAATTATTTCACATAGCCATCTTTATTTTGTATAAATCTTTCAATATTTACGACAAAATCCTCTTACTAGGATGATTGTCTCCTTTGTACAAATATACTCAGAGAAAGTTAATACAAATACTCTTCCCAGAAATTTGTGTCATTTCCTTTTTCTTTTTTCTCTTGCACTAATTGTTTTATTTTGAGAAACGTCCAATGTTTTGTTAAATAGGCATATGCATTTGAACATAATCATTTCCTTATGAATCAAGAAAGAGGATTACCGATAGGTTGAAGGTGCAGTTGGATATCTTGATACCCTTCCAAAGAAAACCCTCAAGAGATTTGGAATCCATATCCCCAGCAAGTCTTGAAGCTTATCCCCGGTAGACTCTGAAAGCTTATCCCCTGCAGAGTACAGACGTCTCTCCCGAGCTTTATTCAAAGTTATTCCTCACAAGGGCTTATAACTGGGTTATCCTCAGCTAATTGCCACGGAAGATCGCACTCGGCAAATTTATTCCTATCCCCAGCGGAGTTCATCAGAGTTCCCCAACATAACTTATCAATACAATCCCCAGAGGAGTTTATCTTTGTTATCCCCAGCCAGAGAATCCTCCAGAATTCAACTCCCCTCAGAACTAAGTTTCAGTATCCCCAGCAGAGCTAAAACTTCAAACTATCAATCCCCAGCAGAGCCAGACTAGTGAACCTTCTCCCCACAGAAATGCTTCTCACTAGACTAGAGATTCTCAATCTTATCTCCCCAGCTTAAGTCTACCAAGTTCTAAAATCCCCAGTAGACATCATCAGAAATTCTCTTACCCTGCCAGTCACCAAGGAAATTCCAAGTCCCCGCAAGTGGTTCTAAGGCCCCTCGACGTTTGAAGGACTGGTATTCCCCAAACAAATTTGAAGACTTTCAGTTTTCAGTTCCTCATTGTATATTCGAAGATTCTACAGTGAAGGTCTCCTCAAGACAGGAATTCCCCAGAAGATTGGTATACAACCCAAGCTCCTTATTCCTCAGCAGCAACCAGGAATTATTCTTCCCGGCAGCAGTCAAGATGCTTTTATCTTCAGCCATCTCGGATTCATCTATCCTTCGCAAGACAGCTCTCCAGCTTACATGCCCATTCATTTACACATATCATATAACATACATTGCGTCATGCATCATGACATTGCATACAACTAACTCTTTACCTTCTCAGATAAGATCAGTCGATAGACTAAAATCATTATCTTCCGAGACACTTTTGAAAACAGTTTACGGACGCTTCCCAACAACAGATGCTGCTCTATTGCTTATTCAACTCCAAGATTTCTGAAAACAGTTCACGGGTTCTCCAAGTAACGGATGTTGACCTATCACTTGTTCAGATTCTTCTCAAGACTTCTGAAAACAGTTTATGGATTCTTCCCAACAACGGATGTTAATCTATCGCTTGTTCAGACTCTTCTCAACTTTTGAAAACAGTTTACGGACGCTTCCCAACAACGGATGCTGCTCTATTGTTTATTCAACTTCAAACTCCTGAAAACAGCTTACGGATTCCTCCCAACAATGGATGTTAATCTATCTCTTGTTCAGATTCAACCTCAACTCCTGAAAACAGTTCACAGATTCTCCAGGTACGGATGTCAATCTATTGCTTGTTCAGACCCCCAGTTCAGAGATGGTCCAAAGTATGGACACCTTTCTGATACTCATTCCAGATGGCATCTTTAAGCCCATCCCCGACAAGTTTCTGTCACTCCTCCCGATGGCATCGTTAAGCCCATCTTCAAATGGCATCTCTAAGCCCATTCCCGCATCCATTGCTTTGGCGAGTGCAAATTTAAGGGCACTCTAGTGTCCAATCTCCTTTTACCCTCGAGTCGCGAAAGGCAAACTTGCCAATCTAACTCTTCAGATTCAAGAAGATTGAACAGGGGCAACTGTTGTACCCCAAAATTTGCCCTCCCATTTCTCATTGATTTCTCATCACTAAGCCCTTGGAGCTCAAGATCCAGTTAGGGTTTCATCTGCTCAAGACTTCTCCTTGCACTGTTGACCCAAATTAGGGTTTGTGTTTGCACAAAGATGTTTTGACCTAAATTGCCTAAAGTGACTTTCATGCTTCATATTGGACTCCCAAGTTTATCCATACCAAGTTTCAAGTCTTGATTCCAAGTTTTGCCCAGTCAATTGGACAGTTGACCTAGAAATCAACTATATTAGGGAAAAAGTCAATTGTGGCCAATTGACAGTCAAATCTCATGAAAGTTGACCCACATCAACATTATGAACTCACATGGACCATTTGATCAAGTTTGGATCACAATTCCACAAGAAATTTGATCAGATCACCAAAAGGGCAAAATGGTCATTTTTAGGGTTTTGACTGCACAAAGGCAATTTTTGACTGTTTGACCTAGCCAATGGCAAACCAAGCTCACATATGGACTCAAGGACCCCATGGAATTGTCTTGACATGCTCAACAAGTTCAAAAGATCCCAAATGCACAAAATTGACAGTTGAATTTCCCAGTCGATTGATCAATTTTGACTGTATACTGAAAAGTCAAACTTTGACTTTTTGGTCAAAATCAAGTGTCAAGATTCATTTTTCATCAAAACATGCCAAATCATGAAACTTGTTCATCAAGAAATCAAGAAATGCAAATTAGGGTTTGAAATGAAGATTTTTCATTACTTAGAATTTTTCTAAGTTATGAAAAACCCTAATTTTTTCCTAACTTTGTCCCACTTTCTCACCAAGATTCATTTGGATTCAAGCAAAAGTCAAAACATGAAAGTTGTAGCCTATTGCATAATATAAAACTTTGATTCACAAAGTTTTCCCAAAAGAAGCTCTTATCTCAAGTTACAATTTTTGGAACAAGGGCACCAAACCATTCTTAACTTAGAGAAAATTTGACCTATTTTAGGCAAGGTTTTTACCTAACTTCAAGACCATTTTTCATATACTTCCACTTGGAATTTCAATTTTAATTTCAAAGATGGATTGTAGTACACATTCCAAGCTTTCCAAAATGTCCAAGAACTCATCAAACAACCTCATGATTAGGGAGAATCGAATTTGGCAATATGGGAAAAACTCACTTTTGTTATGGCCAATTTCCATGTTCATACACTTAGGCAATTTTCAAATCAGCATGCATTTCTTGATTACAGGCCCTAAAACCCTTTAACACTCAATAATTCAATGCTAAACCATTGTGCCAAGATGTTGTTCTATGCATTTAGACATTACATGGAGAATTAATCCTTATTTAGAAAAAGCAATATATCCATTTTGATAAAGTTGCACTTTATGTCAAATTTGCAATCCAAGTGGTACAATTCAAATCTCTTTGGCACAAGTTTATGAATAAAACACACTGATCAAGGGGAAGGTTAGCAGCATAGCTTGGGGGCCTGCATCAGTCTAGAACACCAAGTTGCCTTTTGTTGCTTAAAGTGTAAGAAACATAGCATATCATCCAACAACTTTCATCTCAGCAAACCAAGCCTTAAGAAAAGTTATCAAACACATTCAAGACATCCATCCTAAGCTGAAACACGAGCCTAGCATCCCTCATATCTCCCCATTCCCAGAATCACCCTCAAACTGCCCAAACAGAGCATTTGCTGCAGTTTGAGTTCCATAGCTCAAACCTTCCATGCATTCTTGCTAAAAACACATCAAACACATCCCATAATATCCCTTGAAGCTATTCCAAACCTCAAACACGACCTGTAACACTCCCAGGCAACATCACCATTTTCATTTTCTTGTTTTGCAGCTGAAGTTCCATAGCACGATTCAAAAGGTTTCAAGACAAAGTAAAGCTTGGAATAGCATCCCTGGACATCAAGGAAGCTGTACCAATCATCACCTTGCACTGAAAGTACCTCAATCACCAGATACAAATTCAACTGAACAGGTAAGTTCATGAACTCGAATCTCTCTATCCAAGCATTGTTAGTTTTAGGTTTGTGAAGAAAACATGTCACATTCATAGCCCTGAACATGCCCATGTAATTAGATTTCATTTATATTATGTATGCTTAGAGAATTTTAAGTCTGAATATTGAATAAAAACTAGGTCAGGAATTGGGGGAGAAGAAATTCTCTCTCATTTCTGAGAGTTAGATTGACTTCTTTATATGTCTAGAATCGTGGCTTCAAGCTCTACAGGTTTCATGTTGGAAGATTTGGCAAAAGATCAAAGAATCAGGAGTTAGGGATTGGAGAAGAAAGGCGCGTGTTTTTTGAATTTGTTTGTCTGAAGGTTGAAGACAACAACTTTCTGGGCTGGGCTTTGTTTGTCATTTCTGTTTACACACTATTTTCACTTTGACACCCCCTAGGCCCATTTTGCTTATTTGCATGATTTTTTGACTTTTCTTTTTTTATTCTGACTTATTTATTTTTGCTAATAATATTAAAAACATAAAAAATATTTTTCACACCATTTTTATATTTTTTAGGCATTTATTTATTTATATTGATATTTGTATGTACATAAATACATAATATTATTATTTAGAATAACTAGAAAAAATAATGTAAACACATTCATTTTTTTATTTTTATTTTATTTTATCTTCTGAAAATATTTTATATAAAATATACTTTTTTTATAAGTATTAAATATTATTATTTTGTATATATAATACATATTTAGAAAATAATACAAATATATATATATATATATATATATATATATATATATATATATATATATATATATATATATATATATATATATATATATATATATATATATATATATATATATATATATATATATATATATATATATATATATATATATATATATATATATATATATATATATATATATATATATATATATATATATATATATATATATATATATATATATATATATATATATATATATATATATATATATATATATATATATATATATATATTTAGGTTAAAATACAAAATATACACATTTTTATTTTTATTAATATTTAACATTAAAAAATACCTTTTTTGATAAATATACTTCATTTTATTTTATTTTTGTATATAATAAATAAACATTGTATATATCAAATAATTAATACCTTTTACTTAATAAAATTAGGGTTTTGCCCTAAACATAAAAAACTCCAAAAAATAATACTTGTTATTTTTGTTTATTTGACATAAAAATACTTTTTTCATACATATAAAAAGCCTTTTTTGCATCTTGCATATTTATTTTATTTATCTTATTTAATTTGTGCAATTAAATATCTTGTAAATAATTCCAAATTGATGTAATAGTTAGGTTTAATTTCCTTGTCAAATACCCCCCATTTGAACATTTGTACCCCCCTTCCCATATTGTGTTGTAATAGCTTAGGAACTTTAATTTTCGTACTTTAAAGTTTTCTAAATATACCATGATAGAATTAGGGTTTGTATGCGAATAAAAACAACAAAAATAGTTTGACCTAATTTCAAGATAATCAAGCATGAAAATGGACAACACTAATCACACTTGCACCCCTAGGGTATTCCACTTGTTGCCTTCAATAATGGGCCATATTGCATGTTAGGTCTCTTTGGGCAAAACAAATACAAAATCAAATGATCATAGTCTCTCGATGACGCTGTCGAAAGTTGCCTAAAAAATGATCAAGTCCCTTAAAGGAAAATTGCCCAAAGATACTTGGCACCATTGCAATCATGGTCTAAACGATGACCCGCACCCGTCCCTTTCACATCCTAACACAAGATTGTCCACCAAATGCAATGGTGGAACAAAATTGTTAAAAGGGTTAAAACATAGCAAAAATCTTTGAGAACTTTAGGGTAGATAGCTCTTAAGTACTTATCAACTTGCGAAACAAAAACACTTGCCTATTTTTCAAACCACACTTCACAAACACTTTCAAAACAGACTTTCAAAAAAACTTGAAACATCTTTTCAAAAAGACAAACACCTTTTGTAAAACATTCGAGTAAAGAATTGTTACAAGGGTAGCCTAGACAAGGCATCTTTTTCAAAACATTTTCAAAACCACGCACAAAGCACCGTTTCAAACAATTGAAAACCAAGGCAAGTTGATCTAAGCAAGTACCTAAGAGCCCGTGGATAACCATGGATAGAAAGGGTGCTAATACCTTCCCTTTCTATAATCTACTCCCCGAACCCAAGAAAATATCTTAAAGGTTTTTTGCTGTGCTTTTTAAACCTTTCCTTAGGATAAAATAAAAAAGTCGGTGGTGACTCTTGCTCAACCGAAACATTTGCAAAAACAAACTCAAAACACTAGTCAGTTCTCCCACCGTACCACACCGGCTATCAGGTATTTCCACAAGATCATAGCCCACACTATCTTTGGCAAACAGCAAAATGTCACCTCTGTATCCCGCGATGAGCTGTTTATTATGTATTGTGCATCCTAAAACCGTCCGGTGAACGATGCAGCTTATATGCTCGCTAATATGGAGCGGATCATCGAAACTCCAAATGCACCGATCTTGTTGGGTGGGTTAGTTACCATGCTGTCTAATGCCATTGGACTCTTCCGGCCTATGCTCGGTTCTGCTCCGCTTTATGGCATAAAGCCGATGGATATTGCCTTTTGTTTCAACACTAGCATGATCGGAAACCTTGGACCAGATTCATTTGACCTGCTAGTTAATCATCAGATCGTCCACCATTTTAAGCTTCCGGACCCAAGAACCAGTGTGCACAACCGAGATAACTGGTTGTTTAACCTTCACCATCCTGCTTCACCACCCTCCTCACCATCTACAGTTGATATTTATGAGGTTCCAAACACTGCTAATGCTGAAGAAGATCCTGCTACACCGCCAGGATACCATGATCTCCCTAATCCTTGGGAACAGGAGGCTACTTCCGCCGAGACCGCGCCCCAGGCTCCTGAGGCTACTCCACCTCCACCTGTTGTTACCCTGGACTCCTTTCATGAGGCAATTACGGACATGCGGGGCGAGCTGACTTCTCTCAAGGTGGACTTCATAACCTTCATGGACTTGGTGACTGATCAGTTGGACTACATGCATCAGCATTTGTTTCCACCTCCCCGTGGCTAGAGTTTCCATTGTTGTTCATTTCCTTATCTCTTGCCATTGTTGTTCATTTCCTTCTCTCTTGCTATCCAACAGTTCTGTTATAACTCTGCCCGAAGTTCCTCGTATCTATTTCACCCAGTTTTGTTCTGGCGCAATCACATTAAGCCTTTTGCCTTAGCACGCACGTAGTGGATAACCGGTTAGTGACTTTGATCCTTTAGCACGGGGTCTGGTACATGAATGTGGCAACCCTACATATGTTATCCAAATTGGAGGTTGTGGGGGATCGGGCCGTAGCACGCCCTACCGAGTTCAGAACCAGATACCTCTGAACCAACCAACACTGGATTCCTTCATTATTTGCTCAGCTCTTATATGTGCCCGTATATTTTGGTACACAAGTTTTCTTTTCTTTTAGCAGCGAGATAGGAAGGATATTTATAGAATCAGGCATCAAACACTTATATTCATCGATTCTCCATGTGGTTTGTGTCAAGACGGTGCTGACTGCTAGTATAAACTACTAGGGGTTACTTTTAGAACTTGAAACTCCAGATATCGGTATAATGGTTATTGAAACGAATCACGTAAGTAGGAAGTCTACGGTGACAGAACCGTATCGATCTTGTTATGTCGTTTTCGGCTTCCTCAACTGGGATTTCGTTAAAATAGGTATGTCGGGCTAATGCGAAAATAAAAATTTTTCGGTATGGCAAAATAAAGCGAAGAATTTGAATCGAGACATATCGTAAGAATTTACTAGTTTTATTAAAGATTGAAAGGTACCTCTCCCACACAAAATCTGACATTGTCCTCAATGTTGCGGTATATATGCAGGGAAGTAGAATTACAAAAACAAAAGGAAAAGAAATGAAATAGAAAAATAACAAATTACATAGAAATTAAAGAAAGAGAAACTACTGGTGACCACGTCCTCTGCTCCTGGTGCGAGAGCGTCTGGTAGGAGTGGCTTCAGCGTCGGTGTCTTGGAAGCCATAGGTGTTCATATCTATCCTCAAGGTGTTAAGCTCTGACAGCGCCTCATCCAACCTCTCATTCATGTTGCGCTGCCCAGTCAAGATCTGAGCGTTTTGGGCGCAGAGAGACTCAATCTGCTCAGCTTGCCTCCTTTCAAGCGCCGCATTCATTTGATTTTGCATGTGGAGGGCGCGGAGGATGTCTTCAAGATTGATAGGAGGAGGTGCATATGAGGATCCTAGAATGTCATGGACAGGCGGAGCACTATCCAACTCTTCTTGTATTTCGTCTGCGGCGGCTGCAGGTTGGTCTTCGTGGGCAGGTGCAGGCTCTGCGGGAACTTCAGGGTAGAACAACCAGTTGGCTTGGTTACTTGGATCGATTCGGTCCCTGTTCAGCAAAATGATATTCTGATAGACAGTATTCCTGATTACGGGGTGGAATCTGCCGTCTTCCCGCTCATAGATGAGGTGTGTGGCTTTGCAGTGGTCCAAGGTTAGCAAAGTCGGTGCCATAGAAGGCAAGGTTGCGAGAGCAGCACCATAATTCAGACCAATGGCAATTGAAGTAACCAGCCCTCCGAAATAAAAAGGTTTTCCACCTCTAGCACAAATAGAGTGGATGTGAGCAAGTAGGAACGGGGCGGCATTTATCTTTTGCCCAGTGAACGCACAATGTAGAAAGAAGAGCTCCTTGGAGTTGAGCTTATGGTTGTTGTCTCGGGCGAAGATGGTGTTACTAAGAATGCGATGGAAGTAGCGGATGGCCGGATTGTGAATGTGGGTGGCGTTGAGGTGGTCGTAGGATCCGGCACGGATGTTCGTTAAACTGTGCCACAAGTTGAAAGCCACCTCACTAAAACTATCCAGAACCCGAAAATGAGCACCTTCGTCCGAACAGAATCCCATAAGCCTCGCGATGTCGGATTGAGGCACTGGTGCTCAACGCCAAACATGCGAAATTTTGCCACGCCTGAGAGTTGGTTTGTGACACCCGGCGGAGTAAGGTAAGCAAACAAACTCAAGAACTCAAGAGTAAGAGTTTCGTAGATTGGTCTTGGTTCGCGACAGAGGTTCCACAAATCCATGCTTTGTAATAATCGGCGGACACTGTCGAGTAGTCCCAAACTCCGTAGGCAGTCGATGTCAACGTACCTTGTGGGTTGGAGACCTCGACGTTGGAATTTTTGAAACTTTGCTCGTTGAGTCTCCCCAGGTTCGCCTATTCTGAAATTGATGGCTTGAGCGTTTGGGTTGTTTGCCATGGTGCAGGTAGGATTTGATTTGGGAATGTGAGAATGGGAGGTTGTAAGGATGGTAATTTGGTGTTGGGAGTTTAGAAATTGGAAGAAAAAATGGAGTGAATAGGTGGTTTTTCGTGTGATGGTGACAATGGAGGAAGGAAGTGAATTTATAAAGAGGAAAGTTGGAACGGTTCCCTGCAATAGCCGTTGTGGTCTCTGTTTGCGTGACGGTCGTCACAAGGGTGTGACGCTCGTTACGAAGTAAAGAGGCGCGTTACGCTCGTCACAAGGGTGTGACGGTCGTAACGCAGACAGAGTCATAAATAAGAGATCCGTTACAGGGCCGTTGGAGAGTGATGAGTTTATCATTTTTCTTGGTAATTGGATTTTTGAAGAATTTATATTTTTTTGGTTTATGTGAAATGTTTTAATTAATTATTTTTATTAATTTAAAGTTTTAAATATATAAAAGCAGTAAATAAAACATAGACAGTAAATAAAACAAAACAGTAAACTGGGAAAGAAATTAAAATAAACTTTAATTGAATAAATGAATAAAATCATGACAAATTGTTTCAAAGTAACTAAAAATAAAAGAAAATGATAATGTTGAAATAATAACTAGACTAAAAATCCCTCCCACACTGAAACTTTACAGTGTCCTCACTATACGTAAAAATGCAAGAGAGAAGGAAATGAACAACAATGGCAACTCTAACCACGGGGAGGTGGAAACAAATGCTGATACATGTAGTCCAACTGATCAGTCACCAAGTCCATGAAGGTTATGAAGTCCACCCTGAGAGAAGTCAGCTCGCCCCGCATGTTCGTAATTGCCTCATGAAGGGAGTCTAGGGTAACAGCAGGTGGAGGTGGAGTAGCCTCATGAGCCTGGGGCGCGGTCTCGGCGGAAATAGCCTCCTGTTCCCAAGGATCAGGGAGATCATGGTATCCTGGCGGTGTAGCAGGATCTTCTTCAGCATTAGCAGTGTTTGGAACCTCATAAATGTCATCTGTAGATGGTGAGGAGGGTGGTGAAGCAGGATGGTGAAGGTCAAACAGCCAGTTATCTCGGTTGTGCACACTGGTTCTTTGGTCCGGAAGCTTAAAATGGTGGACGATCTGATGATTAACTAGCAGGTCAAATGAATCTGGTCCAAGGTTTCCGATCATGCTAGTGTTGAAACAAAAGGCAATGTCCATCTGCTTTATGCCATAAAGCGGAGCAGAACCGAGTGTGATCGGTGGATCTGGAACTGACTGTTTAACGCTGGTTCGCGAAATGTCGCGGAAGCAAGAGTCGCCACCGTCTTTTATTTTCTCCAAATGGAAAGGACAAAAGCACAGAAAAATTCCTTAAAGAGATTGCTCTCGGTTCGGGAGGTAGATTATAGAAAGGGAAGGTGTTAGCACCCTTTCTATCCATGGTTATCCATGGGCTCTTAGATACTTGCTCATTGTGTTTTCAAAAATGGTTTGTTTGCTTTTCAACTGTGGGTTTTAAAAAGTTTCTTTGAAAATTTTCAGTTCGACTCTTGTATCGGTCCTCAAGAGTGTTTGAAAAATTGCTTTCGAAAGCTTTTGAAAATGTGTTGGTGTGAAAAGTATTTTTGAATTTGTTTTGAAATTAGAGCAAGTATCTACGAGAACCTACCTACCCTAAGGAATTCGTCTGTGTAAATGTCCTTTAAAGTAGTGTCATCCCACCATTGAGGGGTAGGTAGCACCACCGTTGGAGGTGTTCGGGTCAATTCGAGTTTGTAGGGACATGGTGATCACCAAAGCAATGGGAAGACACCTTAGAAGCTACCCTCATGCCAGGTTCCCGGATCATGAGGACTTACTAAGACGTCCTCTACTCGACGATCACCTTTCGAAGGGCAAGGCAACAGTGAGGCGTACCCTAGGGGTGGTGTGTGATTTGTGTGTCGTTTTCATTGATGTTTGTCTTGTCATGTTCATTGTGATCTACGCTTGATTTTATTATGGCCATTCATTCTTGCATGCATGTATTAACAGTTAAAAAATATTTGCGGGAAAAATAAATCTAAAGCTATTACAACGGCGCGGGTCCACATCGCCAAAATTAAACCGGACCCGATTTGACGGAAAGATAAAGAAAGCAAAATAAAGTGCGAAAAGTTTAAGTTACAATGCTTCGGGACAGATACATAATTATTTAAGCGAAATAAAATAAATACGCAAATTAAATAAATTACGAACGAGGGCGTTGGACCCTTTTGCAAAATATTATTAATAAGGAATTAAAATTAAGCATTAAAAGAAAATGTTTTTTAGTATTTTTGTGTTTTTTGAGATTTAATAAAAAAGAATTAATTAAAAACCAAAATGAAATGTTAAACCTAGTTCTAATTATTTTTAAGTTTATTATGAAAGTATTAAAATTTAACCTAAATGCAACCCTAATTAGTTTACAAGTTTAATTATGAAAATAAATAAATCACTAATATTATGGCAAAAAAAGAGGAAAATTAAAAGGAATAAAAAGTCATTAAACCTAATGCTATATTTTTGGATTTTAGTTATTAAGAAAATGTTGAAATTTTTAACTAAATGAAACCCTAATTTTTATGTACAATTTAATTATAAAAATAAATAAATAAATAATATTATGATAAAAGGAAAAATTAAAAAAAGATAAAAATTAAGCCTAAATTCTATATTTTTTATGTTTTATTATGAAAGAATTAAGATAAACCTAATTAAACTAATATTTATTACATGTTAATTTATTTACAAGAAAATATCAAAATAAATAATCATTATATTTTTTTATCCTTTTCTGAGTTTTTTAAGGTATTTTTTGTATTTGGTAAAAAAAACAATCAATTAAAGCAAAAAAAAAAGAAAAATATAATAGCAATTAAAAATAAAATAAGAAAAATATGAAGAAGGCAAACCAGGGGGTTTCAGTCCCAAATTAGGAGGTGTATGCCTTAGCAATCTGGCCCAACAAATCCTTGATCTTTTTGACTTTCCTGACTAGCCTGTGGTGCGTTGACTGGGGTTTATGGGTGTCCTTTAATCCCTGCCCTTGATTTGAACGTGCTAGACGCGTGGACGGCTTGAGATGGCAAGCGTATGGTGATCCACAATGTTGTGCCTGCATAGGAATTAATGTGGAAAAATAATATTGAAATTATTCAGACCTGGGACTCGAACCCAGGTCACTAGCATTACTGATCACTTCCTGCGCCACTGAACCACTTCAATTACTTTTAATATATAATGGCTATTAATCAATATAAAAGAAAATTGGTTAGTTATCTGAAAAACGCGCGCAATTCAAAAAGAACCACTGGTTGTTGGCCACGAAGTCTTCTTCTTCGTTCCTGCAAATATCAAAAACAAAGGCCACGGTTTTATGTGTGTTCTCTTAGGCCGGTTTATAGAAAATAGCGATTACGCCGTCTCTAAACATAAATTAGGCGCGAGGATGGATTCTTCTTCGTCTGAACACGCTCATGCCAATGATATTACTCACGAGTCCTAATTTTGCCTTGGATGAAAAGCCCTAATTCGAAAACCTGCAAACCCTAAAAAGCTACAATGGCATCTTTGTACATAACACAGGAAAACGCAATTAAATGGATCAGTTAGCTTTAGAATTGCAGGAGGAATAAGAATCCATGCAGAAAATGTTATGAAAATGCTTAAATTTAAGAATACGATTGTGAGTTTTTTCACGACATATGCTGAGTTCTGTACGCTGATTCCTTGCCTTTTGATGAGTGTTATGAATTGGAATATGATCAGTGAACCACAAGGAAGCTTTTAGAATCAATATTAGGACTTGAATCCACCTAGAACACTGATTTCAGTTTTTTTGTTTTATGGAGAATTTTTCAAGTTGGCCATGGTGTCTCCTGTGCAGCATTCAGTGTGTTGGCATTAGGTTTTGACTCAGCACTTATGAAGGAAGGGAATTAGGTCATTAGCTGGCCTTGATCCATGCCCATGAGAGAATTAGTCTTAGGTCTTTCACCATTAACAAACTTTCCCTTTTTTAAGCAAAACCAAGACTTGGTGTACAACCTAACCCTAGCATGAGTTTGTGAGCTGGCCCATGATATATGGAAGCTATTCCAATTCAAATGACACTATTCCATTGACTTTTAAATTTTATTTGAATTTTTAAAGATTTAAAATGAATTAAATTATCAAAAATTAAATAAAATAGAAAAATCAATGTTTGATCTTGAAATTAATCATGGGACACGTGTGTGGCATGACAAGGCTGAATCAAGTGGAAGAAAGTGGGCCCTTTTGTCAAAAATTGAAGTTTCAAGGATAGTTGACTTTTGCCATTTCACAAAAATTTCCCAACTTCTACAAGGCATAACTTGCTCAATTTTTAAGCTTTTCTCATGTTCTTGGACATTTTGGAAAGGTCTTTGAGTCCTTTAACCAATGCCTTTGGTCCCATGTCATTTTGATTTTCCAATCTCAAATTATGGCCTTTGACTTAAAGTCCCTTTTTGTTGACTTTTGAAAATGACCTATAATGTTGAAATTGATAACTTTTTGTGAGAGCATTTCTTGGACTTGAAGTATGAAGATGAGTTGTAGGAAATGTCTTTATCTTCAAAATGAGCTTTGGATGGAATTTTTCTGATAATCCATGTGAAAGTTATGCCCTGGTCAATTTCAGTTGACTTTTTCAGCTGTCCAAATAAGGAAACCTTTGCATCTTGATGATTTTCTGAGCCAAATTTTGAGAATCATGATCAAGCATTGATCAAATGATGTTTGTGGCTTCAAAATGATATGTTGACCAAAAATTTGAACTTTTGACTGTCAAATGACCATTTTGCCCCTACAGTTGACTGTAGTGCAATTTAGGGTTTTGACTGTGCAATCTTGAGCTGAATGCCTTGAAACTTGATATGAGGATGCTTGACCATGTTTGTAAGCATATGAGACTTGATTGAGCCTTTGAACACTTCCTTTTCTTGATCAGACTCAAAACCCTAATTTTGACTGTTTAGGAGGCCCTTGCACTGTGCAACCCTTGGGGAATTTTGTGACTTGGCTTGGCAATTTCTTAAAGAATATGGGAGGGCAAATTTTGGGGTGCAACAGTTGCCCCTGTTCAATCTTCTTAGACCTGAGGATGCAGATTGGCGGACGTGCCTTTCGTAATCCGAGGGTAGAAGATGATTGGACACTAGAGTGCCCAGAAATTTGCGCTCACATATTAGCAATGATGGGGGAATGGGCTTATAGATGCCATTTGGAGGTCGCTGGATAGGATGATGGGCTTATAGATGCCATCTGGATGTTGACCGCGTAGGAGCTTCCTTAGCGAGAACCTGCATACCTGCAAAACAGAAAATGAGTACCTGACACGTTGCAGGAGCTGATTTTTAGATGCCTGGTATAGATGTGTCCTGACTGGTTACAGGAGCTGAGTCTGGAGCTTCAAACGGCGATGAAAGAACCAGGGATAGTTACTACCTTAGCATGAATGGTAAGAGAACCTTGGGCGACTTTAACTTCAACAACGCTCGTTGAGAAAAATCTTGGGTGTCTTTAACTTCAACAATGCTTGTTGAGAAAAATCTTGGGTGTCTTCTACTGGAATAAGAATCAGGGAGATCTTAGGGTCGATCTGACTGAACCAGAGAGGCCTTTGACTGGGTAAGAATCAGGAAAATCTTAGGGTCGATTTAACTGAACCGGACAAGGTCTTGGAATATCTTCAACTGGATAAGCATCAGGGAGATCTTAGGGTCGATCTGACTGAACCAAGAGAAGGCCTTTGACTGGATAAGCATCAGGAAAATCTTAGGGTCGATTTAACTGAACCGGACAAGGTCTTGAAATATCTTCAACTGGATAAGCATCAGGGAGATCTTAGGGTCGATCTGACTGAACCAGAGAAGGCCTTTGACTGGATAAGCATCAGGAAAATCTTAGGGTCGACTTAACTGAACCGGACAAGGTCTTGAAATATCTTCAACTGGATAAGCAACAGGGAGATCTTAGGGTCGATCTGACTGAACCAGAGAAGGCCTTTGACTGGATAAGCATCAGGAAAATCTTAGGGTCGATTTAACTGAACCGGACAAGGTCTTGAAATATCTTCAACTGGATAAGCATCAGGGAGATCTTAGGGTCGATTTAACTGAACCGGTCTAGGTCTTGAAATATCTTCAACTGGATAAGCATCAGGGAGATCTTAGGGTCGATCTGACTGAACCAGAGAGGCCTTTGACTGGGTAAGAATCAGGAAAATCTTAGGGTCGATTTAACTGAACCGGACAAGGTCTTGGAATATCTTCAACTGGATAAGCATCAGGGAGATCTTAAGGTCGATCTGACTGAACCAAGAGAAGGCCTTTGACTGGATAAGCATCAGGAAAATCTTAGGGTCGATTTAACTGAACCGGACAAGGTCTTGAAATATCTTCAACTGGATAAGCATCAGGGAGATCTTAGGGTTGATCTGACTGAACCAGAGAGGCCTTTGACTGGGTAAGAATCAGGAAAATCTTAGGGTCGATTTAACTGAACCGGACAAGGTCTAGGAATATCTTCAACTGGATAAGCATCAGGGAGATCTTAGGGTCGATCTGACTGAACCAAGAGAAGGCCTTTGACTGGATAAGCATCAGGAAAATCTTAGGGTCGATTTAACTGAACCGGACAAGGTCTTGAAATATCTTCAACTGGATAAGCATCAGGGAGATCTTAGGGTCGATCTGACTGAACCAGAGAAGGCCTTTGACTGGATAAGCATCAGGAAAATCTTAGGGTCGACTTAACTGAACCGGACAAGGTCTTGAAATATCTTCAACTGGATAAGCATCAGGGAGATCTTAGGGTCGATCTGACTGAACCAGAGAAGGCCTTTGACTGGATAAGCATCAGGTAAATCTTAGGGTCGATTTAACTGAACCGGACAAGGTCTTGAAATATCTTCAACTGGATAAGCATCAGGGAGATCTTAGGGTCGATCTGACTGAATCAGAGAAGGCCTTTGACTGGATAAGCATCAGGAAAATCTTAGGGTCGATTTAACTGAACCGGACAAGGTCTTGAAATATCTTCAACTGGATAAGCATCAGGGAGATCTTAGGGTCGATCTGACTGAACCAGAGGAGGTCTTGGAATATCTTCAACTGGAATAAGTGTCAGAACGTCTCCATATCTGGTTTACATCTGGACTATATCTGGAAGGAAATCTGGAAGCAGTATCAGAACGTCACCATATCTGGTTTACATCTGAAACTATATCTAGAAGGATATCTGGAAGCAGCATCAGAACGTCGCCATCTCTGGGTCATATCTGAAACTATATCTAGAAGGAACTCTGGAAGCAGCATCAGAACGTCACCATATCTGGGTCATATCTGAAACTATATCTAGAAGGATATCTGGAAGCAGTATCAGAACGTCACCATCATCTGGATCATATCTGAAACTATATCTAGAAGGATATCTGGAAGCAGTATCAGAACGTAACCATCATCTGGATCATATCTGAAACTATAATTAGAAGGAAATCTGGAAGCAGTATCAGAACGTCACCATATCTGGGTCATATCTGAAACTATATCTAGAAGGATATCTGGAAACAGCATCAGAACGTCACCATCTCTGGATCATATCTGAAACTATATCTAGAAGGATATCTGGAAGCAGTATCAGAACGTCACCATCATCTGGATCATATATGAAACTATATCTAGAAGGATATCTGGAAGCAGTATCAGAACGTCACCATCATCTGGATCATATCTGAAACTATATCTAGAAGGAAATCTGGAAGCAATATCAGAACGTCACCATATCTGGGTCATATCTGAAACTATATCTAGAAAGAATTGCGTTAGTTGATAGTAATCATTTTTGTATTGATCTTTCTCCTGAAAAGGCAAAACATAATTGTATGCAAAATCATGATGCATGAACTGTATGTCTTCAAAATTAATGAGATTCGTGCCATATGATGCATATACATGCTACAATGTACGAAGATATGATGTTTATGACTGTATTTTTGTCTAAGAAAATAAATCCTTGACGGGTGCCGGGAAGTCGTATCCTGGGCTGATGTTGAAGAATAGTTTTTTTTAACTCCGCTGGGGATGATAGTTGCAAGTATACCGGTGGGAGAAGATAACTCCGTTGGGGAATAAACTTGGCAAATGACGGATTCTGCGGGGAGAAAAGATACTCTAGTGACCATGCTGAGAAGTAATACTCTGTGGGAAGAGAGATGCCTTGCTGAGTGTTAATAGTAACCTGCTGAGGATATCCTTGTTGTTGGAAGTGTCGATAGACTTCGCTGGGGATAGGAAGACTTTGTCGACGACGCTCTTTCCATGGCTTTTGGCTGAGGATAACCCAGTTATATCCTGTTAAGGAAATAACTCTTTGAATAAAGTCGGGAGACGCGTTCGTGTTCTGCGAGGGGATAAGCTTCCAGAATCTACTGAGGATAAGCTTATTGCTTGGGGATATGGATTCCAATTTTTCTTGGGGAAACTGGATTGGACTCTCTCGGGGGAGTATTGAACTGTATTGGTTATGTTCTTCAACGGAACTTACCCTGATGCCTTGAAGGATAGAACAATCAGACTGCTTAGACCACTCTTCATTGCCCCTGTTTCTATGGGGGAGGAAGACCTATGAGGTGCTGATTGTTGTTGACGGGCGAACCTTCTTCTGGTAGGCAGGTGACAAGATGGCAGGACATAGTCGTACGCTTTGATCCCTAATTTTTTTTGCTTGGACCGCCCTTTCGAGTTTTCAGTCCACCGGGATACCCATTTTTGCTCAAGCCGCCTTTTCAGGTTTTCGACTTGCCGGGTGTACAGATTTTTTTCATTTCATCCCTTCATTTTGCCCGAACCCTTTTGGTTCGCCGGGAAGCCCTTATTTTTGCCTAGGTGTGTCAACCTAGCGGGTCTTTGATTTTGCGTAGTATTTTTCGACTATGTCCACGCTCTTAGAATGCAGGTAGGTGCCCCTGGCTGCTTGTGTTGCCATATTACCAGAAGGTGTCTGATCGAGCAAGATTCGTTGCTGGAGTGCCCCAAGTGACTCAGGCAGAGATTTGCCCCAGGCTTTTTGGCCTTTTGAGAGATTCTCTGGATCTTGACTTAACTGCCCCAGATGGTAGGCCATGATCATGCCGTGCCCCTTGATTGGAGATACTCTTGTTCATTAGACTTTCGTCATGCGAATTTCTATGTTGTTCAAACAAAAAGTCATATGCAAACAAAGTTATGTTAAAAATGCAAAGCTTATGTCTGTCTCGAAGATTTTGAAGATGCATTCTTTTTCATAAAACAAGTAAATGTTTGTAAAAACATGATGTCAACTCCGTATTTACCGTAGGCCTTAAGGAGTCAGGATACCTTTCGTAACAGTATGCTTTCGAACTACCCATGCTTCGGCTAGGACTTTTAAGGGTTATAACGTGGCCGGGTTCACGGTTTAAGAAACAAAGGATAAAGGCTCAAATTATTTGTACCCACCCTCTCTTCGTGATGTTCTTCAAACCTAAACTCAGTTGATCGTGCGTTAGATCTTGATTGAATCTTTGTCCTGATATACCAGTGACGGTCCAGATATTGATGTTTATTCCGAGTAGGCAGTCATTTTTTTTTGTTGAGGGTTTGTGCGACCTCTTTTTTTATTTTTGTTATCCCTTTATTTTTTTTGCCTGAACTGTTTCTTTTGTGATTACAGTCAGCGGGATGCCCCAGTTTTGTAAGTCTCCTTCATAGGTTTTGACTTAATGGACTTTTTGATTTTGGTAATGACTGCCTGTCCTTATGATTGTTCTGGACCATCACTGTCTTTCTTTGTTTTGTAAGGATTTCTTTGGTGCCATTCGTTATGCACTTGGATCAACTGAGAGACTACCCTGCCCCAGGTTATGATTAAGGGTTTTAAATTTCGAAAAGAAAAACTCCTACTTCTTTGGCTCAGAGGGGTTGACGAGGGATTATCATCCTTATAACTCCAGTGTTTAGGGATTGAAACAATGCCTGTACCTCATCAGCGGGGTCTGTTCAAAAGCATACTGTAAAGATTGTGGTATCGTTTTTGTCATCCTCCCTCAAGAGGTTTAGAATTATTAGTCAAGAGTTGAGAATCAGAAAAAATATGAAAATAATTTGCATTTAGTGAATACGAATATATTGTTTCAGAACAGACATATGCGATGCATTAATGAAATAACAATGTTTAACATGAGTAAATGTTTGAACAAAAGAAAATTTCAACTTGAACATTCGAATGAACAAAAGTTTTCTAATCTCAGGGCTTGTCATTTCAAACAGTGAGCCTTGGAGGGATGGTAGAAAAATTCAGCCTGACCATCTTGTGTGAACTCCAATGCCCCTTCATCAATCAGGTCCTGGATCTTGTTCTTCAGAGCCCAACACTCATTTGTATCATGTCCTGGACAGGCAGAGTGGTAGGCACACTTCTTATTGGGATCATAAGTAGGATGTGCTGTGTTGGGATTCTGGGGATGAGCCCTTAATGTGATCAAATTCAATCTCAACAGGCGTTGTAAAGCTTGAAACAGCGACATGTTGAGCGGGTTGAATTGCCTCCTGGACTTGTCTGGCTGAAGCCGGTGAGGTTGATGCTGAATTTGTGACACTGGAGCCATTTGAGGAGCTCTCCCCTTATCTCCTCGTCTCAAAGGTGGTTGAACGATGACTGGCTTTTTACCCATAGACGTTTGCCCCAGCTGGTTACCCTGAAGCAGTTGGTTGACGAGAACCCCGAGCTCGTCTTGTCTTTGAGCTAACCCTTGAATGGCAGTCACCTGCCCCAGCATCTGGACTTTCAAGGCATCCACCTCAGCTTGCAGGTGTTTCAGCCTTTCATCCTCATCACTGTTCTTGACAAAAGTCTCCATGAGAAGTGTCCTTAGCTCCTCCTGCCCCTTGGATAGATTCAGGAGGATTTCCTCGAACCGAGTCTCTTGAGCAAGAAGGTCCTGGTTATTTTGTTGGGAAGCCATTGCTGAAATAAACAGCGGAGATGGTAAGTGACCTGTCCAAAGGGTACCTGTCATGCAATGATATGTATGATATGCATGCAATGTTTTCAAGGACCTCGCGGGGTAAACAAGAAAATTTGTTAAAATTTGGATCCGGTAGCTTGATTGAAGGCACTTCGGGTTGTAGAGAGTCCTTCTTCAAGGGTCAAAGGCTCACCATATCCAGTGGGTCATAGCCCCTGACTTTAGTCATCATGTCTAGTTCCTGTTTCCAAACAACCTTGGTTAGGGGAATCCTCTCCAGGGGTCAAAGCTCACCATATCAAGTGGGTCATAGCCCCTGACAACCTTGGCTAGAGGAAAATAAATCCTCTTTGCCCCTTGCTGGGATAGTTGATTCACCATGACCTGTATCACAAGCCCTTGAGATCCTTGAAATGGGTTAGGATGTATGCAATGGTATGATGTTATGCTTATGCATGGAATGATGTGGGTAACTTTGTTACAAGTCCCTATTAAGGACTATAAACAAAACCTGCAAGTAAACTCAGTAACCCTGCCATGAGTCCTAATTAAGGACTATAGACAAAACCTGCAAGTAAACTCAATAACCCTGTTATGAGTCCTAATTAAGGACTATAACCAAAACCTGCAAAAACTTAGCAAACCCTGTTATGAGTCCCAATTAAGGACTATAAGCAAACCCTGCAAGTAGTTCCTGTGTCAGATAACAAGCATGCAAATAGTCAAGTACGAAGGCACACAAGTCACACAAGAGAAGCCCTTAGAGTTTAAGGCTAGCATGAGGTCTGGGTATTACCCTCTTGAAGTTGGTGGGTTCAACCTGTCCTATTAGAAGTAACCGGGTTCTAAGGGTCCCAATATCACGGGATTGCTTTCATTGTTCATCGTTTCAATTTAGCCACTGAACTGGCGACCGAAATATTCCAGGAAAGCAACCCTCAATTGAGTGTAGTATCGAGTATCAACCAACCTCGGACTGCACCAAAGTCAGTTATCTCACTACCCTAAAGAGGCCAAGATAGTTCAATTAAGGTTCCTAAGGTCTGTTGATGCTTCACGACACCACGCGGAGGCCCCGTACTCTCCTTGACTGAACTCAAGGGTTACCGGTACACACCAAAGTGCCACATCAACGTAGCAGACTGTTTCAACCATGTCGGTATACCCCGCACAGTTCCCTCACAGCCTTGTTGCTACTTTCTAAAAGGGTATCCCCCAGATCCGGGTTAGGATCTATAGAACTCCCAAGACAGTCCCACAATTTAAAGCAAGCAAAGCAATACAATTGAAAACACAGTTATGAACTAACCCTAAGGTACACCTCACTTTATAAAGATGTCCCCAGCAGAGTCGCCAGTTCTGTGATCGGTGGATCTGGAACTGACTGTTTAACGCTGGTTCGCGAAATGTCGCGGAAGCAAGAGTCGCCACCGTCTTTTATTTTCTCCAAATGGAAAGGACAAAAGCACAGAAAAATTCCTTAAAGAGATTGCTCTCGGTTCGGGAGGTAGATTATAGAAAGGGAAGGTGTTAGCACCCTTTCTATCCATGGTTATCCATGGGCTCTTAGATACTTGCTCATTGTGTTTTCAAAAATGGTTTGTTTGCTTTTCAACTGTGGGTTTTAAAAAGTTTCTTTGAAAATTTTCAGTTCGACTCTTGTATCGGTCCTCAAGAGTGTTTGAAAAATTGCTTTCGAAAGCTTTTGAAAATGTGTTGGTGTGAAAAGTATTTTTGAATTTGTTTTGAAATTAGAGCAAGTATCTACGAGAACCTACCTACCCTAAGGAATTCGTCTGTGTAAATGTCCTTTAAAGTAGTGTCATCCCACCATTGAGGGGTAGGTAGCACCACCGTTGGAGGTGTTCGGGTCAATTCGAGTTTGTAGGGACATGGTGATCACCAAAGCAATGGGAAGACACCTTAGAAGCTACCCTCATGCCAGGTTCCCGGATCATGAGGACTTACTAAGACGTCCTCTACTCGACGATCACCTTTCGAAGGGCAAGGCAACAGTGAGGCGTACCCTAGGGGTGGTGTGTGATTTGTGTGTCGTTTTCATTGATGTTTGTCTTGTCATGTTCATTGTGATCTACGCTTGATTTTATTATGGCCATTCATTCTTGCATGCATGTATTAACAGTTAAAAAATATTTGCGGGAAAAATAAATCTAAAGCTATTACAACGGCGCGGGTCCACATCGCCAAAATTAAACCGGACCCGATTTGACGGAAAGATAAAGAAAGCAAAATAAAGTGCGAAAAGTTTAAGTTACAATGCTTCGGGACAGATACATAATTATTTAAGCGAAATAAAATAAATACGCAAATTAAATAAATTACGAACGAGGGCGTTGGACCCTTTTGCAAAATATTATTAATAAGGAATTAAAATTAAGCATTAAAAGAAAATGTTTTTTAGTATTTTTGTGTTTTTTGAGATTTAATAAAAAAGAATTAATTAAAAACCAAAATGAAATGTTAAACCTAGTTCTAATTATTTTTAAGTTTATTATGAAAGTATTAAAATTTAACCTAAATGCAACCCTAATTAGTTTACAAGTTTAATTATGAAAATAAATAAATCACTAATATTATGGCAAAAAAAGAGGAAAATTAAAAGGAATAAAAAGTCATTAAACCTAATGCTATATTTTTGGATTTTAGTTATTAAGAAAATGTTGAAATTTTTAACTAAATGAAACCCTAATTTTTATGTACAATTTAATTATAAAAATAAATAAATAAATAATATTATGATAAAAGGAAAAATTAAAAAAAGATAAAAATTAAGCCTAAATTCTATATTTTTTATGTTTTATTATGAAAAGAATTAAGATAAACCTAATTAAACTAATATTTATTACATGTTAATTATTTACAAGAAAATATCAAAATAAATAATCATTATATTTTTGTATCCTTTTCTAAGTTTTTTAAGGTATTTTTTGTATTTGGTAAAAAAAACAATCAATTAAAGCAAAAAAAAAAAGAAAAATATAATAGCAATTAAAAATAAAATAAGAAAAATATGAAGAAGGCAAACCAGGGGGTTTCAGTCCCAAATTAGGAGGTGTATGCCTTAGCAATCTGGCCCAACAAATCCTTGATCTTTTTGACTTTCCTGACTAGCCTGTGGTGCGTTGACTAGGGTTTATGGGTGTCCTTTAATCCCTGCCCTTGATTTGAACGTGCTAGACGCGTGGACGGCTTGAGATGGCAAGCGTATGGTGATCCACAATGTTGTGCCTGCATAGGAATTAATGTGGAAAAATAATATTGAAATTATTCAGACCTGGGACTCGAACCCAGGTCACTAGCATTACTGATCACTTCCTGTGCCAGTGAACCACTTCAATTACTTTTAATATATAATGGCTATTAATCAATATAAAAGAAAATTGGTTAGTTATCTGAAAAACGCGCGCAATTCAAAAAGAACCACTGGTTGTTGGCCACGAAGTCTTCTTCTTCGTTCCTGCAAATATCAAAAACAAAGGCCACGGTTTTATGTGTGTTCTCTTAGGCCGGTTTATAGAAAATAGCGATTACGCCGTCTCTAAACATAAATTAGGCGCGAGGATGGATTCTTCTTCGTCTGAACACGCTCATGCCAATGATATTACTCACGAGTCCTAATTTTGCCTTGGATGAAAAGCCCTAATTCGAAAACCTGCAAATCCTAAAAAGCTACAATGGCATCTTTGTACATAACACAGGAAAACGCAATTAAATGGATCAGTTAGCTTTAGAATTGCAGGAGGAATAAGAATCCATGCAGAAAATGTTATGAAAATGCTTAAATTTAAGAATACGATTGTGAGTTTTTTCACGACATATGCTGAGTTCTGTACGCTGATTCCTTGCCTTTTGATGAGTGTTATGAATTGGAATATGATCAGTGAACCACAAGGAAGCTTTTAGAATCAATATTAGGACTTGAATCCACCTAGAACACTGATTTCAGTTTTTTTGTTTTATGGAGAATTTTTCAAGTTGGCCATGGTGTCTCCTGTGCAGCATTCAGTGTGTTGGCATTAGGTTTTGACTCAGCACTTATGAAGGAAGGGAATTAGGTCATTAGCTGGCCTTGATCCATGCCCATGAGAGAATTAGTCTTAGGTCTTTCACCATTAACAAACTTTCCCTTTTTTAAGCAAAACCAAGACTTGGTGTACAACCTAACCCTAGCATGAGTTTGTGAGCTGGCCCATGATATATGGAAGCTATTCCAATTCAAATGACACTATTCCATTGACTTTTAAATTTTATTTGAATTTTTAAAGATTTAAAATGAATTAAATTATCAAAAATTAAATAAAATAGAAAAATCAATGTTTGATCTTGAAATTAATCATGGGACACGTGTGTGGCATGACAAGGCTGAATCAAGTGGAAGAAAGTGGGCCCTTTTGTCAAAAATTGAAGTTTCAAGGATAGTTGACTTTTGCCATTTCACAAAAATTTCCCAACTTCTACAAGGCATAACTTGCTCAATTTTTAAGCTTTTCTCATGTTCTTGGACATTTTGGAAAGGTCTTTGAGTCCTTTAACCAATGCCTTTGGTCCCATGTCATTTTGATTTTCCAATCTCAAATTATGGCCTTTGACTTAAAGTCCCTTTTTGTTGACTTTTGAAAATGACCTATAATGTTGAAATTGATAACTTTTTGTGAGAGCATTTCTTGGACTTGAAGTATGAAGATGAGTTGTAGGAAATGTCTTTCTCTTCAAAATGAGCTTTGGATGGAATTTTTCTGATAATCCATGTGAAAGTTATGCCCTGGTCAATTTCAGTTGACTTTTTCAGCTGTCCAAATAAGGAAACCTTTGCATCTTGATGATTTTCTGAGCCAAATTTTGAGAATCATGATCAAGCATTGATCAAATGATTTTTGTGGCTTCAAAATGATATGTTGACCAAAAATTTGAACTTTTGACTGTCAAATGACCATTTTGCCCCTACAGTTGACTGTAGTGCAATTTAGGGTTTTGACTGTGCAATCTTGAGCTGAATGCCTTGAAACTTGATATGAGGATGCTTGACCATGTTTGTAAGCATATGAGACTTGATTGAGCCTTTGAACACTTCCTTTTCTTGATCAGACTCAAAACCCTAATTTTGACTGTTTAGGAGGCCCTTGCACTGTGCAACCCTTGGGGAATTTTGTGACTTGGCTTGGCAATTTCTTGAAGAATATGGGAGGGCAAATTTTGGGGTGCAACACCGAGCATAGGCCGGCGGAGTCCAATGGCATTAGACAGCATGGTAACTAACCCACCCAACAAGATCGGTGCATTTGGAGTTTCGATGATCTGTTCCATATTAGCGATCATATAAGCTGCACCGTTCACCGGACGGTTTTGGGATGCACAATACATAATAAACAGCTCATCGCGGGATACAGAGGTGACATTTTGCTGTTTGCCAAAGATAGTGTGGGCTATGATCTTGTGGAAATACCTGATAGCCGGGTTATGAATGCATTCAGAGTACAGATCTGACGGCTCAGGATGGTTAATACCAACTATGCTTCCCCAGAAAAAGTCAAGCTCAGATACAGGAAAAAGGTTCTCCTGTGTCATACTGATAACATCGGGTCCAAAAGGGAACCCAAGCAGCTGGCTAAACTCCCGCAGGTTGTAAGTGTAATCCATGTTAAACATTCTGAATGTAATTAACCCACGGTTGAATCCCATTCCATGATTTGGAATGAAACTCAAGGTGCTGAGAAACTCAAGAGTCAGCCTTTTGTAGGTACAAAACCTTCGACGGATAGGAGCGGTGTCCCAACCAATCTGGTGCAGCAAGTACATGACACTCTCATGAATGCCAAGGGCAGCCATAGCATGATCATCTGCGTATATAGTAGGACACATCTCTCGTTCACCCAGGTCTGCAAACCGTCTTCTCTGGTGTCGGCTTCGCAATTTGACATTCATGAAGTTTGCACAATCCATAGCGTGAAATGTGAAAGTAAAAGAATTACCCCCCTGCAAATATTTGAAAAATGTTTGAAAGAAGAGGAAATTAAGTAAGTATTTTCGGGTTAGGAAACTGCCAAAGTTAAATTAAAAAAGAAAAAGAAAGATGAAAGGGAGAAATAAAAACAGAAGAAAAATAGAAAGGAGTAAGAAATGAAATTATGAAAATGTTTTAAAGATTAAGAAAAAGAAAAGAAAAATAAAAGCATGTTAAAGCAGAAAAAATAATTAAAGTAAAACATGGGTTGCCTCCCACGAAGCGCCTTTATTTTATGTCGACGGCTCGACAGTAAATACCTATTCAGTTAGGTAGCGGGGTAGGCGGCTCACTTAACTGAAGATAAGCCGAGAAGTCGATATTTCCGACGTTGAAATAGTGCTTTAAGCGCTGGCCATTAACTATGAAGGGTTCGATAGAACTACCTTTAATTTCTATCACACCACTTAGGAAAACTTTGTTAATTTCGAACGGTCCGGACCATCTGGAACGTAATTTACCCGGGAAAAGTTTCAGTCTAGAGTTGAATAGGAGTACGATGTCTCATTCCTTAAAGTCTTTCCGCGAGATACGCTTATCGTGCCATTTTTTTGTTCGTTCTTTATAGATTTTAGCATTTTCATAAGCGTCTAGACGCAATTCTTCTAGTTCATGGATATCTAATACTCATTTCTCGCCAGCACTCATATAATTTAAGTTAAGGGTTTTTATCGCCCAATAAGCTTTATGTTCTAATTCTACTGGCAAATGACAAGATTTTCCATAAACTAACTTGAACGGCGTTGTTCCGATAGGAGTTTTGAAAGCTGTCTGATATGCCCAAAGAGCATCGTTGAGCTTGGAGGACCAGTCTTTTCTGGATGTGGCTACGATTTTCTCAAGTATTTGTTTGATCTCCCTATTTGACACTTCCACTTGTCCACTTGTTTGAGGATGGTATGGTGTGGTTATGCGGTGTTTAACGCCATATTTGGAAAGTAACCTTTCGAAGATTCTGGAGATAAAATGTGAGCCACCATCGCTGATCACTAGTCTTGGAACACCGAATCGTGGGAAGATAATATTCTTGAATAGTTTTAGTACCACACGTGTATCGTTTGCGGGTGCGGCGATGGCTTCAATCCATTTTGATACATAGTCGACGGCTACCAAAATATATTTATTTCCAAAGATGCAGGGAAAGGTCCCATGAAATCAATTCCCCACACATCGAAAACTTCTACTTCGAGGATTCCTTTTTGCGGCATTTCGTCTCGTCTAGATATATTTCCTGTGCGTTGACATCTATCGCAGTTCATAATTGCTACGTGGACGTCTTTCCATAAGGTAGGCCAAAAGAAGCCAGCTTGAAGTATTTTTGCACAGGTTTTCGATGTACTAGCGTGTCCACCATAAGGGGCGGAATGACAATGGGAAATGACGTCGTTTATTTCATCATTGGGAATGCAGCGACGGTAGATACCATCGGCGCCTCTTTTAAAGAGTAATGGTTCATCCCAAAATTAGTGTTTAAGGTCATGGAAAAATTTCTTCCGCTGTTGGTACGTTAAATCAGGTGGTAAAACACCGGCAGCTAAATAGTTGACGAAGTCAGTGTACTATGGAAGTGTGGTATTAGTACAAATGGATTTTACTACCGCAGTTGTGAAAGTTTCATTGTGTGGATCTAAATTGTCGGTAGGGTTTGTCTCTAGCTTGGTAATGAGGCGTTCATAAGGGAAATCTTCGTTTATGGGAACACTCTCGGTTTGGATTCCATCTAATCTCGATAAATGGTCAGCTACCACGTTTTCAGTTCCTCTTTTGTCTTTTATTTCTAAGTCAAACTCTTGTAGGAGTAAGATCCATCTGAGTAATCGCGGTTTGGCGTCCTTCTTGCTTAGTAGGTATCAGATTGCAGCATGATCCGTATAAATAATGATTTTAGCGCCTACTAAGTAGGAACGAAATTTGTCCAATGCGAATACCACAGCTAAGAGTTCCTTCTCCGTAGTGGAGTAATTCATCTGTGCGGGATCAAGCGTTCTGCTTGCGTAGTAGATGGCGTGAAGCTTCTTTTCTTTGCGTTGTCCTAGAACTGCGCCTACAGCATAATCGCTCACATCGCACATTATTTCAAATGGTAAATTCCAATCAAGAAGTTGCATAATAGGTGTTGAGATTAAGGCCTCTTTTAGTGTCTCGAATGCATTCAAGCATTTATCGTCGAAAATAAACTCAGCCTCTTTCATTAATAATCCGGTTAGTGGCTTGGTGATTTTAGAGAAATCTTTTATGAAACGTCGGTAAAAACCCGCGTGTCCTAGAAAACTTCGTATTTCTCTAACTGTTTTGGGTGGTTGAAGGTTTTTGATAATTTCGATCTTTGCTTTGTCAACTTCAATCCCTCTGTTTGATACAATGTGACCCAACACAATTCCTTGTCGTACCATGAAGTGACATTTTTCCCAGTTGAGCACTAGGTTGACATTAACACAGCGTTTCAGTACTAATTCAAGATTTGTTAAACATCCATCGAAACTCTCTCCACAGACAGAGAAATCGTCCATGAATACTTCCATGATTCCGTCTAAAAAGTCTGCGAAGATCGCCATCATGCATCGTTGGAAAGTTGCAGGTGCATTACATAGTCCAAATGGCATTCTCCGGTATGCAAAGGTACCATAGGGACATGTGAACGTAGTTTTCTCTTGATCGTCAGGATGAATGGGAATTTGGAAGAATCCTGAGTATCCATCAAGATAGCAGAAATGGGAATGTTTGGCTAAACGCTCGAGCATTTGATCAACGAATGGTAATGGGAAATGGTCTTTGCGCGTAGCTTTGTTTAGTTTCCTATAATCGATACACATTCTCCATCCTGTTTGCATACGTTTTGCTACCGATTCTCCTTTTGTGTTTGTTATAACTGTAACACCTCCTTTCTTAGGCACCACATGAACTGGACTGACCCAGTTGCTATCTGATATTGGGTAGATGATGCCTGCCTCTAGAAGTTTTTGCACTTCCTTCTTAACGACTTCACTTAGGATAGGATTTATTCGTCTTTGATGTTCTCTAGAGGTCTTGCAGTCCTCCTCCAGCATAATGCGGTGCATACAGAGAGAAGGGCTTATTCCTTTTAGGTCTGATATATTATATCCTAATGTGGCTGGATATTTCCTTAACACACTAAGAAGTTTTTCGGTTTCGATCTCTCCTAATTCGGCATTGACTATAACTGGTCGTTCGAGTTCTTTATCTAAGAATTCATACCTAAGATCTTCAGGTAATGTTTTAAGTTCTATACCGGGTTTCTTATTAGTTGAGTCAGGATCGGGTGTTAAGGCTAAACATTCGCTTAGGTTGGCATCTAAGTGTTCTTGTTTCCAGTCTTCGTTCTTGAGGATAGTCGGTGTCTGAATTTTCAGCATCTCATAGTAGGTGTCCTCTTGGCATTCAAGTTCTTTGACACATTCATCAATGATATCTAGGAGACAACATGAGTCATCTATAGCAGGGGCTTTAAAGAATTGGGAAAGAATGAATTCTACTTTTTCTTCTCCTACCTCAAAGGTAAGTTTTCCTTTCTTGACGTCAATGATGGCTCCTGCAGTAGCTAAAAATGGTCTTCCTAGTATGATGGGAATGTTTGAATCTTCCTTGATGTCCATTATTATAAAGTCAGTCGGTATGTAAAACTGTCCTATTCGGACAGGAATGTTTTCTAGCATACCAACAGGAAATTTGACTGATCTATCGGCTAGTTGTAAGGACATCTTGGTAGGTCTCATGTCGCCTAATTTGAGCTTCTCGCAAATAGATAAGGGCATTAGACTGACACTGGCTCCTAAATTGCATAGAGCTTTGTCTATGACAGATTTTCCAATTACACATGGTATGGAGAAACTACCAGGATCTTTTAGCTTGGGAGGCATGTTATTTTGAATTATGGCGCTACACTCGGCAGTTAGCATAACGGTTTCGTTCTCAACGATTTTTTTCTTATTAGCTAATATTTCTTTTAGGAATTTAGCATATGACGGCATTTGGGTTATAGCTTCTGTAAACGGAATAGTGACGTTTAGTTGTTTCAGAAGTTCTACAAATTTCTTGAATTGTCCCTCGTTCTTGGATTTTGCAAGTCTTTGAGGGTATGGAATTGGTGGTTTGTATGGTGGTGGAGGCACATAAGGTTTTTCTGAGGCCTCTTTGTTCTCATTCGCGTCTTCCTCTACATTTTCAGATTGATCTTTCGACTTTTCTACTTCCTTTTCGGGCTTTTGATACATGGTCGGGTTTTGGAGTCTAGGATCTACCGGTCCATCAAGGGCTGTCCCACTTCATAATGTGATAGCATTTGCATGTCCTTTAGGATTGGGTTGTGGCTGTCCAGGAAATGTACTAGCAGGTGCGGCTGAACTAGCTTGGTGTTGTGCTACTTGGGAGATTTGGGTTTCTAACATTTTGTTGTGAGTAGCTAGGGCATCTACCTTGTTTGCTAATAGCTTCAATTGTTCACCGGTGTGAACATTTTGATTGAGGAATTCTTTGTTTTGTTGGGCTTGATTAGCGATAAAATTTTCCATTAGGATTTCAAGGTTAGATTTCTTAGGAATGTTAGGAACATTACCAGCGGGTTTTTGATAACCTGGAGGTACAGCAGGTGCTTGGCCAGGTGCATATAAAGCGTTATTGCTCTTGTACGAGAAGTTAGGATGGTTCTTCCAACCAGGATTATAGGTATTGGCATAAGGATTACCTTGAGCGTAATTTACCTGATCAGCCGTTATTCCTGCTAAGATTTGACATTCGGTTCCAACATGACCAGGTACTCCACAAACTTCGCAGCTTGGGGTAACTGCAGCCACGGTAGCTGCAGGAGGTAAGGTCAAGCTTTCTATCTTTTGGGTAAGAGCATCTACCTTAGAATTAACTTTATCTAGGCTACTAACCTCGTACATCCCGCCTTTGGCTTGAGTCTTCTCCACATATGTTCTTTCTCCTCCCCACTGATAGTGGTTTTGAGCCATGTTTTCAATGAGTTGGTTAGCTTCGTCATAAGGCTTGTCCATCAGTGTACCACCTGCGGCGGCATCTATAGATAGTCTTGTGTTGTACAAGAGTCCATTATAAAACGTGTGGATTATCAGCCATTTTTCTAGTCCGTGATGTGGGCACATTCACATCATATCTTTGTAGCGCTCCCATGCATCGAATAGTGATTCAGTATCCTTCTGCCTAAATTCTTTGATTTGGGCTCTTAGTGCAGCGGTCTTGCTTGGGGGAAAGTATCGTGCTAAGAATACGATCTTCATTCCTTCCCACGTAGTGACAGAATTTGATGGCAAGGATTGCAACCAAGCCCAAGCTCTATCTCTTAGTGAGAAAGGGAAAAGACGTAATCTTATCGCATCTTTACTAACACCATTTGCTATAACTGTGTCAGCAAATTGAACGAATTTTGTAAGGTGTTCATTTGGATCCTCAGAAGGATCTCCAGAGAATTGGCGTTGTTAGATAGCTGATATCAATGACGGCTTTAACTCGAAATCGTTTCGGTTTATTGCTGGAGCAGCAATGCTGTTATGGGGCTCTTGTTGTGATGGAGCTGCGTACTCCTTCAGTGGACGGGTCCTTTGTTCTTCGGCCATGTCTAATTCTGGATTGGTTTTGGTTTCAGAGGAAGAATTAGAATCAGTTTCAGAATCAATCTTGATTTCTGGTTTGGGTAAAGGAATAGCGTCATTTAAACAGTAATCCCTGACTGCACGTCTTACGGAAAGAATGCGTTCAGGTTCGTCCATCAATTTGTCAAGTGGTTCGCCTTGTGAGCGAGTCCTTGGCATACAAATCGACAAAGGGTGTCTGTTGCTTAGTCTAAACGCGCAACAGAAGAATCGTAATTAATTGACTACCAGTCCCCGGCAACGGCGCCAAAAACTTGATCGGGACTTTATAAGTCTGTCGGGATACTAACTGCAAGTATACATTTCAGTCGTTCTAGTTTTAAAAGATTATCGAACCCACGGAGACTGAGGATCAATCGCATACGATCTAATGCTACAGTTTGTCTAACTAAGCGATGAATATTCGATTTTTGGGGGAGACAGTTTAATTAAAAGTAATAGTACTAATTATACCGGTATGTGATAATCGGACTTAGGGAATTCGCTGAATCGCTTGGCCTATAAAGTATTTCGGTAAAAGCTAATTGTTTAAAAACCTGAGACATACACTCTCGTGTTTATGAAATAAGTCATGCTACTAAACCTAGTGGATGCACTTTAAATTTAATAACACTTTTTGAAAACAATTTGAATTTAATTAATTTATTAAAACACTCTCGTGTATTTAAAAATCAATGCTTCGTTACCACTATCTGGGTTGAACCCCAGCTCTCGCATGCAGGTTCTTGCCTTAATTAATTTCCCACTCTCGTGGCAAAATCGTGTTAATTAACCTCTCACTCTCGTGACAAGGATAGTTAAATTAATATTGGAAATTGGAAACCAGAAATTGTTTTATAAATATTTTTGGCCAAGGTATCATTGAATTCTTTCAGTTCTTACGGTCACATACCGGTATTAATAATTTAGCCAGACATAATTAACTTAACAGCAATAAAGTTTAAAATATAATTCATGGCAATAATTGGCATATTATAAAAACTGAATAAATAATAATTGCAATATAAAAAACCTGGAATTAAAGATGCTATAGTAATCTTGAGGTAATACAGTAATCCAATCTTCGAGCTTGACTTGCAGTAGAAATTCGTGTTAATTCTTGAAAGAAGAATTAACACTTAAAAATAGAAACTGAGGCTTTGAATGAAAATTACAAGAAAATGAAAACAGAATTCCAAAACAAGCAAATTGGAAATAACTGTAAAATAAAATAAATGTTTGCTCTGAGTAAAATTCTTCGACCCTTGAACTGTGCCTTGGTACTCATATATATAGCAGGAAAAATCAGCAGTTTAATTTTGAATTCTTGATGAAATCTTCGTGGAGAAAATGTAGGAGCAGTAATAGTGGTGGCAATAAAATAGGAGATTCAGTAGAAAAAGGGAGAACTAATCTGCCCTTCACGCCCACGTCTTCAATCCATGCGTAACGTCCTCCTTCACGCGCGTGACGGTCGTCACAGGTGGGTGACGGTCGTCACACGCTGAAGTGGTGCCTTACGCTCGCCAGGTGTGTGTGACGAGCGTTTCCTTATGTTGTGGGGTGTTACGCCCGTCACAGGGACGTGACGACCGTAACAGATCCAGAAGTCCACACTTTGTATTTTTTTTATTCTTTTTCTCTTTGTTTTTCGTCTAGCTTTCTTCATGTTGTCCTTTTCCATCGGTTTGAGTCGACAAGTGTTATACCTGCAAAAAGACAAATAATCGAGGGTTAGACGACTAAATGAAATATAAAATCGGTAAAAAGCATGTTAATTATATGATATATGTTCTCGTTATCACTTCACCAGAGGATAAAATGGTCGATGATGACTATGATTATGGTAAAGACTTCATCATTAATTATGGAATTGTGTAGATTCTTCCTGCAGAATATGACAGGGTGTCGGAAGTACCAGGAAACGAAGTAGATTTTACCTCCAACGAAATGGCTGATGAAAAGCCTATATGATACTATGTTATGAATAGTGGTGTGATCGAAGAACAGAAGGTTGTGTTTGAAAAACCAAGCCCAAGGATGTTATATCATCTTAAATATTTATTTATAAGGACTAAGGTAATGGCATGCCAGTAAACAAAGTGTTTGTCGATGGTGGGGAAACTGTAAATCTAATGCCACATGCTCTATTTAAGAAAATGGGAAAGTGTGGGTCAGAGTTTCGCCCTCACAACATGGTTTTCTAAAATCAAGCTTCTCAAAAGCACTTTTGTTTTGATGAAGACAAACCATGATTGACAAAGAAGGCAAAGATTATTGATCAAGCTAAAAGCATCTATGGATAAAGTCTTTAGTTCAAGCACTTAGCAAATTTCAAGGTATAATGATAATACTTACTTTGAACTTAATACATAGATGCTCAATGGTCAAAAGAAATATTTTATATTGTCCAAATATTTACTCAAGTTTTTTTCTAAGCTAAAAATCATTTTTCACTTGAGTGCAATCGATTTGCATATTAGTGCAATCGATTGCATGCTTCAATTTTTCAAAACATTTTCTATTGTTTCTAAGTGCAATCGATTTGCATGTTTATGCAATCGATTGCACTCAATCAATTTTTGCTACTGACTTCAAATGCAATTGATTTACACTCTTGTGCAATTGATTGCACACTCAAAATATTTGAAATTCTAGCTGTTAAAACCCCGTGTAATCGATTTACACAAAGGGTGCAATCGATTGTATGCTGCACGATTTTGAAAAACAACAGCTTTGCACATGCTTGTTCATAACACCATTTCATGGAAATCTTTCACTCAATCTTGGCAATTGTTCATGATTCATCTCCAGAACTCTATGATGTTTCAAAAAGGTGCTATGAACATATAAATACTAATTTTCAAAATCATTTCAACACCTCTTCCAATCATATTTTCTGAACTTTCAAATATCAAACTCAAGCTTTTCTTCACTTTCATACACAAAGTTATTTCTGCACACTTTCACATATTGTCAAACAGAAAACTTTGAGAATTATATATCTTGAGTCATTGTATACTATTGTCATTGGAAGAGAAGATCAATTCATTGATAAAATCACTCATAGTGATTATTACACTACAAACTCACTCAAATCAAATTTTGCTATATACTTGCTTACTTTTCAGGATTGTTGAAAATAAGTTCAAGTGATTTTGAAATCTTGTTTTTCCAGGATTGTTGGATAGAAATAAATCACTTTGAGAGGATTGTTCTCATTATTGACATAGTGAAAATCCAAGAGGATTGTTCTTGGTCCAAGAGGATTGTTCTTGGTGGTTTTATTGGTTAGAGTCTTGTATAGAAGGACTAGGGTGTCTTGTCTAGAGATCTAACAATAAGGAAATTTCTTTCATGTTGAAAGGGGACTGGAGTACTCTCGGACTGTGAGGGGAACCAGGATACATCTTTGTGTTATTTAATTTTCCGCATTTACCGCTTTCATCACTAGTTATAAACCAGAAAAGAAAGAAACACATTTGTAAACGCATGCACTAAACCAAAAAAATAATATCCATCATCACTAAAACGGTAAAACTTTTAAAGTACCTAATTCCCCCCCACCCCTCTTAGGCGCACTCTTATACTTACAATTCGTATCAGAGCAGGTTGTATGTAACCTTCTCCTAAAAGATCCAGAATGGCTTCCGCAAATCAAAATCCCGTTTTCAGAGATGGTGGTAGTAACAACAAGCCTCCTCTATTTTGTGGTGAATATTTTGACTTCTGGAAAATACGCATGAAGGCACATCTAGAAGAACAAGGAGAAGAAATATGGGATGCCGTAGAGAATGGTCCATTTATTCCTATAACGATAATTAATGGTGTTGGCTCATCAAAGCCTAAAGCTGCATGGGACGAAGATGATAAGAAGAAAGTTCTCTATGATAAAAAGGCAATAAATCTTCTTCAAGGTGCACTTAGCATGGATGAATTCTTCCGTGTCTCGACATGCAAAACAGTGAAAGAAATATGGGATACCTTGGTAGAAACTCATGAAGGAACCACTGAAGTTAAAAGATCGAGATTAAATACATTGAGTCAAGAATATGAACTATTCAGAATGCAGCCCCGAGAATCAATCCTCGACATTTAGAAAAGATTTGTGTACCTGACAAATCATTTGAAAGCACTCGGTAAGACATTAACTAATGATGAACTTAATCTTAAAGTGCTTAGATATTTATCCAGGGAATGGCAACCAAAAGTGATAGCAATATCCGAGAAGAAGAATCTATCCACAATGACTTCCGCTACTTTGTTCGGAAAACTTCAAGAATATGAGACGAAACTTGTAAGACTTGAAAAGCATGAAATCCAAGTAAAAGATTCAAAAGACATTGCTTTAAATACAAGGATAAAAAATCATGATAGAAATCAAGAGGATGAATCCACTAGTAGTGAAAATGATGATCTCATCAGGAAGATTGAAAAGGTTCTACGAAAGGAAAGCAAAAGGGAAGTACCAACAAGGAAGGTTATATGCTTTGAAAGTGGAGAAAAGGGACATGTTAAAAGTGAATGTACTACACTTGAAAATAAGAATAATTTTTTCAAGAAAAATAAAGATAATAAGTCAAAGAAAGCATATATAGCATGGGAAAGTTCATCTTCTGATTCCGAAAACAATTAACGTGTTAATCTTGCATTGATGGCCTCACATCATTCCGATAGTGAAGATGACAAGGTTAGTAATGAATTCTCTATTTATGATAGTGATGCACAAGTTATTATAGATGAACTATTAAATGAATGCAAAATTCTGTACAAAACTATTTCATCTCAAAAGAAATAAATTTCATCTTTAGAAGAAAAATGTGAGTCTATGGAAAAAGATCTCAAAGATGAAAAACAAAAATTTAGTGAGCAAAAACAGAATTTTGTATGCAAAAATTTTGAATCACTCTCTTTCCAAATTGTCCAATTAAAAAGAGTTATTGAAAGATATGAAAAAGGTCAAATTGGATTGGAAGGTGTTCTTAGCCAACAAAGATATTCCAATGATAAAAGTGGACTTGGATATTCAAAGTTTTCAAAACTAAGTTCTAATAAAACTATCTTTGTTAAAGCTAATGATCAATCATCCAAAGAGAAAGTGAACAAACCTAAAGTAGTTCATCAATATCCTAAAAAGAAAAGATTTGTTAAGAAGAAATCTTACCCTTCTAGATATAGAAGTAATTGTGAACCTACTTGTTTTTATTGTGGTATTGTTGGCCATACACCTAATGCTTGCTATGTTAGAAACTTTAGTGTAGTAAGTGAGAATTATGTGTGGGTTAAGAAAGGAACTAACTATGATGGATCCAAAGCACATTGGGTATCAAATAAAACTTAATTTGTTTTGTAGGTTGCTTGAGGACCACTTTAAATCTATGATGTTTTGATAAGTGGCGGCTCTAAGCATTTGATGGAAGATATACACTAACTTTCAAATCTAGTTTAATTCCAAGGATTATTTCACATATGGGAAATACCTTAAAGGAAGAATTCTTGGCATTGGCAAAGTTCATACACTAACTTTAATATCCATTGAAGATGCACTTTATGTTGAAGAACAAAAGACAACTTTTAAGTAAAAGACAACTTTGCTGATAAGGCTTCAAATTCATCAAGGATGAATGGTTTATGAAGTCACTCTTGAGGGAGAACTTTGATCAAGAGGGAGTTATCAAAGATAGGGGGAGCATTCACATAAGAGTTTCTCATTCTTTCTAAAAGAGTCAAGCATCTTCAACATTGTGTTTTGATGAAGATAACTACTATCTGCATTTATCAAAGGATGAGAAAAAGCATCATGAAGCAATATGACTATGGTTAAGCATTATTACATATATTTTGTCCATTTTTTATTGCATCTTTCCCTTCTTTTTGATAATGTCAAAGGGGGAGAAGGATGTGGCACTTTATGCTTGTACATTTCCTGTCTTAAATTTCTAAGGTATTCTTCAACCAAGATGAACGAATTCAAAGGATTCTAACCTTCTCATAAAAAGGGGGAGTTATGCATCTTAGGGGGAGAAGCTCTTTCCGGAAATTACAACGCATCAAGCAAGATCGTTTGTCATCATCAAAAAGGGGGAGAATGTAAAATCAAGCTTCTCAAATGCACTTTTGTTTTGATGAAGACAAACCATGATTGACAAAGAAGGCAAAGATTATTGATCAAGCTAAAAGCATCTGTGGATAAAGTCTTTAGTTCAAGCACTTAGAAAATTTCAAGGTATAATGATAATACTTACTTTGAACTTAAGACATAGATGCTAAATGGTCAAAAGAAATATTTTATATTGTCCAAATCTTTACTCACATTTTTTTCTAAGCTAAAAATCATTTTTCACTTGAGTGCAATCGATTTTCATATTAGTGCAATCGATTGCATGCTTCAATTTTTCAAAACATTTTCTACTGTTTCTAAGTGCAATCGATTTGCATGTTTATGCAATCGATTGCACTTAATCAATTTTTGCTACTGACTTCAAATGCAATCGATTTACACTCTTCTGCAATCAATTGCACACTCAAAATATTTGAAATTCTAGCTGTTGAAACCCCGTGTAATCGATTTACACAAAGGGTGCAATCGATTGCATGCTGCACGATTTTGAAAAACAACAGCTTTGCACATGCCTATTCATAACATCATTTCATGGAAACCTTTCACTCAATCTTGGCAATTGTTCATGATTCATCTCCAGAACTTTATGTTGTTTCAAAAAGGTGCTATGAACATATAAATACTCATTTTCAAAATCATTTCAACACCTCTTCCAATCATATTTTCTGAATTTTCAAATATCAAACTCAAGCTTTTCTTCACTTTCATACACAAAATATTTTCTGCACACTTTCACATATTTTCAAACAGAAAACTTTGAGCATTGTATATCTTGAGTCATTGTATACTATTGTCATTGGAAGAGAAGATCAATTCATTGATAAAATAACTCATAGTGATTATTACACTACAAACTCACTCAAATCAAATATTGTTATATACTTGCTTATTTTTCAGGATTGTTGAAAATAAGTTCAAGTGATTTTGAAATCTTGTTTTTCCAGGATTGTTGGATACAAGTAAAGTCACTTTGAGAGGATTGTTCTCATTGTTGACATAGTGAAAATCCAAGAGGATTATTCTTGGTGGTTTTATTGGTTAGAGTCTTGTATAGAAGGACTAGGGTGTCTTGTCTAGAGATCTAATAATAAGGAAATCTCTTTCATGTTGAAAGGGGACTGGAGTACTCTCGGACTGTGAGGGGAACCAGGATACATCTTTGTGGTCTTTACTTTTCCGCATTTACCGCTTTCATCACTAGTCATAAACCAGAAAAGAAAGAAACACATTTGTAAACTCATGCACTAAACCAGAAAAATAATATCCATCATCACTAAAAAGGTAAAACTTTTAAAGTACCTAATTCACCCCCCCCCCCCTCTTTGGCGCACTCTTATACTTACAGGTTTTATCAAACTATGAAGGAAACACCAGTAGCATAATGGGTGTCATCCAATTAGAATTGGTTGTTGGGATAACAACCAAATGAACATTATTCTTGGTTATAAATTCCAAAGCCAACTTTAATTTATTACTTGGTCGTGGGTGGATCCATGGAATAGGTGCAGTCCCGTCGACCTTGCACCAAAGAATTTCCAATTATAGGAAAGAAGCCATAGTAGAGAACATAGAAGCTGATCAGAGCTACTACAAAGTCGACGGTGTGAAAGGTGGGAAGAAGTCTTTCGAACAACATTTGGCGAATATAGCGCCTTGTGATGATGATAATTACAATCCCAAAGAAAACTCAAATTGTTTTCTAAGTTTGGATCCCGATCATAGTTTCATATGGGATTCTGAAGAGGCAGTTGGGCCTAGGGAGTCCATTCCACCTACGGGGTGGTCTGTAGCCGAAAAGGATGATAAGCAAATTTCAAACAATCATTTAGCCATGGCCGTTTCTAGGATGGGCGCTGGACGTTATAGGAGAAATTCGACCAGCCTTGTCGAAACAACAAAAGTTCATCCTAATAGGGATAAACTACTTCTCTAAATGGATAGAAGCAGTACCATTAATCAATGTCGACCAGGAAGCAGTGATTGACTTCATTCAAAAGCATATTATTTATAGATTTGGGATTCTTGAAACAATCACTACAGACCAAGGATCAATTTTCATTATGCATAAAATGCAAGAGTTTGCATCTGAAATGGGCTTCAAGTTGGTAACATCCATGCCTTATTACACTCAAGCCAATGGTCCGGTCGAAGCTTCTAACAAAGTACTAGTTAGGTTAATTAAAAAACACGTCTCTAAGAAACCCAAGAATTGGAATAAGACATTAGATCAAGTTTTATGGGCTTGTCGAACGTCTCCCAAGGAAGCGACTGGGTCGACGCCCTTTCGACTGGCATTTGGACATTACGTAGTTTTTCCAGTTGAGGTACACTTGCAATTAGTACGAGTGTGGCTCCAACATAAACTTTCATCTGAATAGTATTGGAATATGATGTTGGATGAAACAATGAATTTGGATGAGGAAAAACTAGTGGCGCTAGATGTTTTAATTCGACAAAAAGACCGGGTTGCAAGGGCCTATAATAAAAAGGCCTAGATAAAAATGTTTGTGGTCAATGACTACGTGTGAAAAGTTATTCTTCCTATGGATAAGAAAAATATAGGACTTTGGGAAAGTAGTCACAAAATTGGGAAAGACTATTCTGAATACTACAGGTGTTCACCAATAATGCATATGAGATCAAAGAGTTGGGCTTCGATTAAAGAGTCTTGAATGCAAACTGTAAATATTTGAAAAAGTATAAATCTATGCTTCAAGAGATTCAAATTACTGCAAAATAAAGCATGTCTAATATCGTTGGCCAAAATGGACAAGTGCCAAAATGGCTATTAAAATTTCCCAATGAGATTACATAGGCAAAAATTAAAAATCCTAAGTAAAACATCGATAACAGCGAAATTACAAAGGAAACCGAGATTTGAGGTTTACCAAGTGGGCTCTCTCATAGGTAATATTTTTGTCGTGACGAACCCTTTTAGCTGTTAGGAGGTAAATTTTTTCCTGGGTTGAAGGGCTTTTTCGCCATGAGTTATTCCCTCAAGACTAGATTGTTGAACTGCGTCGAATGCGAGATCATCAGATGAATCCAATGAGGCCTTCTGACACTCAAGGTTGACAACCATCTGATTGAGCACTATGATTTGGGTTTGATAACTCAGGATTTCCTGGTTCAATGTAGAATGTTGCTCTAGACCATCTTTTCTCTTGGCCTCGAGGTCATTAACTTTTTGAATGCATATTTCACTCAAGTCCCACTCACATCTCATTTTATTTTCTTTGGTTTTAAGTTGGAGGTCGGTGTGTCGGTGGAATGAGAGATCTTTTGCAAGTTGGTTGAAAAAATCCTTAAAATCTATCAAGTACTGAGCCAAACAATCGAGAAGAGGATATTGAGAGATGGTGTCGAGAAGTTTAAAAATTGTAGCCGTCGTAAAAGCTTCCTCCTTGATAATAGCTAAATAATCGCTTTCAAACAGATAAGACCTTAGTTTGTGAAGCGCGTGGATTATTTTAGCTTCCACTTCAGCGATGGGTAGAGACGTCGAACCAATGTTTGGTGAAGCAATTGGAGTATGTCAGAGAAGGTGAATCTTCCTAAATGTTGTCATTGGATCTTGTTTTTTTAGCATTTCGATCTCATTCTGGGTGGCGGAGTCCAAGAGCGGGACTTCATTTAAAACATGAAAAGTGGGTTTAATGAAAGCTGTAACCTCCCGTTTTAATTAATGGTATTTATATTATTATTATTTTCTGAAAATTACCGATGGATATTTAGTTTGGTAATTTGATAATTATTTAGTCGGTTATTCAGTCCGGTAGTTGATTAAATTGATTTATTCGGTTTATCGAAAAATAATTATTTTATATGATAATATTGTATTTGGTGTGTGTTAATTGATTAATTAGTGATAATTGAATTATTAAAGTATTTATTTAATTATATTAAGTTAGTTTAATTAAATAATATAAATTAATTTATTAAATAAAATAAAGTATATATATATATATATATATATATATATATATATATATATATATATATATATATATATATATATATATATATATATATATATATATATATATATATATATATATATATATATATATATATATATATATATATATATATATATATATATATATATATATATATATATATAATTGTACTTACTGTAAGTTTATTATATTATATATATATATATATAATATATATATACATAACTTATATATAATATAATATAAACTTACATATATAATATATAAACTTACAGTAAGTACAATTATATATATATATATATATATATATATATATATATATATATATATATATATATATATATATATATATATATATATATATATATATATATATATATATATATATATATATATATATATATATATATATATATATATATATATATATATATATATATGTTAAGTTAGAAGTTAAAGTGACAGTAAAAAACAGAAGAATAAAAAACAGAGAAAACTGAGGGAAGTAGAGAGAATAGAAAAGAAGGGAAAACTAGGGTTTGGAAAGAAGAGGAAGGTTATTTTAGGGTTTTAAGATAGATGATGGTGTGTTCTTTTAGATTGTTTTGTGAAACTGAAATGGAAAGGATTAATATTGGAGTAGTATTAATCGGAATTGTGTTTGTTTCTAATTTACCGGTATAGGCGGTAAAAATTAGTTATCCGGAAATTAATGAAATTTGATGGGGTAACTAAGTTAAATGCATAGGTAATTATGGTTGAGTTATTTTTTGAGATTTAGACGTTTTCAAGGACTAATCAGAATTGTGTTTGTTTCTAATTTGCCGGTATAGGCGGTAAAAATTAGTTATCCGAAAATTAATGAAATTTGACGGGGTAACTAAGTTAAATGCGTAGGTAATTATGGTTGAGTTATTTTTTGATATTTCGACGTTTTCAAGGACTAATCGGAATTGTGTTTGTTTCTAATTTGCCGGTATAGGCGGTAAAAATTAGTTATCCGGAAATTAATGAAATTTGACGGGGTAACTAAGTTAAATGCGTAGGTAATTATGGTTGAGTTATTTTTTGAGATTTCGAAATTTTCAATGACTAACCAGAATTGTGTTTGATTTGAATAAATCATGGAAGTAACATTGTTTAAACTTGTATGTTACTTGATTTGTGAATTATATTTGCAATGCATGTACAATTGTTGGTATTTCATTGTGTTGGAATATGTGGTATGTGTATGTTAAGGTCGGAAGTGGTCTTAATTGCATACGATTTGTTGATTGTACATTGCATGGCATGGTTGGTCTTGAAATAGAGACGGTGAAACAGTGGGTTAACATTTTATAGACGTTGATCCTTGAATGGAAATAGACGTAGTGGCTTTGACCCGGAAAGGGAACATAGGCGGTGAAACTTGGGTTCACAAAAATAGACGTTGATCCTATAGTGGAAATAGACGTAGTGACTTTGATCCTATGTGAAAAAATAAGCGGTGGAACTTTGGGTCCACAAGTCGGTACCGCATTTGTATTGGTTGCATCGAGTTGTGAGTCACATGCATAATGATGTATATTATGAGTTTATGTGAAGATGATTAAGTTTGTGAAATTGGTTATGATGTGTGAATGAGTGCGATTACATGATTAGGATGATAAATGATTAAAGAGATAATTCTTGAATATAGCGGAATATGGAATATATGAATGTGCTTATGTTAGTGATATACACGTATATTTAAGTATGGAGAATTCCTTTTATTTATTGTTTTCCATTGTTTTAAATTATATATTTCATGATTATTGGAGTTCTCACCCTTCTGTTGGAATGATACTTGATACGGCATCGCTTAGGTACCGAAGATGGTAATGCGAGGCACAAGGATTAGCGGATGAATTTAGGCTTGTAGTCCGTTATGTTTTGGTTATTGAGTTGATGCTCTGATTGTAACACTTGGGGGTTTAGTGTCCGCATTCAAACTCTTATTTTGTGGATGGATTATACTTGTATATAATCCTTTATTTTGATCATATTTTGATGTATGTATTATGAGACTTGATAACATGTTTGGTGTATGAACCATATGGTTTAATGCCTTGAATTTTATATTTTGGATTCCTCCTTTGGAGATGAAGTTACTATGATTCTGTTGCGTTTGCACGAAAAAGAAAGTATATGCCATGAATGTATTATGTGATTAAATGATTAAAGTGACGAATATGTCATGTCCGTTTTTCTCTAATAGGTGAGTTGATGTTGTAACACTCCTTCCGTGAAATTCTATTTTCTCTAATTTTAATTATATTGTTTAATTCGGGGTTTATTAGAAGGGGTGTTACAAAAGCTGGATGACTGGACCTTGCAATGTTGTTGCTAACAAGGGCGTGTCTAGTTGGGTTGGACTCGACGTCGCCTGCACAAGGTATCCCCTAGGGAGGATTCCCAAATTAGCATAAAGAACAAGACTGGAATTTGAAAATAAAAGAGGAAATGAAATACCTCTAAGTTTGTCGACACAACATTGTGTGTTTGTGGGGTTTAGCCTACAAAGAAGGAAGGTGTCGTTTCCTACAGTTTTTCAAAAGGCGAAGTTTGGTTCAATTCCACCGACAAAGGAAGCTCCTGATTTTAAGGAATCAATGTTGCAAGAGGTTGTTGATTCTCCAGGGCATTAAAAGCGTCAATAAGCCTTTGAAGAAAGTTGGGTATGGAGAAGTATTTCTCCTGGTATTGGAGCCACCACTGGTCAAAAATTTTGAAGTAAAGAAGGAGTTTTCAAAGCCGAACACCGAAAGTTCAAGAGTTTGAATGGCCCGATGGAATCTAAGGTAAGCCTTATGTTCCTCAGGAGTGAGTTATCTACCCATCTAGACAATGTCGGTTCGGCGGTAGAACAAGGACGAAGGCAGCATTTCGCTGAGTCCCAACTGTCGAGATACCAAGTTTTGTTGGTAACCCATGAAACCATACCATGTCGAACCGGTATTAACTCGACAAGAAAGCAATGTGGGTGTTAAAAAAGCCCTTCAAACGGAATTTATATGAGCAACGTTTGGAGAGGTATTTGGGAAAGGTTCTAGGAACCAGTATGGACCAAATTTGTGTTCCACAAAAGGGGTCATGGCTGAGACAAATGTCTTCATTTAGACGAACATATTGATATACTTCATGAATACATGTCGACTAAGTTTGTGGAGGGGAGTGTTCAAGGATAGCCTCAGACCTTCGATGACTCTAACTTTTTCAAGACGTAGAATTTTTTCAGAAACAGGATAACCCAGTTGAAATTCGAAGGTGGCGTTTAGCCAGGGTTGTAGAAGCCAAAAGGGTTCTGAAGGAGTGAAGCCTCTTTCATGATCAGGGAGTTCCTTTAGTTGCATAGAAGCATTGCCCAAAGTTTGGTAAAGAGTCACCAACAAAAGCTTGCCCAGCGAGATGTTTTGTCCCTCATGGTGTTGAATCACCAGAGGTATGAAATCCTGAGTCGCAGTAAAGGATTCGGTGTAAAACAAGAAATGGGAAATTCAGAGAGTAAGAAAGGCTATATGTTCAGTGTCGAGGACATCTCTTGTACACACAAGATGGTGATCCGCAATATAGCTGGCAAAATCTGATTGGTCGAAGCAAAATGTGTGTTTCATCGACACATATGGGTTGAAAGTCATACCCAACAGAGAAAACCCAGTGATGGCTGCTACGTCAAATAGGATAGGCATCAACATCCCACAAGGAAGTTGGAAAGTGTTGGTCAAACCTTCCCAAAATAAAAGTGAGGCGATAATAAAGTTGGGATCAATTGTATGGGCGCTCCATGAAATTTGAATTACGTCGAAGATACCAAGTTTTTCCCATTGTGGTTTATGTTGTTCTTGAACTCTATCAAGCCAAGCAAGGTACATTGTATTACCTGGATTGGGTATGGAGGAAAATAATGCGATATCAAAGACCATAAACCTAACATCAACAAGTTTTGTATGGTTGAAGGAAGAAGGGATAGCCGGAAGAAAACAGGGAAAGTATTGATTGACGGTTTTAGGATGCGTCTCTTGGGTTGGATAAGGTCCATGAAATGTGAAGAGTTTTCTTGCAACAACTAAAGGAATCAGAATTTGGTGTTGCCACGCCTGAACCTTAGATTCCACCTTAGAAGGAGGATCTATGATGTAGTTCAATATTTGTTTCACAAAAATAGCGAAAGCTATGGGGTTATCACCGGTGAAGGGAATATCAATTGGAGTGGCCATTGCAAAAATGAAGGAAGTTCCCTTAAGATTTTCAGGAATTAAAAAGTTGGTAAACTGAAGTAGAAGAAAGAGTCTAAGGGTTCTTGAAAGTCTATTTGAAGGAGAATCAAAACCGTTTCGAGTGAAACAAATGTCACTTGAATAGCGGGAGAAGGCCAAAATAAATGGAAAAGTTAGTGGAGATTGTTTGAAACCCAAGCTATAAATACTAGAAGTAATCATGAGAAGTGATTGAAATGACATGGGAAACTGTTGCATAAAAAGTAGTCATGATTACGCGTGACGTCGTCCCAAAGATTGATGTGTTCTAAAATATGGAAGAGAAAATGCCAGAATTCTCCCATCGACAAGACTTTGTCGAACATGGCCTTTTGGGGGGAAATTTGTTGACAAGCAATTTTAGACTAAGGAAATGGGCCCTTAAGCTATAAGCTTAAAAGGGAAAAAGAGGCACAAGTTTCGTAGGAAACAAAAAGGTTGTCGAGCAAAGGAAGGGATGTCGACCAAGGGAGTCAGTCGACGAGGATAGGAGATTCAGAAGAAGTTGTTGACAGGTACAAAGGTCGACGAAGAAAGGGTTTATATTGGCGGGAACGATTATCAACGTGCAAGCCAGCAAGAACGTGGGAAGATTCAAATAGTTTTCCACGAAGCCCAACATGGGCTAGTAACCGTCGACGGTTACATATTTAGGATGTATATTTAAGCAAATTTATATATTTGTGTTAGGGTTCACATTTCTTCACATTTATTCACATTTAATAGAAATACACTCAAAGTACCTGCGTCTAATAGAGAAACGAGTTCAAGCTTAACAATGTATGAATGCTTCCACATCTAAATTCGTAGCAATTTCTATCTTTTTACTTTAAATTACAAGCCTTGTATTTAATTTATCTGCTTTGCAATTGTCTTTATCTTTTCCCCCTTTATATTTTATACACTAGTTTTCAATCCAAAAAAACTCAAAACACTAAGTCTAAGATTATTGTAGTTGATCCTGCAAGTAACCTTTAATAAGAGGCTAGCGGTTGTTTCACAGAGAAACAAAGACATATGAGCCTTCAAGATTAACCTTCCACGTGAGTCGATAACTCTCATCATATTATCTTTGATAGACACCTTGTAGTTCTTTTCGACCAACTGCCATATACTTAACATATTACTTTGCATGCCTGGTATGTACAATACATTAGAATTACTGACATTTTGTTATCTTTCCTAATAATCAGAACATCACCAGTACATTCAGCTGCTAGAGTATTGTCATTTGCAAATTTCACCATGTTCTTCATCGAGGGATTTATATTGACAAACCAATATTTTCTTCCAGATATGTGTGATGAGCATCCTGAGTCTAAGTACCATTGGTCCTTGAGTCTCTCTTCATCTCTTATTATGACCATCAATATCATTTCTTATTCTTCGTGTTTTATGCACTTTGCATCATTGTATAACTTTTCTGTTTTTTAGGACAATCACTAGAATAATGACCATACTTCTGATAATTGAAATACTGAATGTGACTTTTGTCCCGTTTACAACACCATATCTTCCTCTACCTATAACACCACCTATTTGGTTTCTTTGGTGTGAGGGTCTTCTCTGGTTCGACCAATTTCCTTCCTGCTAGTTTCCTCGAACGATCGAATTATTGTAGCCTCATATACATTTATTGTCGAACCACTTTCCATTGTCTTTCTTTTCTTTTATTGATTCCGCCTGCAGAGTCACATCACTATTCGACTTCCCTACAACTCTCTCAGTCATTCTTTGTTCATGAGATTCAAGCATCCCTTGAAGCTCTTCCTTTGTCAATGTCAATAAATCTTTTGACTCTTCTATGGTTACCACCATGTGGTCGGACTTTGGAGCCAAAGACCTCAAGATCTTTGCGACAACTGATCATGATGTCAATGTTTCTCGACATACCTTGATTTAATTCACCAGTTTCGTAACCCTGGTGAAGAAATTAGTTACGCTTTCACTTTCTTCCATCTGAAGAAATTCATACGTTCTTTTATGAGTTTGTAACCTCACCTCTTTCACCTTTTATGTGCCTCCAAAAGACTTCTCCATAATTTCCCACATACATCTTTTGTTGATTCAACATCACCCAGCTTCTCAAAATTCTTTAGATCAACCCATTGATGAATTATAAAGAGAGCTTTATAATTCTTCTTCTTCAATTCTTTGTGTGTAGCCTTTTCTTCATTCATCGCATTATCTTTAAGCGGCGTTACACCTTCTTTCACAAGATCCTAAAGATCTTAACAGAGAACAACTTTCATCTGTTTACATCAATTCTCATAATTCTGACCCTGTATAATTGGGAGACTCATTGAAAAGTGCCCATTCGGATGATTTATTGACATCGATGCCGCTTCCCATAAATCGCTCAGTCAGTGCTCTAGATACCAAATGTTAGAATTAAACCCAAAACTTTGAGTAATTCTGAATCAAACTTGATGAACAAGATTTAATCTACCGATCAAATTCCTCTATTATTCTTCACTCTTCACTCAAGTGAATTAACCAACCTGATTGCAAGATGATTATTGTTGCACAATGACAATGAAGAAGAAAAGAAATGACGAATCGAGAAGAAAGGAAATTAGAGTTTGAATAAAAGGAAGAAGAAGAGCTTGTGAATTCTGTAGAGCAAACTCACTCCTCTTTATTATACAAACTGCAATATTATTCATATGTACAATGATATGGATTACTCCTTCTATTTATAGTTGAACTTGCTTGGTCCCTGAGCCAAAATCCCAAATACAAAAACCTAAAAATATAGAAAAATAAACCTAAGTCGAAAAATATGTCGAACAACCTGCTTCGACGTTTCGACAGCTCTAAATATTTTGAAAACAACATATTTCAATACCATGAATTACATTCTCAATATTTATTTATATATTAATATTAAATATGTGTTTCATTTTTTATATATTTATTTGTGACAAATATTTGTCTTCATATTTTATTATGTATCAATAACAAATACTATTTTTGTATTTTATATTAATCACAGTCAAATATGTGTTTCATATTTTTGTGTATATCAATGAAAAGTATATGTCTCCTATTTTTTAAAATTATTATCAAGGTAAATATTTGTCATGTATTTTTATATTAATAAATGTCAAATATTTGTTCTATATTTTGTATTGACGGGCATAATACACCAAATGATGTTTGCTTGTGTAAATCAAAAATCAAATTTTCCTCACATTTATTACCGCTTTCAATTAAATCGATTTTTTCCCAATAGGTGATTGGGTCCAAATTTTTTTACCATGCATAATAATTTCGATCAAATAGTTGTGTGTGATGGGTAAGCTTTAACAACTTCTTAGATGACTAAAAAATGTTCAAAAAAAATTGTTTTCATTTTTATTTTAATATATTAAAAAATTATTTTAAATAATTATTTAATTACAAATATTCTAATCCATAATTTTTATAATAAAAATAAAATTGATATATTATAATTATTCTTATTATTGTAAAATATAAAAATGTTTAATATAACTATCTTATTAATGACAAACACGTTTATATTGTGTATTAATAGTTTTTGCCAATGACTTTTTTAGTGATTATTTATAAAAACAAAATTAAAATTATAGTTAGTATGTTATAATTGTTATCATTTCTTCTACATCTTTTAAGTAACTATTGTATGGATTATTTGGAAATCTCAGAATTATAGGGTTTTTCATAATAATAGTTTTTCTTTGATGATCATGTGTGAAAAGGTAAACATGTAATTGTTCAGGTGAAATTTTGCATTTTTCAAATTTGATTACCAGTATTGGAGGGTTCATCTGATAAATTATATTGTAGTTAGTGTTGTTTAGTTTTAACATTTGGCTGTTGCATTTTTGATCGAGATGTTTATGTAACAATATTTTCTTAGTTCTTCTTATACGCCTTATATTTAAAAGGACTTTTATTTGTTGATATATCTTTTTTAGTTTCTTTAAAAATATATTTAAAAAATATTATTTTAAAATAATTCTGTAATCATAAGTATTTTTTTTCATCTATAAATGAATTACATGATATTTTTAAGAATTTATTTTTAAAAAGGTAAAATTAAAATAATTTTTTAAAATTTTTGTTTATTAATTATTTTCATTTATATTTAGTGTAGCTTATTTGTTCTTGTTTCCATGCGGACGATATTAAAAATACACCAACTTTGATAATATTAAAAATATACTAACTTTAATTAATATTTTTTGTTATAAATATTTATTTTGTATATTATTTTCATAATAAATTATAACTAATATATTTTAATTATTCTAATTTTTATTTATAAAATATTAAAATTTTGACTAATTTAAAGAAAAACAATAAAGTGTGGAGAAATTATAATTTATGTATTATAACTGTTTTCACTATCATAGATATTGAAAAAATATCAATTTTAAATTATTTTTTGTGTAATTATAAAATAAATTATAACGTCACAACTCCTAATTTGTAACGTAAGCAATTACGTGGTTGAGGAGCGGGTGACAATTTTTTTGCGACGTGATTTTCATGTCACAAAATTGTGACGTGAAAATCACGTCGCTGTTGGTGCACAAGGAAGATAAAAGGCAAAAGGAATATTTACTGATAGTTTCAAAATAAGGATTTACAATGAATTACAATAACCTACTCCACTAGGCTATTTATACACAAAATTAAATCTAAAATATATCTTCTACAAAGATCTAAGATATATATCTTCTAACAAAGATATAAACAATTTAAAAGATATTCCTATAAATTAATATCTAATTAAATCTAAATTAATTCTAACACCATCCCTTAATTTATATTTATCCAAAACTGACAACACCAATTACATCCCTTAAACCAAGAAACTGATCAGTTTTGATAGCCTTTTTCAGAATATTTGTCAGCTGCTTCTGAGTGCTACAGTGCACAACCTCTAATATTCCATTCTGAACTTGATTCCTCAGAAAATGATATTTGGTCTCAATATGCTTGCTTCTCCCATGCAACACTGGATTCTTGGCAAGATTGATTGCAGACTTGTTATCAATCATCAGCTTCAGAGGTTTATTTACCTCAATCTTCAGATCTTTTAGCAAGTTCAGAATCCACACAGCTTGACATGCAGTCAGAGCACCTGCAATATATTCAGCTTCACAAGTTAACAGAGCAACAACAGGTTGCTTCTTGGAACACCAAGAAATAGGACCTCCCAGAAATTTGAATAAGTACCCAGAAGTACTTCTTCTGTCAACTCTATCTCCGCACCAATCAGAATCAGAATAACTCAGAAGTTCTGATTCGATCTTTCTTCCAGACGGAAATAACACTCCATATTTCAGAGTTCCTTTCACATACCTCAGAATCCTGACTGCAGCTTGGTAATGGGACCACTTTGGTTTGTTCATAAATTTTCTAACCATTCCAACTGCATAGCAAATATCATGTCTGGTATTACACAAATATCTTAGTCAACCAACCATCTGTTTGAAGGTTGTAGCATTCAGATCCTCTCCATCAGAATCAGAGTCCAACTTCTGATTCGTATCAGCAGGTGTGATAGCAACCTTGCAATTTTCTAGCTTAAATATTTTCAGAAACTCTAGTTCATACTTCATCTGATGTAAAATGATTCCTTTCTTAGAGTACATAAATTCCATCCCTAGAAAGAAACTCATTTTTCCAAGATCTGTCATCTCAAATACATTCATCAGAACTTTCTTGAACTCAACAATCTCTTATTCAAAACTTCCTGTAAGTAGTATGTCATCAACGTACAAACAGACCAGAATCATATTATCTTCTGAAGTGTGTTGAACATAAACACCATACTCCATCTCACACTTCTAAAACCCTTGTTCCTTGAAAAATGAATCAATCTTCAAATTCCAAGCTCTGGGCGCTTGCTTCAATCCATACAATGCTTTGTGTCATTTGAACACCGTCCCTTCCTGATTCTTTTTCTCAAATCCAGGAGATTGTGAAACATACACCTCTTCTTGTAATGGACCATTCAGAAATGCAGATTTTACATCTAAATGCATCAAAGGCCAATTCCTGTTAGCAGCTATTTCAATCACTAGTCTGATTGTTTCATGTCTCGCTACAAGTGCAAACACTTCAAAGTAATCCAGCCCAGACTTCTGTAGGAAGCCTCTTGCTACTAATCTCGCTTTGTGTTTTCCAATTGATTCACCTGTCTTTAGCTTCTGCTTGAAAACCCATCTGACGTTGATGGCTTTCTTGCCTTTTGGAAGTTCTGTCAGCTTCCAAGTCTTGTTTTTCTCTATAGCATCAAGTTCTTCTTTCATGGTCTGTAACCAAACTTGCTGCTTAAGAGCCTCTTTCGTACTCACAGGTTTAGAGTCTACTAACATTGCACACTGAATAACTTCTCCTTCAAAGTTTACTTCAGTGTCTAACAACATGTCAAACTTTGCAAATCTTCTTAGGATGCTTATGACTCTTTGTTGCCTCTGAACTGGACCTTTAGAACTTTGGACACCAGAATTTTCCCCTTCAGAAGCACTTGCTTCAGCAACTGGACTTTCTCCAGAACCTTGACTGTCTTCAGAGTCTGGATCACCATCGGAGTCAGAGTCAAAATCATCTTCTCCTTTTGTATCTTCTTCAGAGTCAGAGTCTATACCAGCTTCAGAAACATGTGTTTCTGACCTTTCTTCAGAAGTTCTATCATCAGAGTCAGGACGAGACTTTTCCCAATTCCAAACTTCTGATTCCTCTATAATGATATCTCTGTTGAACTCAACTTTGTTAGTTTCTGGACAATAAAGTTTGTACGAACCTGTACTGTGATACCCCACCAGCAACATCACTTTACTTTCATCATCCAACTTTTGTCTTCTAGCTTCTGGGACATGTTTGTAACATACAGAACCAAGCACCTTCAGATGACTAACACTTTGCTTATCTCCAGTCCACTTCTGAATAGGAACTATTTCCTTTAATTTCTTTGTTGGACATCTGTTGAGCACATAACATGCAGTTGCAACAGCTTCTCCTCACAAAGTATGAGGAAGCTTCTTCTCTTTCAGCATGCTTCTCACCATATCTAGCAAAGTACGATTTCTTCTTTCAGCAAGATCATTGTGTTGAGGAGTATATGGAGCAGTAACCTCATGATTAATTCCATTCTCCTCACAGAAACTTCTGAATTCTGTGGAGTTATACTCACCACCACCATCAGTTCTAAGAATTTTCAGAGTCTGGCCACTCTGATTCTCAGCCTTCAGTCTGAACTTTTTGAATTCAGCAAACACCTCGTGTTTGAACTTTATGAGAGATACCCATGTCATTCTGGTGAACTCATCAACAAATGACACAAAGTATTTATTCCCTCCAGTCGATGCTACTGGAAACGGACCGCACACATCATAATGTACTACTCCCAAGGCATGTTTTGCTCTTAGAGCTACTTCTGATGCAAAGGGTAATCTTGGTTGCTTCCCTTCTATGCACACCTTGCATGACTTTTCAGGCTTCTTGGTTGTAGGAATTCCATGTACCAGATTCTTTGATTTTAGATGCCCTAAACTTCTGAAATTCAGATGACCAAATCTTATGTGCCACGACTCACTCTCCTTGACAACACTTGTTGCACTAAGACATTCAGAGTCTGCAGTTCTAACATTCACCTTGAGTGTTCTGTTCCTTCCCTGCTCTGACTCTATAATCAGCTTCTAATTACAATCATACAGCTTCAGAAGATTGTCCTTCATGGTAACTGAAAAATCTTTCTCAACCAGTTGTCTCACACTCATCAGATTGCTTTTCATGTCAGGTACATACCAAACATTCTGGATCACTGCTGCTTTCCCATTGTTTAGCATGATTCTGACATTTACCATACCTTCTGCATTGAGGTATTTATCATCAGCACATCTAATTTTTGTACTCTTCCCAGAGTCAAAGTCAACCAACCACTTCTTGTTTCCAGTAAGATGGTTTGAACACCCTGTGTCCATATACCACCATTCTGATGAATTCAGATCATCAGGTTCAGAAGTCAACAATAGCACAGGTTCATCATCAGACTCTCCTCTTGCTATATTTTCTTCTTCTAACTTCCTTTCTTTGTCGGACCAGCAATCTCTGGCATATTGACCAAAGTTCTTGCAACAGTAACACTGAACATTCTTCTTGTCAGACTTCTCCTTTCCCTTCTGGACATTCTTCTGCCTATCAGAATTTGAAGCTTCTGACTTTTGACCACCATTAGTTTTATTCCTGGCTTCTGACCAAGTCAGCTTCTGATGCTTCTTACCAGAAGTTACCTTCAGAGCCTGCTGCTCTACTTCCCTCTTAGAAGTTCTTGCAATCATATGCAACTCATGCGCCTCTAGACTACTTTGCAGCTCTTCAACTCTCGTGGTGCTCAGATCTTTGGAATGTTTAATTGCTACAACAATGTAATCAAACTGAGAAGTTAAAGATCTTAAGATCTTCTCAATGATTACTTGTTCAGAGAGAGTTTCTCCACAAGCTTTCATCTTATTAGTGATCGGAATCACTCTAGAGATGTATTCAGAAACCTTCTCGTTGTTCTTCATGTTGAGATTCTCATATTGCTTTATGAGAGACTAAAGCTTCACCTTCTTCACTGTTGCGTCACCACCGTAACATCTGACCAGTGTGCCTCATGCAACCTTCGCTGTTTCAGAATCAGCAATCTTCTCAAACACATTCGCATCCACACATTGATGAATGTAGAACAACGCCTTCTGATCTCTCTTCCCCAGCGCCTTCTGTGTTATCTTCTGGGCCTCTGTTGCATCTACTTCTAACAGATTATAGCCATCAGTAACAAGTTCTAACACATCTTGAGAACCAAATAACACGCGCATCTGGATCTTCCAACAATTCCAATTTTTTCCATCGAATACTGGAAGCTTGGAGTGAATATCGTCGCCATTCCCGTTCATCTTCTACCTTGTGCAATTTACGCAGAAACTCAATGAACAACAATGTTTCCCAAATTCCAGAGTTTCTAATCAGGAGCTCTAGATACCAATTGTTGGTGCACAAGGAAGATAAAAGGCAAAAGGAATATTTATTGATAGCTTCAAAATAAGGATTTACAATGAATTACAATAACCTATTCCACTAGGCTATTTATACACAAAATTAAATCTAAAATATATCTTCTACAAAGATCTAAGAAGATCTAAGATATATATCTTCTAACAAAGATATAAACAATCTAAAAGATATTCCTAAATATAAATTAATATCTAATTAAATATAAATTAATTCTAACAGTCGCAACATACTTGCATAGAAATTCAGACTTCGTAGAAGAAGCAGGCGCAATAAGAAGCAAGTCAGAAAAAACACTTTATTTGTCACGTGATTTTCACGTCACAAATTAGTGACGTGAAAATCACGTCACTTATTAATAACATTTAACACATCTTCCTGTACTCAATTTTTGTTTTTTTTACAAAAAAAAAAAGTTGCGACGTGATTTTCACATCACTAATTTGTGACGTGAAAATCACGTCACTAGTTTATTACAATTCACGTTTAGTTGTTATTTCTTTATTGAATAAACTAAGTTGTGATGTGATTTACATGTCACAACTTTGTGACATGTTTTTCTTTCTTTTTTTAAAATTTAATTGTTGAAGTTTGTTTTTCTTTTATAATTAATTAAATTAATAAAATTAATTAATAAATTTAATATATAATAAATTAAATTAATAAATTTAATATATAATAAATTAAATTAATAAATTTAATATATAATAAATTCAATATATAATAAATTAAATTAATAAATTCAATATATTAATTTTAATATAATAAAATTATTAAACTAAAATTATAAATTTAAGAATTTTTAATTTAATATAAAAAAATTAAATTACACAAATTCAAATTTGAAACCAAAATAAAAAATAAATAAATTATCTTCGTTTCCGTCATTATAATTTGTGACGTGAAAATCACGTCACTAATTTATGACAATTCACGTTTAGTTGTTATTTCTTTAATGAATAAACTAAGTTGCGACGTGATATACATGTCACAATTTTGTGACGTAGAAATCATGTCACTAATCTTTTTTTTTTTTTAATTTAATTGCTAAAATTTGTTTTTCTTTTATAGTTAATTAAATTAATAAAATTAATTAATAAATTTAATATATAATAAATTAAATTAATAAATTTAATATATAATAAACTAAATTAATAAATTCAATGTGTAATAAATTCAATATATTAAATTTAATATATTAAAATTAATAAACTAAATTTTTAAATTTAAGAATTCTTAATTTAATATAAAAAATTAAATTGCACAAATTCAAATTTGAAATCAAAATAAAAAAAATAAATTATCTTCCTTTTCGTCATTCTCCGGCTCTTGAACACGAATGTTTTGATTTCCACCAAACTCTTGCATAAATTATCTTATTTACTGCTCCATATCAGCTTGTCTCTTTGTCATGACCTCCATTTGTCGTTGTTGCTCATGCCTCATTGCCTCAATTCAGGCCTCCATTTGGGATTTCATTACCGTCTCACGTTGCACTGACTCGCGTCTCGTCTCATTTAACGCCAATTGTCTTAATGTTTCAAGTTGTTCTAGTGTCAAATTTGGTTGATGTGACCCTCCTTCCTCATCTCTAACTCTTTGAAATATAGTTCTATCCTCACTTTTCAAGGTGCCCTCTAAATTTCCACCACCAAAAAAACAATTGTTAGAGCCTTTTCCGTCAATGACTTGATCCCAAATATATAAATCTACATCTGGATGAAGCGGCTCTCCCTCTCCCGAAGTATATTGAGGATTATGAATCAAAAAAATTGCGAGCAATGTCTGATAATCCTCCTACACATTCAATAAAAAATTAAGTTAAATATATATTACATTATATTAAATTACATTAAATTAAATTAAGTTAAATTATATTTAAAAAGTTGCCACGTGATTTCCACGCCACGACTTCTCAATTGTCACATGATTTTCACATCACAACTTCTCAGTTGCCACATGAAAATCACGACACAAAATTGTCATTAAATAAAAAATATATAAACAACGTAAATTAAATTACTTACGAAAGCTTTTAGAGTACATTCATCAATAAAATCCTCAGTTTTCTTTGTTCGAGTCTTTTTAACCAACTCAATCATCAACAGAGGTCTCCCTAAAGTCTTAGTATAAATAATAAAATTAACTTTAATTAATAAAATATATTATGAATCAAAATATAACTTTAAAAAGTGGTAATATTTACCATTCGTCGAACATGCTATGCGGTACTTATACTTCCAACTGCATTAACGCAACCCCCCTTTTCAGATGCTCTCATCTTAAAATTTTCAAATTTAGCCCGAAATACGGGTGACTCCTAATATTTAAGAAGTTTCTCAAAACCTCTTTGCCTATCCAATTGGAACAGATACCCTCAAAGTTCCCAACGCTCTCTAACACGCCGCATTATGTCAGAAAGTCGTCTTGAGATTCTTCTATAATTTTTTTTTAATCAGCTTCTCGTTCAATGGATCCCACACATATTTTTCGTGCAATATTGTATGACATTAAAATAAATAATTAGATAATCATAATGAAAAAGTCATTTAAATAACAATAACTAAAAAATAAATTAATTATATCTTAAATTTGTTAAACCAAACTTCTTTATTTTTGACGTATTTGAAGGTATTCCAAAATTGTTTATACATTTGATGAATTATATAATTTATAACCTTGGTAGCAGTCTGACTCGGCGAGAAATTAAACAATAATAATTTGAATTAATAATATTAAATATAAATTTACATTAAAAATGAAACTGTATTCTTAAATAAAAATTTATAAATAAGAAACTTACGAGCTTCCTTCGGCCCAAATCCAAAATCTCCCGTCAATGACATGAATCTCACTCGGATCTTCATTCCCTCAAAGATCATTTACATCCAACACATTATCATCCCCATCCATATCATCATAATTCAGTTGTGCATGATCATCCTCATGTGCAGGTACATGTGTGGGATTTGGGATGCAGGATCCTCCAGTCTGTGTGGGATGTAGGGTGCTGGATTCTCTAGTCTGCTGGAAAGATAAAGGCATCTGTGTGGGATGTGGGGTGCTGGATCCTCCAGCCTGCTAAAAGGATAAGAGCATATGTGTGGAATATAGGGTGCTAGATCCTCTAGTCTGCTGGAAGGATGAGGGCATCTGTGTGGGATGTGGAAAACTAGGTCCTCTAATATGTTGGAAGGATGAGGGATGATTTGTTGGTAGGAATATGTAGTGACAGTCAAACCATGAGCTTTCCCCCCTTTATCCAACGTAAATGCTTTGGTGTATGTCATGCAATGTGGACAATCCATTTTTCCATGTGTACCCCAACCAGATAACATGTCATATGTTAGAAAGTCATTAATGGTCCACATTAAGGCAGCTCACAAAGTTTTGTTTACGGGATATATCATAAGTCCATTCTCCAATCCACAACCTCTTCAAATCATCAATTAAAGGTTGTAAGTAGACATCGATTCCGACTTTTGGACTGGACGGCCCTGGAATGACGCACGTCAAAAAGATGTATGGTTTTGTCATGCACATATTAGGAGGGAGGTTGTAAGGGGTTACAATAACTAACCAACAAGAATATGCACTTCCCAACGCTTGCACATATGGGGAAAAACCATCAGAGCATAATCTAAGCCTGACATTTCTAGGTTCTGCGATAAAATCAGGATGTGTCCAATCAAAGTGCTTTCATGCCTCTCCATCAGATGGATGTCGCATAGTGCCTGAACTTGTTTAGTTTGTATGATGCCATGTCATTTGACTTGCACTGTGCATTGAAGCAAACATTCTTTTTAACCTTGGTATTATCAGAAGATAAAACATGGACTTTACTGCTACATGCTTTTGCTTGCTGTTAATGGCTCTACCGCAAACTTGATATCTTAGACTCTTACAAAACTTGCATTCCTCCAACAATCCATCTTGAGTACCAAACTCATTATCATAAAACAACATGCAACCACTAATGCAACAATCAATCTTTCTTACTTTTAAATCTAACTTCGACACCCACTCCTTTGCATCATAAAAACTTGTAGGCAAGTTGTCTTTCGTTGCGGTGGAGTCCAACATTATTTTTGCGAAATGTTTCAAACACTGATCAGGAATATTCCAATTTGACTTGGTGGCCAATAATCTCACACACATTGATAACTTTGAGTCTGACGATCCCTCGAACAACAGCATATTCATCTCATTCAACAACTGATAAAATCTCCGCGCTTCCTCATTTGGCAACTCTTCCCCGTCAAAATCTTCAAGTTGATCATATGTCATGTTCACACCAAAAGCATCCCCAACCATCTCACTGATTAGATTAAAGTTTTCTTCATATTTCATAGACGATCGACTACTTGAAGCATGTGTGTTGCTAGTCTCTGGTACGTTATTCGGCAGTTCTTCACCGTTATACGTTCAAATTTAATAATTTTCAATGAAACCCCTTCTATGCAAATGACGTGCTACTTCCTCCGGGTCACTAATTATCGGTCTATATTCACATGTAAGACAAGGACACCTGACTCCTCTTTCGCTTCGACAACATTTCTGAGCAAACGCCCACGTGATAAACTCATTAACTCCTATAAAATGGGGTTTAAGTGCACATCTTCCTTAATACAATCTATCGTACATCCAACTACGACCATACTGATAATATTTCGTACTGCACATTTATACAATCATTGTCTTTTTAATTACATTTGTGATTTTAATATATCAATAAATTTTATACTATTTAATATATAATATACTCTCATATAATATGTTAACTATAAATAAACATTAACCATAAACATTTAATATATAAAAAATGATTTTATTTACATTTTTAATTATAAATATATTAAACATAAAAATCTTATTTTTATTTTAACTAAACATTTTTAATAAACATATTAAATATATTAACCATAAAAGTTTTGTTTTTTTAACTAAACATTTAATAAGCATATAATAATTAATGTTTTTTTATAAATAACTATTATATATATAATAAACATATTACATAACATATAATTATCATATATTCTATGATTTTAAATGTTATGTTTAAAAAATACCATTTCACACAATTTTATTTTTAATTTTTATAACTATATTTATTTTATAACCATATAATGTTATAATTTTTATAACCAAATATTCCATCTTTTATAATTATACTTTATAATCATAACCATATATTATAATTTTTATCATATATTTTTCTTCTAATATATGAAGTAAAGGAAAGAGATTATTCCAAAAATCAGGTAGGGTCCAATGACCATCAGAATGAAGATCAGAAACTTTGGGTGTAACATTAATATTATACTTTGCCAAGAACTCCAGGTTGCAATCCATGTGAAAAGGGTGGCCACACCAAGAATCCATCCTGAAGTTAATCTCTTTGCCATTTCCTAATATCCATGAAGGTTGAGATATTATGTTAGAAATCTCATAGTTGATCCCATGCTTGATTGAAGAGAGGATGTGTTGATTGATTAAACCAAAAGTTCTCAATGTCCTAGCTCTGATCAAGGTTTCCCACTGATTGTTACAATTTAGCATATACTAAGCCAGTTTCAAGTTTGTCGCTTGATTCAGAACTTGAAGTAATTTAAGCCCATGTCTCTCACGTGTGATTGGGGAACAAACCTTTTTCCAAGCTACCATGAATATTTTCCTCTCATTCACCTACACACTCCAAATAAAGTTTCTCATTGATCTCTCGATTTTCTTAAGGAGAGAAACATGCCAAGAGTAAACTGAGATGGAATGCTTATCATACTTTGAATGACAGTTTTGGTCAGCATAACACTGCTAACCATAGACAGAAGAGAACCTTTCCACCCTGAAAGTTTAGAAATAATTGTCTTCTATTGAGTTAAGATAAATACTTTTAGGTCTTCCTTTAAACAAATGAACCCGGATATCCCTGTAAGTCAACTCCCAACTTATTTTGTTAATGGAGATAGGCTTGTAATAGCGATTCCAGAAGACAAGTACCTTCTAAGTCTAGATGCTTACAAACATAACCTCCATGAAAGAATCATTTTGCCAAAAGGTTATTTCCCCTCACAGTTTTAGCATTCAATAGGAAAATAAGGAATAACATTGTTAGGTTAGGTTTTTTTTTAGTTTTCCTTCTCCACCCTTGAATGTGCTTGAAGGATTAGATCGATAAGTTCATGGAGTCTAAATCCTAGTGTTCAAAAACTATTTCCTTGGACACGGGATTTCATACCAACCAATGTCCACCATACCTCTACCAAGGTATGGGTGTGTATCCATGGATTATATCAGGAGTAATGGAGACCGAAAATCATTTTCACAATAGCCAGCAGTATGGGCACTCCCATATGTATTGACTCTACCTCAAACAAACCTATCTTTGACCGTTCCTTTAGACATTTTCTTATGGTACTTCCACTATGTCAAATAAGACTTTAGACAACACTTTTTTTGGCTTTAGACAGCGCTTTAAAGCGCTGTCTATTCCAGCGCTGCTGTAGGTAAAGACAGCGCTTTGTTAAAAGTAAAAGCGCTGTTAAATCCCCCCTTTAGGCAGCCCTTTTACTTTGAAAGTGCTGCTAAAGGTCCTCTTTAGCCAGTGCTTTTACTTTTAAAGCGCTACTAAAGGCCCCCTTTAGCCAGCACTTTTACTTTTAAAGTGTTGCTAAAGTCCCCCTTTAGCCAGCGCTTTTACTTTTAAAGCGCTGCTAAAGGCCCCCTTTAGCCAGTGCTTTTTCTGAAACAAAAAAATATATAAATAAAAATCTCTTTTATGCAGCGCTTTTAATGTTAAAGCGCTGTCTAAAGCCCCCTTTAGGCAGCACTTTTTTTAAAGCGCTGCTAAAGGCTCCCTTTAGTCGGTGCTTTTTCTGAAACAATTTTTTTTTTAAAAAAGAGCCCCTTTAGGCAGCGCTTTTACACTAAAAGCACTGTCTAATGTCCATGAAATTTTTTATATAACCTTTTTGAAAAAAAAATGTTGTTTGATATATACAATTTTATATGCACAGATTTTAACCATATTTGCACTAGGTTTTCACCATATTTTACACCTGTATATACCATTACAAATTTCACCAGATTTTCACTAATATTGGATACTATAAATTTGCACCAATGTACTTATATATACTATTACTCTTGTACATATATACTTTTATAAAAAAACAACACCATTATATACCATTACAAAATCTATTCATCTCTATCTTCTACATATGCACATATAATCTGAAACAACACCAAAATATCGTAATTCATACTATGATACAAACAAAATATATATAATTTACCACATGACAACCAACAACAAAATTGAATATACTCAAAATTCTCATCAATTAAAGTAAGATTACAATATACCTTATATAACTTTTGTCTCAATAATGTATTGACACTAATCCTCCTTAAGTTCATTCAACTGAGAACTTGAGTAATAAGCACACTTGAATTCATCAAAGTACTACATAATAATACAACATAGTATGTTTAAGTTAAAATTATTTAATTATATGAGAAATATGTGTTAGATATTAAAATAAATCCTAAGTTAGAAATCTATATCTTAGATGGAATCTCTATTCGATCCAAAAGAAGGATTTCTCTCATAAACCTCAACATGTAAAAACCGCAGTTTACTTCATTACGCTGCCGAGGACACTACACATGAAAATAAAATATGGATAAGGCCTAAGTTTTATCAAGTATCATCATTATTAATATAATTAAAATTGTGATAATTAATTAATATACCTCCACTATAATCCATCTAATATTGTTGACTTTACTCTTTGGTACTTGAGTACCTCTTTATGCTCGAAAAACTTGTATAATGCTAATAAAAAATAAATGCATATTTAGAACAATTCACATAAATAAATAAATAAATATACAGACGAATGTTTAGAATAATCTCACTCATGTATCAACCATATTCTTCATATCTTGGTATGTACTTGGATCATTGCATAAAGAATCTAGATAATATACAACTTCTCTGATAGGATTAATCGCGACCAATAACCAATGTCCATTGTAAGATTAAACAAATGTGAGATGAAAACTTTCTACACAACATCAAAATATGAAAAATTATAATAGATGAATTTAGAATGAAAATCTAACACATTTCCGCTATTAAGCGGTAAAAATAACAACTTTTTGGTATCTTTATCGGTCATAAAGCGCTCGAGTACATACGCCATGACTTCATCAGGTTTATGCATGATGAACCCTAAGTTGGTATTGTAAGGAGATAAGAAAGCGAATATTTGCTCCAATCCACTCGGACGTATCAATTTTTCATACAAAAACCTTAAATAAAAGACCTCATTAACATTTGAAATGAGTAAATGAATTGATCAATTAATTAGACAAAGTATATCGGATATACCTTATGTATGTATTAACAACACCGAGGCTAATTGCGTATGTTTTAAAACTTGATCAAAATCCTTCATACCAATTGTTTTGGAATATTCAAAACCAAAAATACCAAACTCCATAGGTATAAGACGAGTATTTCCTTCGGAATATCGTAGATTTCTGAAAATGTCCCAAGGCACGACCTAAACTTGGAAGTAGGTTTTTTTTAGCCACAATCTTCTTAGCAACAACCTTTTTTTTGTGTGGAAATGTTGCTAATTTCAGAATTCTTAGCCCTACAGACATCTTCACTCTCTTTAGCATAAATCTAAAGATCATATAATTAGTTATGTGAAGTATAAGATCATGAATTAACATTTTTTATGCATAAATATCATATAATTATAATGTACCTCTTTTATTGATGCAACTGACTCGTTTTGCCGCAGAATCCTCTTGTCTTTTGCTTTGGATTTTGTTGGAGTCTAATTAACATAACCATGTAAGAACAAATGTACGTAAAATGCACGTAAAAACTTTGAATACTCAAAGGTTCATATATATATGGTTTTAAGCATACTTCATCATCTACACTAATGAGGCTTGACGGTCGTGCAACAAACGAACCTACTGCATCTCCCACCAGTGTGGCATCTGAAACATCGTTAGGATGTGGTAATAACGCATCCTTTTCCAAAGCAATGTCAATCGATACTTTTAAACAGTCAGTAGGGAGCGGTTTAGTGTGAAGTAATTCTTCCAAAGTGTTATGCACTTTTCCCTTTCCAACCATCCGTTAAGTCGGTGACGATAAGTAGAGTTGACAAGGTGAAATGCCCTAAAACCAATAATAAATTTCAAATTGTTATTGTGTATATATTTCAATTAAATAAAGTAAGCTACTTTAATTTCATAATGATATATATAATTACCTCTGGAAGATTCGGTTGAAAATTATAACTGATACTACCTTTGTCACTAGTAGCTTTAAAACCTGAAGCTTGCTCTCTTAATTATTTTTCCCTTCTCAATTCACGGACTTCAGCTTGTAGTGCTTCCAAGGTATCCTGCAGTTCTTTATTGCTAGGAGTATTTTGTGTTTTCATCTTCAAGGATTTTGGAGTGATTCCAAATCCCTTACCCCTCACCCGACCAGAATACTCATGAACATCTAATGCTCGACTAAGTATGCTCTTGCAATCATTCTCTTCATCTGGACATATAGACTGAGATAGAGTCTCATGAAATTCATATGAATATTGAACATTTGTCTTAATTATATGTTACTAAACTTTTGATTTAATTAAAGAAATAATGCTATACTTACACATTTCTCAAAAACTTTTTGAACATCTTCTTTGACAACTCTATCCTTACCCACACGGGCTTCCTTCCACAAAACATGTGTCGGAAGAGATGTTTCAGAACTATTCTCCTTTGTTAACTACACATTAAGCTAAATAATATGATCAAATGTAATTCATGATGAACAAGTATATCATTGCAATTTATAGATACTTATGATAGACTGTTCTAAGAGTCCATATCCAATACGCCCTTTTCTATATGGATACGCGGGATTTGATTCTCTTTGCCGATTTGTTTCACTTACACTCTAAAATTCTTGGGTTTTTCGTTTGGCTTTAAAAGTTTCTCATTCTTTAGGTGAAACCAAACTTGCATATTTAGATGGAAGCTCTTCATCAACAAAAATTTTATCCGTATCCCTAAGAAACTTGATATTTAAAAAAGTCCTAAACGCTCTTAGTAGTTTTCTGGCCAATCAGAGACAAAAGGTTCTTCTAGCATCATCAATGTTGTTGAAAGACCTCTACGAAAAACATACACAGAGTGCATTAGTACAAGTAATTTAAAGACATAATCATCATTAAAAACAAATTGGAACTTCATTAAATATGGTACCTTTATCTCACTCCAAATTTTTTCATTAGCTTCTTTCAACTCTCGTTTTCTCCAATCATCACAAGTAATTGGAACTTCATTCCTTACAAGTGCACCAATAAAACTTGTCACCATTGAACCGTTAGGCTCGATTAGTTGGCCACTTTGGCTCCAATGCACATCTAATTTTATGCCTCGGTCTCTATCATGAATGACTTTCTTCATAACTATTATTCCCCGTCTAATTTCCGCTTCCTGATCAATAACGGCCTCATGATCTCCATCATCAATAGCATCATCATGTGGGTGATCCTCGTTACTAGCCATCTAACCTGTAATAAAGAAAAACATAAACCCAATATAAAAATCCATAATCAATTGAATATATAACAAATGACAAATAAAGAAGAGCATATAAATTTATTGAAAATGACATAATATATAACATTTTACTATATTACCTCTTTCACTAATATCTCTTTCTTTTCTTGGTTGGAATATGAATTACTTGTTTCTTAGCAATGCGAATGTTAAATTGATCCAAATTCCCCCGTTATGATCGTTTCTAATATATGATTCATCCGCTATAATATTCTTATCTTGATTATTCCGTATAATACATGACTGGTTCTCAACATCAATATCACCTTGATCTACACTGGTATCATCAATCACTTTGTTAGATAAAAGTATTATAGACCATTTCATACTCGTCGGGTCAGTGACATAGAACACTTGTTTAGCTTGAGATGCTAGAATAAAAGGCTCGTCTTTGTACCCCACCCTATTAAGATCAACTTGCAGAAATCATGACTTATACATTCGTATGCCACTACTATTTACCCACTTGCAACCAAAGATAGGAATCTGAAACTTCTCATAATCAAACACCCAAATATGCTCAATAACCTCAAAATATGACAGATTTGCATATTTGGGGTTTAAGTCCTTCATACATGATATGTGCATTGCTTCAGCTAGCACAGTGACACCACTATTTTGCATAGTACTTTTATCATCTTGTTCTTTGGTATAAAATGTGTATCCATTTATTGTGTATGCGCTATGAGAAAACACATGCAAACTTGGACCATATGCCAAACATCTTTCTGTTATTGAAGCGGGATCTGAAGAGCACTTTGAATAAATGTGATCCTTAAACCATTGTATAAAACTTTGATTGTGCTCTCGTACTATCCAATTTTCATTTATTTTCTAATTTAACCCTCAGAGTACAGCCTTGTGCATTTCAACATATGGCTCAACCTCACTGTCATTGTGCAGAACATACAAATGCACTTGCTCCCGTTCATCCCTTGATATTGTCTCAATTTTATTTCCAATTAAATTTTTACCATCCTTTTTTTCAAAAATATGAGTTTTGGGGAGCCCAACGGATTGAACATTGGACAAATATTCAGTACAAAACTCAACCGCTTCTTCAACAATGTATCATTCAATAATACAACCCTCTGGGCGACTTTGGTTTTTCACGTACCCTTTTAATATTTTCATATAACGTTCAGCAGGGTACATCCATTTCATATAAGCTGGTCCACACAATTGTGTCTATTTCACAAGATGAACAACTAGATGTACCATTATGTCAAAAAAAGAGGAAGGAAGATACATCTCAAGCTCACACAAGGTAATAACTATTTCTTTTTGCAGTGTTGGTAAGACCCCAAGATCGATCACCTTACTACAAATTGACCTAAAGAAAAAACACAATTTAGTTATGGTGCTTCTTACTTTTTCTGGCAAAATAGAACGTATACCTATTGGTAAAAAACGATCCATTATAACATGACAATCATGTGTCTTTAAACTCTTCAACTTGAGGTATTTCATAGACACAAGTCTTGTAACATCTGAAGAGTATCCTTCTGGAACTTTAACTTCACTTAGAAACTTACACAATATTTTTTCTCCTTTCTAGATAGAGTAAAAGCAGCAAGTGATAGATATGTTCGTCTTCCTTTCTTCACGAGTCCTAATTTAGTTCTTATTCCCATATTTAACATGTCATCCCTTGCTTTAAGGTCATCCTTAGACTTTACTTTTATATTGAGTAACGTACCAATAACACTTTCGAATATATTTTTTTCAATATGCATAACATCGAGAAAATGTCTCACATACAAAGACTTCCAATATGGCAATTAAAAAAAAATTGACCTCTTATTAAACCCACCTTTGACAACCTTATGTGCAAAGGCTTGCCAAATTGATGACACACATCTTTCACCTTTTCAAAAATTTGGTCACCTGACAATGCAGGTGGAGCTTTATGTTGTTCGATGTCTCCATTGAATGCTTTTCTCCACCCACGGTAGTGATGTTTAGAACGTAAGAATCTATGATGACCGAAAAACACATTCTTCTGACAAAGTTCCAATCGCGTCGTATCGGTTCCATCTTCACAAATAGGACACACACATTGACCTTTAATGCTATACCCAGATAGATTCCAGTATGCTAGAAAATCATTAATTGTGCCAAACAACATCGCCCTCAAATTGAAACTTTCTTTCCTATATCCATCATAAACCTCCACACCGTTCTCCCACAAAATCTTTAAATCTTCGATCAAAGGTGTCAAGTATACGTCTATGTCATTCCCTGGTTGTTTAGGCCCAGAAATTAACATAGATAACATCGTGTACTTACGCTTCATACATAGCCATGGAAGTAGGTTATAAATCATAATAATCACAGGTCATGTGGTATGTGAGATACTTTGAAGACCATGCGGGTTCATTCCATCAGTAGATAATGCCAAGCAAAGGTTTCTTGCTTCTTCTCCAAAATCAGGATAATCATCATCAATTATCGACCACTGTGGTGAATCTTCCGGATGTCGATACTTTCCATAAATGATTCTTTCATCTGCATGCCAAGTTAAGTGTCTTGCATCGGTTTCACTACGAAACATGTGCCTAAATCTCGGAATTATAGGAAAATACCATAAGACTTTTGTTGGAGACAATTTTTTCTTATATCGAGATAAACCTCATTTAGGGAACTCATTTAACGATGCATATTCGTTTTAAAACAAAACACAATCGTTTGGACAAGCATGTATCTTATCATAGCTCATGCCAATAGAGCACAACATTTTTTGGCCTCGTAGGTTTGATTAGGAAGAACATTATCCTCCAGAAGCATATCTCTCATAAGGACTAATAACTCTGAAACTTTTATCCGACCATCCATTTCCCGCCTTTAAGTTGTACAACTTTAATACCGCAAACAGTCTTGTAAATTTAGTGAAACCTTTATACAACGGTTCCTCTACATCGCTTACCAACCTCTCAAACATTTTGGGACAATCCTTAAGATCTTCTTCAAGTGCTTCTGCAATCTCTTCGACTCGATCACAATCATATGTATTCGTGTCATTGTCGTATGGAGCATAGGTCGTCGTATTACTTTTTCCCCCGATTCAACATTCTCGTTAATTTTCTCACCATGATATATCCAACACTTATAACTTCGATCAATCCCACGCGTCAGTAAATGCAATTTCAATCCACTTGCGTCAACCCGACTCACATAACAATAACCCAAGCAAGGACATTTCATTCGACTGGAGTTTTTGACGTGTTCAACAGCAAACTTAACAAATTCCAATACCCTATTCTCGTACTCTTTTGACAATCAATCGACAGTCATCCATTTTTTATCCATGGAATTACTACTAATTAAGGTAAACAAAAACACTATAATTATTCACGCAACTATTTCAAAAGAACATTAAGAAAAACACTTTCGCGACACAAAAAGAATATTAATACAAACTTTTAGAAATATTTCGTAAGATTTAATCGGATTAGTTCTAGATCGATATAGACTAAAATTAATTATTTCTATATAAAATTAATTATGCTTTTTAATTGATATAGATAGAATTTTTTATAATTTAGGAAGCAGATAGTAAATAAATAAACGAGTCGGTAATGTTGAATTTGAACTTGACTTACCAAAGAAAGAAGAGGGGTTATTGGTGCCGGCGGAAGATGATGCTGCTTTGATGTTCTTCGAATCAGTGATGGTCTTCGACTAATTACACCAATACAAAAAAGTCTTAACCAACTTTTTAGTAAGCATACTAACATTGAAAATGCATAGAGTTGAGAATAAAATCACGATACCAATCCTCAAATAAAAATAAAATCAAAGAACTCATTTTTTTACACAATTTAAGAATCGGAACATGGAAAATTGATTTCAACACATGATTTATTCGATTAAACAAAAACCAGGAAGTAACTATAACAAGTTATGAATGCTCGATAGTTTTAACTCAAGAAGATTCGAAACTAAATGGGAAAGCACCCGATGTCACAACCATGCGAACTTTCGAATTTAAATAAAATTACACAATAAAGTTGTATGAATCTCAAAGCAACGGTAAAAGATGAATTGCTGCCCCGTGAATGGTTCTCGGCTATATCTTATACGAATAACGCGGCATAGACATTAAGCCGTCATCAAAACCAAAATGAAATCAAACTATCGCAACAAAGTGGCATCGTAACCGAATTAAACCTTGAATTCATAACAACATGCATCAAAATCTCTTTCAAATTTTCTCACACAAAGTGACACAACATTGAATTCAAACCTGAAACTCTAACAAATAAAACAAAACGGATAGCCCCAATAGTTTCTCGATTAGTTTATACACGAATAAATGCAACATCAACATCCAAACTTCATCGAAACTAAATAAAATTGGACAGCCTAACAGAGTTTATATCACTAACTAATCAAACTTATAAACAGGTCACAAGTTTTGTAGAAATGTAGAAGGAAATATCTAGAACTGTAGAAGGAAATGAATACCTAGAAATGTAGAAGGAAATGCTGAACCAAGCATAACAAAACCAAATGTTGGTGAAATGGTTGATAGAAGTCCTACAAGAGAGTCCAAAAAACCAAATGTTATAAACCAAATACCTAAAGAACCATAGCAGCAATAGAGATAGGAACAAGGGAAACTTACCTTGAGATACGGTGGAGGACGGCAACTGAGGGACGACAGAAGGAGGGAGGTCGGAGGAACGGCGGAAGGAGGGCGGTCGGAGGGACGACGGAAGAAGGGTGGTACTAGAGACGGAAGTACGAAGAGAAAAGTGTGAATAGAAACAAGTTCTGTGAATAGAAATGAGTTCTGGAGGGATTCTATTTTTTAATTCTAATTATATGACTTTAGACAGCGCTTTTAAGAAGCGTTGGCTAATATGGGCCTTTAGCAGCGCTTTTAAGATATTTTTTTTAAAATTTATATGACTTTAGACAGCGCTTAGGAGAAGTGCTGGCTAATGTGGTCCTTTACCAGCGCTTTTTTTAAGCGCTTTCTAAAGCAACCCTGTTAGCAGCGCTTTTAAGATTTTTTTTTAAAACTTATATGACTTTAGACAGCGCTTAGGAGAAGCGCTGGCTAATATGGTCATTTACCAGCGCTTTCTAAAGCAACCCTTTTAGCAGTGCTTTTAAGATTTTTTTTTAAAATTTATATGACTTTAGACAACGCTTAGGAGAAGCGCTGGCTAATGTGGTCCTTTACCAGCGCTTTTTTTAAGTTCTTTCTAAAGCAACCCTTTTAGCAGCGCTTTTCAGAAGCGCTGTCTAAGGTCGGCCTTTTAGCAGCGCTTTTACTCATTTTTGTATACAGTTTCTGTGTTTTATTTTTTAATTTACTTATAGCAACGCTTTTGTATAAAAGCATCGTCTAAGGTGCGCTGTCTAAAGTCCTTTTTGGCATAGTGTTCTAGACATAGATCTGACAAAAGAGTTACCTCACAAGATATTGATGGAAAGAGTGGGATACACTTTTTTGTAGAAAGGGAATATGAAAGGGTTCCAATGTTTTGTAGATCCTGTAGATGCATTAGACACAATTATGAGAACGAAAAAAGAAGATCCGGAAAAGAGAATAACAAACGAAATAAAAAACCTAAACAAACCAAAACATTTATGCATGTGCACTCCAAAAATCAGACCTCAGAGAGACATGATAAATTGGAAAAGGAAAGTGTGATCGGTGGATCGGGAACTGACTGTTTAACGCTGGTTCGCGAAATGTCGCGGAAGCAAGATTCGCCACCGTCTTTTATTTTCTCCAAATGGAAAGGACAAAAGCACAGAAAAATTCCTTATTGAGATTGCTCTCGGTTCGGGAGGTAGATTTATAGAAAGGGAAGGTGTTAGCACCCTTTCTATCCATGGTTATCCATGGGCTCTTAGGTACTTGCTCATTTGTGTTTTCAAAATTGTTTGTTTGCTTTTCAACGGTGGGTTTAAAAAATCTCTTTGAAAATTTCAGTTCGACTCTTGTATCAGTCCTCAAGAGTGTTTGAAAAGTTGCTTTCGAAAGCTTTTTGAAAAGTGTCGGTGTGAAAAGTAATTTTTGATTTGTTTTGAAATTAGAGCAAGTATCTACGAGTTGTCTACCTACCCTAAGGAATTCGTCTGTGTAAATGTCCTTGAAGTAGTGCCATCCCACCATTGAGAGGTAGGTAGCACCACTGTTGGAGGTGTTCGGGTCAATTCGAGGGTTCGGGACATGGTGATCACCGGAGCAATAGGAAGACACCTTAGAAGCTACCCTCATGCCATGTTCATGGACATGAGGACTTACTAAAACGTCCTCTACTCGACGATCACCTTTCGAGGGGCAAGGCAACAGTGAGACGTACCCTAGGGGTAGTGTGTGATTTGTGTGTCGTTTTCAGATATTTTTGTCTTGTCATGCATTGGTGATCTACGCGTTGCTTTTATTTTGGCATTCATTCTTTCATGCAAGTTATTTAACAGTTAAAAGATGCGGAATTAAAAGTCCTACGCTATTACAAAGGCGCGGGTCTACATCGCCAAATTAATCCAAGACCCGATTTGAAATAAAATAAAAAATGCGGAAAAGATAAATGTCTAATTAAGCTATTACATGGCTTTGGGAGAATTACATGAATATTCACAAAAAGAAATAAAAATGCAAAGAGAATTAAAGTCGGGAATGCGAGGGCGTTGGGCCCTTTTTAGGAAATTAAATTATAATTAACAAATTAATTAAGTTAAATAAAAGAAAAAAAATGTTTTTTGGAGTTTTTTGTATTTATGGAGTTTAAGAAAATTAATGGAATTAAAACCTAATTCTAAACTATTTTTAATTTATTAAGAAAATGTTTAACTTAGACCTAGTTTAAATTAATTATTTACATGACAAATTTTATTTACAAAATAATAATTAATAATTAAATATGGTGAAAAAGAGAAAAAAGGATAAAAGTATAAAACCCTAATTCTACATTTTTAGTTTATTAAGAAAAATATTAAAATTTAAACCTAGAATTAAAATTAACTTAATTGTTAAACTTATTTACAAAGAAAACATTAAATAAAATATATTTTTTATTTTTATAGTTTCTGAATTTTTTGGGTATTTTTTTATGTTAGGAAAATATTAATTTATGAATTAAAAGGAAATAATTAAATTAAAGCAAATAATAAAAAAAAATAGGAAGAAGAAAAGAAATACAAACACTTGGGGGGTGTTGACCCCAGTTTGGAGGTATTTTGCCAGCAATTAGGCCCAATCATTGGAGGCCTGTTTGACTTCTGGTAGTCACGTGTGGCTTCATTGACCAATGCATAGGGTGCTCCTCAGATCATGGCCATTGGATTGAGATCAGTGGGCGCGTGGCAAACACAGACAAGAAGGCGCATGGTAGGCCCTGGGGTTGAAACTGCATGGAATCACGTTGAAACAAAATATATTAAGAAAGTGAGGGGACCTGGGAATCGAACCCAGGTCCCAATGCTTATGTGACAACGCAGCTACCACTTGTGCCATTTGCTTTCTTTGTTATTATGATAGAAAATAAATAATATATAAAACAAACCACGCTAATGATGTTAATTCAAAAAACGCGCTAAAACTTGAATTGTCCAATCACCGGTTGACAACACGCCTTCTTCTTCATTGATTCCTTGTTTCACCTGAAAAATATACGTCAAATAGCGGGGGTTTTGAACCCCCACTAACCACTGCATAGGAAAATAGCGATTAAGCCATACTCAAATATAAAAACGACGCGACTAGTGATTCTGGATCGTCTAAGTGCGTTGAGTTCAATGGTATAGGTCTCATGTCTCAATTTTTCCAGAATAAGGAATCCCCAAATCAAGGTTCCTGAAACCCTAGGCATCGTTCATGGCAACTCTCCATATATGCAAGCATTCTTCAATTAAATTATACTATTAGCTTCAGAATCAACACATTAGCATAAAACAATAATAAAAATGCATTGATATGGCGTGTAGATTCGAATACGATTAAGGAAAAATTTATGTACAGGGTGACTGCATTCTACCGTTTCTTGAGGTGCAGAGGTCTGATTTTGATTGGGGAAGATTCCTGGATGTATCAGGAGTGCAATGGAATTTTTGTTTTGCTTTGAAACACGCTGAAACTAGGAAAGCAGTTTTGAAATTTTCTTGAAAAAGTGCCAAGTTTGTCTATGGTTTTAGGCGCAGCTTCCAGGTTGTGAGCTTTAGGGTTTGCATCTGTTTATGTATGGGAATGGATTAGGGTAAGAATCAAGTCCAAAAACCCTTTGCATTGATGAAAGAAATATTTGATTTTAATGGCATATTTTTTCAATCTTTTTCATGTGTTTTGATACCAATCATGGCCAAATCTTTCCTTTTTTGGGTGTGCACGAATCTTGAGTAACCAATGAGAGCAAATACTGCATAAAAAGATTCAAATACATTTGTTTAGTATTTTTTTCATATTTTATTTTATTAAATGAATTAATGGTGATTAAAAATTCAAATAAATAATAAAAAATGATGAAATAAATCCCCTTTGGGCCAAATGGTCGTGCATAGCCTTTGGATGATGAATCTTGGAAGAAAATGTGGCCCATTAGCAATTTTGAGGCATTTGAAGTAAAGTTGACTTTTCAAAATTCCCAAAAATTTCCCAACTTCCACAAGGCATATCTTGCTCAATTTTTAAGCTTTGATCATGTTCTTGGACATTTTGGAAAGGTCTTGAAGTCATCTAACCAATGCCTTTGGTCCCATGTCATTTTGATTTACCAATCTCAAGTTATGTCCTTTGACTTAAAGTGCCTTTTTGTTGACTTTTGAAAATGACCTATAATGTTGAGATTGATAACTTTTTGTGAGAGCATTTCTTGGACTTGAAGTGTGAAGAGGAGTTGTAGGAAATGTCTTTCTCTTCAAAATGAGCTTTGGATGGAATTTTTCTGATAAACCATGTGGGAGTTATGCCTTGGTCAAGTTACAGTTGACTTTTTCAACTGTCCAAATATGGAAACTTTTGCATCTTGAGACTTTTTGAGCCATGCCTTGAAAATCATGATCAAGAATTGATCAAATGATGTTTTTGGCTTCAAAATAAGATGTTGACCAAAAATTTGAACTTTTGACTGTCAAATGACCATTTTGCCCCTACAGTTGACTGTTGAGCAATTAGGGTTTTTGACTATGCAATTTTGTGCTGTAAGTTTTGAAACTTGGTATGAGGATGCTTGACCATGTTTATAGGCATGTGGGACTTGAATGGACCCTTGAAAACTTCAATTTCTTTGCCAGAACCAAAACCCTAGTTTTTGACTGTTAGGAGGCCCTTGAACTGTGCAACCCTTGGGAGATTTTGAAGCATGTTCTTTGCAAATCTTGAAGAATATGGGAGGGCAAATTTTGGGGTACAACAGTTGACCCTGTTCAATCTTCTTAGACCTGAGGATGCAGATTGGCTGACGTGCCTTTCGTAATCCGAAGGTGGAAGATGATTGGACACTAGAGTGCCCAGAAATTTGCGCTCACATAGTAAAGTATCAGCAGCGTGATGGTGGGAATGGGCTTACAGATGCCATTTGGAGATTGATGGATAGGATGATGGGCTTATGGATGCCATTCTAAGAGGTAATGGGTAGGTGGATGGGCTTATAGATGCCATCTGGATGTTGATCGCATAAGAGATTCCTTAGCGAGAACTTGCGTACCTGAAAAAAAAAGATGATTACCTGGCCTGTTACAGGAGCTGGTCTTCAAACTCTTTGTATAGATGCGTCCTGACTGGTTACCGGAATTGTATCTGGAGCTTCGAACGGTGATGAACGAATCAGGGATGGTTACTACCTCAACGGGACGGTGAGAGAACCTTGGACGATTACTACCTCAACAGGAATGCTGAGAGAACCTTGGGGCGATTACTATCTCCGCAGTAACGCTGAGAGAATCTTGGGCGACTTCAACCTCAACAATAACGATGAGGGAATCATAGGCGACTTCAACCTCAACAGTAACGCTGAGAGAATCTTGGATGTCTTCAACTGGATAAGAAGCAGGGAGATCTTAGGGGCGATCTGACTGAACCAGAGAAGGCCTTTGACTGGATAAGAATTAGGAAAATCTTAGGGTCGATTTAACTGAACCGGACAAGGTCTTGAAATCTTCAACTGGATAAGAAACAGGGAGATCTTAGGGTCGATCTGACTGAACCAGAGAAGGCCTTTGACTGGATAAGAATCAGGAAAATCTTAGGGTCGATTTAACTGAATCGGACAAGGTCTTGAAATCTTCAACTGGATAAGAAACAGGGAGATCTTAGGGTCGATCTGACTGAACCAGAGAAGGCCTTTGACTGGATAAGAATCAGGAAAATTTTAGGGTCGATTTAACTGAACCGGACAAGGTCTTGGAATATCTTCAACTGGATAAGAATCAGGGAGATCTTAGGGTCAATCTGACTGAACCAGAGAAGGCCTTTGACTGGATAAGAATCAGGAAAATCTTAGGGTCGATTTAACTGAACCGGACAAGGTCTTGAAATCTTCAACTGGATAAGAAACAGGGAGATCTTAGGGTCGATCTGACTGAACCAGAGAAGGCCTTTGACTGGATAAGAATCAGGAAAACCTTAGGGTCGATTTAACTGAACCGAACAAGGTCTTGGAATATCTTCAACTGGATAAGAATCAGGGAGATCTTAGGGTCGATCTGACTGAACCAGAGAAGGCCTTTGACTGGATAAGAATCAGGAAAATCTTAGGGTCGATTTAACTGAACCGGACAAGGTCTTGAAATCTTCAACTGGATAAGAAACAGGGAGATCTTAGGGTCGATCTGACTGAACCAGAGAAGGCCTTTGACTGGATAAGAATCAGGAAAATCTTAGGGTCGATTTAACTGAACCAGGCAAAAATCTTAACCATAGCTGAGAACTTAACTGGGTCTTTCCTGAAAAGTAAAGGTCAGTCATATACCATGCATGATATGGATCAAGCAATGATGTTCCCAACGTGAATAAGATTTGTGAGATATGATGCGTATATGCATGCTATAATGTATGGAAATGCGATGTTTATGAACGTATGTTTTCGTCTTAGGAAAATAAATCCTTGACGGGTGCCGGGAAGTCACTCCTGGGCTGATGTTGAAGAATAGATCTTTGCTTCCGCTGGGGATGATAGTTGCAAGAATACCAGTAGGAGAAGATAACTCCTTTGGGGAATAAACTTGGCGAACGGATTACTCTGCGGGGAGAAAAGTACTCTAGTGATCTTGCTGGGAAACAATACTCTGTGGGGAGAGAGGTGCTTTGCTAGGATATGTTAATGGTAGCTTCGCCGGGGATACCGTTGTTATGTTGGAAGTGTTAATAGACTTAGCGGGGGATAATAAGACTTCGTCGAGAACGATCTTTCCGTGGCTTTTGGCTGAGGATAACCCAGTTATATCCTGGTAGGGAAATAACTCTTTGAATAGAGCTGGGAGACGCATTATGCTCTGCAGGGGATAAGCTTCCAGAATCTACTGGGGATAAGCTTCCTGCTGGGGAGATGGATTCAACTTTCCTGGGGAAACTTGGATTGTACTCTCCTGGGGAAATTTTTGAATTGCACTGGGGAAGTGGCTCCACTGAATGTCTGTGTACCGCCGGGGAATAATCTTAGATCAAGATTGCCGGGGATGCCTGTTGAGAATGTTTGTATATTCTGCTGAGGAATGTTGAGATCTGCTGGGGATACTCCAACTTCCTTAAGGCTGACAGTGGTCTAACTCTGCTTGGGGAGAGAATTGTAGAATCTGGTCTTATTCTCTGGGGATTTAAGGTATCTTGGTTACATTCTTCAACTGAACTTACCTTGGTACCTTGGTGAATAGAGCAATTAGATCGTCCGGACCACTCATTATTGCCCCAGTTTCTGTTGGAGAAGAAAGTACATGTGAAAGTGTTTGATAACTGCCGATTTGACCAATCTTCTGGTAGACATGTGACGAGATGCCAGGACATAGTCGTACGCTTAAATCCCTAATTTTTGCCTGGACCGCCCTCTCGGGTTTTCAGTCCACCGGGATACCCATTTATGCCCAAGCCGCCTTATCAGGTTTTCGACTTGCCAGGTGTACAGATTTTTTCATTTCATCCCTCATTTTGCCCGAACCCTTTTGGTTCGCCGGGAAGCCCTTATTTTTGCCTAGGTGTGTCAACCTAGCGGGTCTTTGGTTTTGCGTAGTATTTTTCGACTATGTCCATGCTCTCAGGATGTAGGGAGTTGCCCCTGTTAGAAGTGTTTTTTCATGCCACCAGAAGATGTTTAATCAGGCAAGATTCATTGTTGGAATTCCTGTCTAATGCCCCAAGTGTCTCAGACGGAGAGTTGCCCCTAGCTGCTTGGCATTGTTGAGAGATTCTATGAATCTTGACTTAACTGCCCCGGATGATAGACCATGATCATGTCATGCCCCTTGATTGGAAGTGCTTTTGTTCACTAGGTATTCATCGTGCGAATTTTCCTGCTGTTCAAACAAAAAGTCATATGCAAACAAAGTTATGTTAAAAATGCAAAGCTTATGTCTGTCTTGAAGATTTTGAAAATGCATTCTCTTTCATAAAATAAGTGAATGTTTGTAAAATGTGATGTCAACTCGTTATTTTATTGCGAGCCTTAAGGAGTCAGGCTACCTTTCGTAACAGTATGCTTTCGAACTAACCCATGCTTCAGCTAGGACTTTTGAGGGTTATAACGTGGCTTGGTTCACGGTTTAAGAAACAAAGGATAAAGGCTCAAATTATTTGTACCCACCCGTTCTTCGTGATGTTCTTCAAACCTAAGCTCAGTTGATCATGCATTAGACCTTGATTGAATCTTTGTCCTGACGTTCCAATGATGGTTCAGATATTGATGATTTATTCTGAATAGGCAGTCATTCCTTTTTGTTATTGTTGAGGGTTTGTATGACCTCTTTCTTTTTAATTTCGCTATCCCTAAATTTTGTCTGAACTGTTTCTTTCGTGATTACAGTCAGCGGGATGCCCCAGTTTTATAAGTCTCCTTTCTAGGTTTTGACTTAATGGGTTCTTATTTTGAAAGATAATGACTGCCTTTCTTTATTGATTATTCGGAACTATCACTGTCTTTCTTTGTTTTGTAAGGACCTCTTTGGCGCCATTCGGTATGCACTGGGATCAACTGAGAGAACTACCCTGTCCCAGGTTATGATAAAGGGTTTTAATTTTCGAAAAGAAAAACTCCTACTTCTTTGGCTCAGAGGGGTTGACGAGGGATTATCTTCCTTATAACTCCAGTGTTTAGGGATTGAAACAATGCATGTACCTCATCAGCAGGGTTTGTTCAAAAGCATACTGTAAATGTCGTGGTATCGTTTTCGTCATCCTCCCTCAAGAGGCTTAGCATTATTAATTGAGCGTTGATCATCAGAAAAAATATGAAAATAATTTGCATATAGTGAATACAAATATATTGCTTCAAAACAGACGTATGCGATGCATTAATGGAATAACAACGTTTAACATGAGTAAATGTTTGGAACAAAAGAAAATTACAACTTGAAAATCCTAATGAACAAAAGTCTTTTCATCTTCAGGGCTTGTTACTTCAAATGGTGAGCCTTGGAGGGATGGTAGAAAAACTCAGCCTGACCATCTTGTGTGAACTCCAATGCTCCTTCATCAATCAGGTCCTGGATCTTGTTCTTCAGAGCCCAACACTCATTTGTATCATGTCCTGGACTGGCAGAGTGGTAGGCACACCTTTTATTGGGATGATAGGTAGGAGATGATGTGTTGGGGTTCCGGGGATGAGCCTTTAATGTGATCAGATTCAATCTCAACAGGCGTTGTAGAGCTTGAAACAGCGACATGTTGAGCTGGGTGAATTGCCTCCTGGGCTTGTCTGGCTGAAGCTGGTGAAGTTGATGCTGAGTTTGTGACCCTGAAGCCATTTGAGGAGCTCTCCCCTTATCTCCTTGTCTCAAAGGTGGTTGAACAATGACTGGCTCTTTACCCTTAGTCGTTTGCCCCAGTTGGTTATTCTGAAGCAGTTGGTTGACGAGAACTCCGAGCTCTTCTTGTCTTTGAGCTAAGCCTTGAATGATAGTCTCCTGCCCCAGCATTTGGCCTTTCATTGCATCTACTTCCACTTGCAGATGTTTCAGCCGTTCATCTTCAGCATTGTTTCTGACCAAGGTCCCCATGAGAAGGGTTCTCAGCTCTTCCTGCCCCTTGGATAGATTCAGGAGGATTTCCCCGAACTGAGTCTCTCGAGCAAGGAGGTCCTGGTTATCTTGTTGGGAAGCCATTGCTGAAATAGACAGCGAGAAAAGATAAGTGACCTGCAGCAAGGGTACCTGTTATGCAATGATGTGTATGACATGCATGTAATGTTTTCAAGGACCTCGCGGGATAAACAAGAAAATTGTTAGCATTTGAATTTGTAGCTTAATTGAAGGAACTCCATGTTGCTGAGAATCCTTCTTCAAGGGTCAAGGCTCACTATATCAAGTGGGTCATAGCCCCTGATTCAAATTATCAACCTTGGCTAGAGGAAAATAAATCCCCTTTTTGCCCCTTGCTGGACAGTTGGTTCATCATGACCTGCATCACAAGCCCTTGAGATCCTTGAAATGTATTAGGATGTATGCAATGGTATGATGTTATGGTATGCATGGGGTGATATAAGTAAACCCTGTTATGAGTCCAGATTAAGGACTGTAAACAAAACCTGCAAGAAACTCAAGTGTCAGATAACAAGCATGCAAGTAGTCAAGTACGAAGGCACACAAGTCACACAAAAGAGCCCTTAGATTTTAGGCCAGCATGGGGTCTAGGTATTACCCTCTTTCAGTTTGTTGGTTAAGACCTATCCTATCAAGAGTAACCGGGTTCTAGAGGATCCCAATATCATTGACTACCCTCAATCGGTTATAACTCCAGCATCGCAATCTTTTCTTGCGGCCAGAACCATCACGAGAGTTTAGCCTCAATGGGCGTAGCATACTGCTACTGTTCTAATGGCCAAGTTGTGTCATTTAAGGTTCTAAGGTCTGTTGGTGCTTAATGACTCCTCAGAAGACCCATATTCTCCTCGTTGTAACACAAGGGATATCGGTACAGACCAAGGTATCACACCAACGTAGCCACTGCTTCACCCGTGTCGGTCTACGCCGGACAGGTCCCTCACAGCTTATGCTACCTAAACAGGGTATCCCCAGATCCGGGTTAGGATCTATGTAACTCCCATGCAACCCACAATTTAAAGCAAGCAAGTCAATACAATTGAAAACACAGTTATGACCTATCCTAAGGTACACCTCACTTTAAGTTAAGTCCCCAGCAGATTCGCCAGTTCTGTGATCGGTGGATCGGGAACTGACTGTTTAATGCTGGTTCGCGAAATGTCGCGGAAGCAAGAGTCGCCACCGTCTTTTATTTTCTCCAAATGGAAAGGACAAAAGCACAGAAAAATTCCTTATTGAGATTGCTCTCGGTTCAGGAGGTAGATTTATAGAAAGGGAAGGTGTTAGCACCCTTTCTATCCATGGTTACCCATGGGCTCTTAGGTACTTGCTCATTTGTGTTTTCAAAATTGTTTGTTTGCTTTTCAATGGTGGGTTTAAAAAATCTCTTTGAAAATTTCAGTTCGACTCTTGTATCAGTCCTCAAGAGTGTTTGAAAAGTTGCTTTCGAAAGCTTTTTGAAAAGTGTCGGTGTGAAAAGTAATTTTTGATTTGTTTTGAAATTAGAGCAAGTATCTACGAGTTGTCTACCTACCCTAAGGAATTCGTCTGTGTAAATGTCCTTGAAGTAGTGCCATCCCACCATTGAGAGGTAGGTAGCACCACCGTTGGAGGTGTTCGGGTCAATTCGAGGGTTCGGGACATGGTGATCACCGGAGCAATAGGAAGACACCTTAGAAGCTACCCTCATGCCATGTTCATGGACATTAGGACTTACTAAAATGTCCTCTACTCGACGATCACCTTTCGAGGGGCAAGGCAACAGTGAGACGTACCCTAGGGGTGGTGTGTGATTTGTGTGTCGTTTTCAGATATTTTTGTCTTGTCATGCATTTGTGATCTACGCGTTGCTTTTATTTTGGCATTCATTCTTTCATGCAAGTTATTTAACAGTTAAAAGATGCGGAATTAAAAGTCCTACGCTATTACAAAGGCGCGGGTCTACATCGCCAAATTAATCCAAGACCCGATTTGAAATAAAATAAAAAATACGGAAAAGATAAATGTCTAATTAAGCTATTACATGGCTTTGGGAGAATTACATGAATATTCACAAAAAGAAATAAAAATGCGAAGAGAAATGAAGTTGGGAATGCGAGGGCGTTGGGCCCTTTTTAGGAAATTAAATTATAATTAACAAATTAATTAAGTTAAATAAAAGAAAAAAATTGTTTTTTGGAGTTTTTTGTATTTATGGAGTTTAAGAAAATTAATGGAATTAAAACCTAATTCTAAACTATTTTTAATTTATTAAGAAAATGTTTAACTTAGACCTAGTTTAAATTAATTATTTACATGGCAAATTTTATTTATAAAATAATAATTAATAATTAAATATGGTGAAAAAGAGAAAAAAGGATAAAAGTATAAAACCCTAATTCTACATTTTTAGTTTATTAAGAAAAATATTAAAATTTAAACCTAGAATTAAAATTAACTTAATTGTTAAACTTATTTACAAAGAAAACATTAAATAAAATATATTTTTTATTTTTATAGTTTCTGAATTTTTTGGGTATTTTTTTATGTTAGGAAAATATTAGTTTATGAATTAAAAGGAAATAATTAAATTAAAGCAAATAATAAAAAAAATAGGAAGAAGAAAAGAAATACAAACACTTGGGGGGTGTTGACCCCAGTTTGGAGGTATTTTGCCAGCAATTAGGCCCAATCATTGGAGGCCTGTTTGACTTCTGGTAGTCACGTGTGGCTTCATTGACCAATGCATAGGGTGCTCCTCAGATCATGGCCATTGGATTGAGATCAGTGGGCGCGTGGCAAACACAGACAAGAAGGCGCATGGTAGGCCCTGGGGTTGAAACTGCATGGAATCACGTTGAAACAAAATATATTAAGAAAGTGAGGGGACCTGGGAATCGAACCCAGGTCCCAATGCTTATGTGACAACGCAGCTACCACTTGTGCCATTTGCTTTCTTTGTTATTATGATAGAAAATAAATAATATATAAAACAAACCACACTAATGATGTTAATTCAAAAAACGCGCTAAAACTTGAATTGTCCAATCACCGGTTGACAACACGCCTTCTTCTTCGTTGATTCCTTGTTTCACCTGAAAAATATACGTCAAATAGCGGGGGTTTTGAACCCCCACTAACCACTGCATAGGAAAATAGCGATTAAGCCATACTCAAATATAAAAACGGCGCGACTAGTGATTCTGGATCGTCTAAGTGCGTTGAGTTCAATGGTATAGGTCTCATGTCTCAATTTTTCCAGAATAAGGAAGCCCCAAATCAAGGTTCCTGAAACCCTAGGCATCGTTCATGGAAACTCTCCATATATGCAAGCATTCTTCAATTAAATTATACTATTAGCTTCAGAATCAACACATTAGCATAAAATAATAATAAAAATGCATTGATATGGCGTGTAGATTCGAATACGATTAAGGAAAAATTTATGTACAGGGTGACTGCATTCTACCGTTTCTTGAGGTGCAGAGGTCTGATTTTGATTGGGGAAGATTCCTGGATGTATCAGGAGTGCAATGGAATTGTTGTTTTGCTTTGAAACACGCTGAAACTAGGAAAGCAGTTTTGAAATTTTCTTGAAAAAGTGCCAAGTTTGTCTATGGTTTTAGGCGCAGCTTCCAGGTTGTGAGCTTTAGGGTTTGCATCTGTTTATGTATGGGAATGGATTAGGGTAAGAATCAAGTCCAAAAACCCTTTGCATTGATGAAAGAAATATTTGATTTTAATGGCATATTTTTTCAATCTTTTTCATGTGTTTTGATACCAATCATGGCCAAATCTTTCCTTTTTTGGGTGTGCACGAATCTTGAGTAACCAATGAGAGAAAATGCTGCATAAAAAGATTCAAATACATTTGTTTAGTATTTTTCATATTTTATTTTATTAAATGAATTAATGGTGATTAAAAATTCAAATAAATAATAAAAAATAATGAAATAAATCCCCTTTGGGCCAAATGGTCGTGCATAGCCTTTGGATGATGAATCTTGGAAGAAAATGTGGCCCATTAGCAATTTTGAGGCATTTGAAGTAAAGTTGACTTTTCAAAATTCCCAAAAATTTCCCAACTTCCACAAGGCATATCTTGCTCAATTTTTAAGCTTTGATCATGTTCTTGGACATTTTGGAAAGGTATTGAAGTCCTCTAACCAATTCCTTGGGTCCCATGGCGTTTTGATTTACCAATCTCAAGTTATGGCCTTTGACTTAAAGTGCCTTTTTGTTGACTTTTGAAAATGACCTATAATGTTGAGATTGATAACTTTTTGTGAGAGCATTTCTTGGACTTGAAGTGTGAAGAGGAGTTGTAGGAAATGTATTTCTCTTCAAAATGAGCTTTGGATGGAATTTTTCTGATAAACCATGTGGGAGTTATGCCTTGGTCAAGTTACAGTTGACTTTTTCAACTGTCCAAATATGGAAACTTTTGCATCTTGAGACTTTTTGAGCCATGCCTTGAAAATCATGATCAAGAATTGATCAAATGATGTTTGTGGCTTCAAAATAAGATGTTGACCAAAAATTTGAACTTTTGACTGTCAAATGACCATTTTGCCCCTATAGTTGACTGTTGAGCAATTAGGGTTTTTGACTGTGCAATTTTGTGCTGTAAGTCTTGAAACTTGGTATGAGGATGCTTGACCATGTTTATAGGCATGTGGGACTTGATTGGACCCTTGAAAACTTCAATTTCTTTGCCAGAACCAAAACCCTAGTTTTTGACTGTTAGGAGGCCCTTGAACTGTGCAACCCTTGGGAGATTTTGAAGCATGTTCTTTGCAAATCTTGAAGAATATGGGAGGGAAAATTTTGGGGTACAACAGAAAGTATAGGAGAAATAAGTGGAGCAACCAAGATGGGAGAAACAAGAGGTACTCTTAATGACCAGATTGACAAAGATAATACATTACCTCACCCTAGAGACAAAGACCGTGAAGGAAGATACAAGCTCAGAAGAGTCTGAGTTTGTGGATGTAACTCAACATAGAGAAGAAGAAGTTATACAAGATTCCCACATAAAGAATGAGAGATTCTTAAGCAAATCTTGGGCAAATATGACTTAAATTGATGAGGGGAATCCTACAGATGCTGAGGTTGGCCCTGAGGATGATTATTTAGACTTCCAACTAGCAATGACTAAATCTCAAAAGAGAAAGGCATGACAAAACAAAGAACACTTACTCAAATAGATCCAAGTCTGGTAACATAAGTGCTTCTTTTGGAATCTTAGGGAACTTTCCAACTCCCCAACCAGATTATCCTTAAAGAAACTTATCCAAACTCATAATCCAAACATATGCATTATGGCTGAGCCTTGGATGGATTTTAAGAATCTCCCAACTTGATTCTTTGATGCCCTCTGCCTAAAGCTTTTTGTTGTTAACCATAGACCTAATAACAACCCCAACCTATGGTACCTTTGTAATAAAAACCTTGAACCCCGGGTTATATCCTCTTTAGACCAATATATAGCCTTCATGTGTTGCCAAAATAACATCCAAGTGGGCATTACTGCCATATATGCTCAAATAGCCACACTATTAGTAAAAATATCTGGTTAGACCTAAATGATATTCAAACCAATATCAGTGTCCCTTGGAGTTTCATTCATGACTTTAACTCAATCATGGGGGCTCATGAACACAGAGGTAGATATTCCCTCGACATGAACCATTTCATTGACTTCTAAAATTGGCACTCCCAAAACAATCTCGTTGACATACCCTTTAGAGAATCCTACTTTATCTGGTATAATGGAAGTAGGGGTTCATCCTCTATTGAGAGGAAAATTGATAGAGTCCTTTGCACCCAATCCTGGATCACTTATTGTATCACAACCAGTGCAACCACCCTAACCAAACTTAGGGTTGATCACTATTATTTGCTTTTTGATACCAACTTCACCCACCACAAATTCCAATACCAATTCAAGTTTTTAAATATGTGGACCATTCACAATAGCTGCATAGACATTATCAAAATCACATGGAACACTCATATTGTAGGATGCCCAATGTATATCCTCAATATAAAACTCAAATTACTCAAATCCAACCTGAAAAATTGCAACAAGTAGGTTTTTGGTGACTTCAACATCTTGGTTAAAAATACTACTGATAAACTCATTCAGATCCTATAGGTGTTTACAGTGATTTCTAGTAAACAACCGCTAGTCTTCCAATTTACTAATTATTATTGGTTACTTGCAGGATCGACTAGATTGATCCTAGAACACATGTGTCATAACTTATTTCCATGTTCATATCTATTATATTAATAAACTTATATTGTATGTTAAGTTCGAATACGAGATTCTTAGGAAAGATTTCTAAAATGGTCTATAGGAATAAACTAACTGAATGTAGGCAGGAAAGGCTTCGAATTAGACTTGGGCTTGAATGTAAAGATAAGTGTTTGACTGAAAGGGTAAAGTATAAGTAAAGTTTCTAACGAAGTGACTGTGTTTAAAGGCAAGTAAAACAAAGGAAATGCAAGGAAATCGAAGGATTTAAGGGCAGAAATGCTGTAATGCAAGGAAATCGAAGGATTTAAAGGCATAAATACTGTAATGGAGAACTAAATATAACAAGACTTGTATTGAAATTGTAAAAAAATAATGATGTTCAAGACGTACATTGTATCTTCTGACTCGTTTTCCTTAATTCACAAAAGTTTGAGTATTTTGAGATCTTTTTGTACATAAAAGTGAATATTTTAAATCTAACATAAGAACACCTATTTATAGTGTCTTGACCCTAACGGCCCTATTCTAAAACCACGCCACGTTCGAAGCATGCAGGCTCCCTATGTTTGCTGACTTCCACGCGTCTTCTATAATGGCGCTCTTTATTTGAAATTCGAAACACTGTACCAATCGAAGAATCTCGTTTCTTCGTTGCTTTCGAAATAACCCAATTACCTGGACCGTTTCCAACTTCTGGCACCCTTACATAAAGGAGCTTTTTTATAATTCGAACACCAAAACAAGTCCAAATTGAAATCTACTGGAAATTGAATAATCCTTCAACATAATGACTCCATATCTCCCACCAATATCCAATATTGATATTAATCTCCTTAGGTACTTTATTCGAAATATTATTTTGATAGTGGTTTCTCCCTTATTCGAAATAGCCAGCTAACAAATTTTTCCTTATTCGAAATATCCAGCTAACAAATTGCCCCCCAAGAACATGTATTTCGACAGATATAAAGAAATACTTGTTCTTTGACTCATCCAGGCTATTTCGAGAGTATCAAAAACTCATGCAAAATCAACTTATGCAAGAGCAAGTTTGCTAAGTTGAAAACGAAACAATCCCTATTTTGTTTGAGCATTTTAACCACTTTGCCTTTTAAATTGGGACTAAGTTTCGCACTGATGTATGTAATCCTTTTTTCAACACCATCCCCAATATCAACTTCCTCCAAAGGATCTTGGTCCAGCATCTTAGCGCTTGATGATTCTGGATCCTTTTCGAACCCCAAGGGCTCTTGATCATAAATGGCATCTAGTCTTTGATCCATCAGTTCAGAAGTTTGTCCATCACATGGTGAGGATGAATGGTTTCCTTCAGGATTTTCTATTTATTTTTTGTCTATGGCTTCGACAGCCATGTTTTGTATTTCAGCTTCGAGAGCCGTTCTTCGTTTGTTCTCAGCCAAATAGGCCGAAATATTTTGGTAGTAATTCGATTCAGTCATAATAACCTTTGCTTGCCCAGCCAGTTGGCCGTATCGTCGAAGTCTCTCCATCTTTCTCAGTCACCTGCCCATCCCACATGATTTCCCTATCCCATTGGAATCCATTGGGACGCAAGGTTAGGGAATAATAAGCGTTCTCATTTGGCTCGAAATATTCCTTAGGTGGGTGACATGGCCCTATTTTGGCCATATTTCTGTCGAAATTTCTCTTGTCCACATTGTTGATTTCTGCCATATAGTAACTTTGGTCTGCTTCTATATTCTCAACAATCCCATCATCTCTCCACAACACCAGCCTTTGATGCATTGAACAAGGTACAACTCCAACTCCATGGATCCATTCCCTGCCAAGCAACAAATTATAATTTGCTTTTGCAGCAATGACCATAAACATTGTTGGCCTTGTGAGGGAACCAACTGTCAGATTAACTTGTATTACTCCCAAAGTCTGGCCAACCTTCCCTTCATAATTCGAAAGCACCATGTTGTGAGGTCTAACATCTGAATCCTGCATTCCTATTCTCCTCAACATGAATTGGGGCATTAGATTGACAGCAGCTCCAACATCTACCAGAACCTTGTTCACACCATATTGTTCCACCTTTGCCCTGATGAATAAGGGTTTGAGATGGTTTTTCATTCCTTCGTCTGGCTTTTCAAAGAAAGCATTCTGCTCTTCGACCGCTCCATTGTTCATCACATAATAGCATATTGTCCTATGTCTGGCCATTTCATCCTCATCAGTCCCCTCATCAGCATAAACCTCTGTTTCCTAATTGTACTCACAAGGGAGCACCGAAACTACATTGCAGTTTGCATTGAAGAAGGATCCCCCCTCAGATTCGAAGGCATCAGTCATCAAGTCCTCTTTGTTCGCAGCTTCCTTCTGAGTCCTATTTTCTTTAGTGTCCTTCTGTGGAGAAAAAAGTTTCCTGGACACTGGGGGTTTGCCCCCAGTCTGGTTCAGTGACGTTGGGTTATTGGTACTGGATTCTCCTACTCCTGTAGGTTTCGAATCCCTTGCAGCTTTTTGGTTTCTCTGGTGTCTGCGCCACTGAGAGAGAGACATTGGGTTTCTGCCTTTATAATTCTCCAATCTTATTTCTTCCCTCCTATTTGAATTGAATTGCCTCCTGTAAGCCATTGCAGTCCTGCCTCCTCGATCGAAGCTGCGCCACTTCCCTTTTCCCTTATCAGCATTCACTTGCAGCCATCTATCAGTGGGGATTTCTGCAGGTAGTTTAAAGGAAACTTTCTTTGCTCCCCTGGGATAAGGGCTATCTGGCCTCCTTGGCATACTTCTGGCTGTGCTAACAAGATTCGAAGGCATTCTGCCTTGGTTCCCCCAGCCTGACGCAAATGGAAATCTCTCGAATGCTTCAGCCATTTCCTTATCATACACTGCTGCACATCTGGGACATATCAAGCATTCTGTTCCAATCTTGTGGCAATGAACCAGGAATTCGAGCAAACTTTCATCAGATTTTGGATAGACTTTGTAGAGTTGGTTGTCTTGCCTCCAGTTGACTCCTGTTCGTTCACGTTGGGCCCTTTCGAATTCAACAGCAATTCTGGGGTTGCAGATGATATTGCACCTTGGGCATAGCAACTTTTCCTGATTTTTCTTATGACAGTGGAAGAGGTATTCACGCAAACCTGCGTCCTTTATAGGTAAGTTCTCTCTTCTATGTTCTCTTCCCCTCTCTAAGCAGCGTTCTACTTCTTCCATTTCAGCATTAGGCTGTTCGAAGTCCACCATATTCACTCCCAGCATTTGGTCATCAGAAATTCTGACTTCTTCAAATTTCATCCTAAGACCTTTAGTGGCCTCAACTAATTTTCTATCACTTAATATCTTTGCTTTGAGCACCTTTGGGAGGCCATCAATAGCCTCTATTTCGTTTTTGATCAATAGGAGGCCATCAATAGCCTCTCTTTCGTTTTCGATTAAGATGAAGTCCCCATCCTCTTTGAATTCCTCCATCGACTCAACTTTCCCCTCAGCAATTTCCACCACATTGATGTCTAGAGGTTCAGCATAGTTAGTCTCCGCCATCAGCAACGAATCAGTATAAACTTTCATTGGATTCTTTCCCTTGTCTGAGAACTTTAGCCTGCCATCTTTGATTGCATTCTGTATCAAATCCCTGAAAATAAAACACTGTGAGGTTTTATGGCCTAAAAAGTTGTGATATTTACAAAAGCCCCTCTTTTTCCTTTGTTCCAACGGAGGAACCTTAAGGTTAGGAGGAACTATTAACTGGCCATCTTTAACAAGTAGATCGAATATCTCATCACATTTAGTTATATCGAAAGTATAGATTTTCTTGGGGAATTTATCATTCCTTTCACTTTCGAGAGAATCCTTTCCATTGGAAGGAAGTAAAACTTTGCAAGCATAAGGGGGTGCTTCTTTTAGTTCTGCAAGATCTATTTCGAACTGATCAAAATCATAAGGATCTTGAGGACCATCTATGTTTTCCTCTTCAGCCTCTATGTAGGCTATTCTCTCTTTCTTATGATTTTTACTAGCCCTGGCTTTTTCAGCTTTTAACCTTTCGACCTGACGCACTATGTCTGCTAGTTGGGCCATATCTCTAAGATACTGTGTATCCAATTTCTTTCGAATGGAATAATCTAGGCCCCCAGCAGTCATTTCGACCAATTCATGTTCAGGGACCACTGTGAAGCATCTGGATTTTAATAAACGGAATCTATTCAAATATTCATCTATTGGTTCCGTGAATTTTCTCTTAATGCTTGCTAGTTCCTTGAGACCGATTTTAGATTGACCCATATAAAATTGTTCATGGAAAAGCCTTTCTAAATAAGGCCAGGTGTCTACAGATCCAGGGGGCAAGGTGGTGAACCAAGTAAAAGCGTTATTTGTTAAAGAACTTGGGAAGTATTTTATCCTAAGATTTTCATAATTTGCTATATCTCCTGCTTCTGTTAAATATCTTGCTATATATTCCACTGTTGATTCACTTGTATCTCCAGCAAATTTCGTGAATTTAGGAACTTTAACGCCCCTGGGTAATTCTGTTTGCATAATGTAATCTATAATAGGAGATGTGTAGTTTGGCCTCCTAAATCCTGAATTTAAACTATTCTGGGCCATTATTCTTTCAATCATGGTGGTGAGGTTATTTTCTGCCACTAAATTGTCATTTCTAATTCTATGAACAATTTCGTCTGCATTTTGGTCCCTATTCACCATCAGTATAGGTCTAGGCTGTTCATTCTGAACTTCCTGAATTCCCTGATCTCTTAATCTCACCCCTATATTTCTTTCTTCGACCACTTGTACAGGGGGTCGAATTTGTTCGATTATGGGTTCTTCATTTTGAATTACCACTGGGTTTTGCCTACGCCTTGCAGGCGCATTAGGGGCACCAAAGAAATCTGCTATTCTGGCCATCTGGGCTTCATTTTCTTGGTTTGTTCTATTTATATTCTGGATTAGGGGATTGAAAATAGCATTCATTTCGCGGGCTAGGATGCCTACCATATCATGATTGCTATCATTCATCTGTTGCCTAAGCACTGCCTGACTATTAGTTGTAAGAGTAGGCATTTGGGCAAAGTTTCCTATATTCTGGAAATTTGCACCCAAATGGTTCATTCCTGAACCAGATCCTTGGAGTGGGGACGAAGTTGTTGTATTATGTAACCCTGCCATAAACGAAGTTGGCATCCCATACTGAGGATTTCTGGGTCTCAAAGGTTCGAAACCTGGAGGCCTAGGGGGGGTCGAATACTGTTGATTCCCTATGTGTGGTGCAGTTTGCACTGAAGACACGTTTGATGGCATGTCTAATGTATTTACTGGGATCGTATTCGAACTGCCAACAGGAATGGCATTGGAGGCATCAATCGAACTTGAAACTAAAAGGATAAAATAAAAGTAAAGTTTCTAACGAAGTGACTGTAGGCAGGAAAGGCTTCGAATTAGAAAGTAAAACAAAGAAATGCAAGGAAATCGAAGGATTTAAAGGGCAGAATTGCTGTAAAGTTTCTAACAAAATGAATGTGTTTAAAGGCAAGTAAAACAAAGAAATGCAAGGAAATCGAAGGATTTAAAGGCAACAAAGTGACTGTGTTTAAAGGCAAGTAAAACAAAGAAATGTAAGGAAATCTAAGGATTTAAAGGGCAGTTCAAATTAGACTGTGTTTAAAGGGCAGAAATACTGTATGCAAGGAAATCGAAAGATTTAAAGGGCAGAAATACTGTAATGGCGAACTAAATATAACAAGACTTGTATTGAAATTGTAAAAAAGTAATGATGTTCAACACGTACATTGTATCTTCTGACTCGTTTTCCTTAATTCACGGAAGTTTGAGTATTTTGAGATCTTTTAGTACATAAAAGTGAACATTTTAAATCTAACATAAGAACACCTATTTATAGTGTCTTGACCCTAACGGCCCTATTCTAAAACCACGCCACGTTCGAAGCATGCATGCTCCCTATGTTTGCTGACTTCCACGCGTCTTCTAGAATGACGCTCTTTATTTGAAATTCGAAACATTGTACCAATCGAAGCATCTCGTTTCTTCGTTGCTTTTGAAATAACCCAATTACCTGGACCGTTTCCAACTTCTGGCACCCTTACATAAAGGAGCTTTTTTATAATTCGAACACCAAAACAAGTCCAAATCGAAATCTGCTGGAAATTGAATAATCCTTCAACATAATGACTCCATATCTCCCACCAATATCCAATATTGATATTAATCTCCTTAGGTACTTTATTCGAAATATTATTTTGATAGTGGTTTCTCCCTTATTCGAAATAGCCAGCTAACAAATTGTTCCTTATTCGAAATAGCCAGCTAACAATAGGAGATCAACAATTCATGCCCTTTTGACTCTCTTATTAGGGATGAGAAAAATGTCCAAGCTGAGTTGGAGAAATCTTTGTCAATGGAGGAAGCTTTTTGGCACAAAAATCCTAGATTAAAGTGGCATATGGAGTGCGACAGAAACATTTCATACTTCCACATAATAACCATAACAAAAACTCCAAACACATCATATCCTGCCTTAGAAAAGACAATGTGATTTTTAATGACTCACGAGAAATAGCCAACAATGTCTTGACTTGTTATACTGGCAATTTTTGTTTTGCATGTGATTTTCAAAATGGTGAAGACCTTATTGATGTCATTCTCAATCTTGTGGACATCAGTATCAATAATATTATCACCATGTTTCCTTCAAAAGAAGAAATCAAAAAAGAAGTCTTCATCCTAAACAAGAATAGTGCTCCTGGCCCAGATGTATTTGGTGGGATTTTCTTCCAAACCTATTGGAAAATCATTCATAATGATGTTTGCAAGGCAATCCTTCAATACTTTAAGGATGATCTGATCTAATAATACAATAGATTATAATAGCTCTTTTACCAATATTCTGCAAGCAATGATCAATTCAAAAAAGTTATATACTCTTAAATTCTCTTAGTTTTATTCATCACAAAAAAAGAAAAGAAATAGGTTTCAAGAACAAAAATCTAGAGAAGAGGCTCTACACAAAGAAAGAAAAGAATTAAGTATCAAATGATTTCATTGTATATGTTTTGTATTGAATGATTAAACACTTGTATTTGTACTTAATATTGTTTATATTCATTGTTGAGTGATATTTATAAACACAAATAATTATATGTTATTTGATTGAATTTCCTCAAAGGCTAAATTGTAATCAAATCCATCGAGAAGACAAAAAGGTTTTAAGAAGTTAATTATGGTAATACTCACTAAATTTTATAGGCTTGAAAACTCTCTCTCTCTCTCTCTCTCTCTCTCTCTCCAACTCCCTCTCTCTCTCTCTCTCTCTCTCTCTCTCTCTCTCTCTCTCTCTCTCTCTCTCTATCTATCTATCTCTCTCTCTCTCTCTCTCTCTCTCTCTCTATCTCTATCTATCTATCTATCTCTCTCTCTCTCTCTCTCTCTCTCTCTCTCTCTCTCTCTCTCTCTCTCTCTCTCTCTCTCTCTCTCTCTCTCTCTCTCTCTCTCTCTCTCTCCAAGAAAAAATGATTTTCCCTAAAACTGGGTTTTTCGAGCCAGGTCAGACGCAAAACGGACGTCCGGACGAGAATCGCACAAAACAGACATAAAACGCAACAAACAAAACCTAAAAAACAATTAACGGTTACAGAAAATTAGAAGAGAGGAGGTAGGAGAATTCGCCTCATGGCGGAGTAGAGCAACGTCAGTCGCCAATCGAACTCAACGAAGAGGATAGGGCAACGGCTCGTCGAAGAGGGGAGGGAGAAGATAGGAAGAGACTATGAGTTTTCTTTTTTAAAAAACATGTGTATGAAGAGGGAGATGATTAATTTGTTTTGTTTTAAGGAAGAGTTTTTATGATTAGATTGTTTTGTTTTAAGGGAGTTTTTTTTTTTAAATTTATGTTTTGATTAATATGTAATTAATTGGATTGAGTCATTGATTATTCATCTGTTTAAATTTTTACACTCTGATTTTAATCTTAGTTTTATCTAAACATTGCTAATTTTAACTCTTATATTATCTAAAAAATCAATTATTAAATAGAGAGATATACAATAAAAGAAGGAGTTGAGTCCGAGTGCTGGAGTGTAAATCCGGCCACGGATAGAATAGAACATGCATGGCACGAACCTTCACATGTTTATCTATCCATAGATATACATGGCATGATAATAGAGATATTAAAAGCGACCCACCAGGCCAACCTTTACATGCACACACGCAAAGATAAAAAGGCAACGATCATGGCAATCAAAAAGCCTCTCTCACTCTCTTCACTTTCACAAAGTAAACCAGCCAACCACACAACCTCAATTCACATCCTAGCAACATCTTTCCTCACTTTCTCACCCTCCTCTTTTCACAGCCAGCGATGAGAGTTCCTCCTCCTGCAGTTTCCTCATCATCATCATCATCCCCAAAACTGACCACCACCCAAAACACCATCCTCACCACCACTCCCAACCCAACCACAACCACCACAACCACCTTGTGCTACGAGCCCCGCTCCGTTCTCGAACTCTGCCGTAGTCCTAGCCCTGAAAAGAAACCAACTCAACAACAACTACAAGAACAAGAACATCTGGAAGTGGAAGAGGATCATGCAGCCTTGCCTAATTTGGATTGGTGGGACTCCATCATGAAGGATTTGGGTTTACAAGACGACTCTTCCACACCCATAATACCACTTTTGAAAAACACCAACAACACCCACGAAAATTCTAACCCAACACCATGCATCCCTGAAATTTACCCAAACCCTTCTCAAGACCAATTCGATCAAACTCAAGATTTCACTTCTCTCTCAGATATTTACTCTAACAACCAAAACCTCCCCTATAACTACCCAAACACAAACACTAATCTGGACCATTTACTTCATGACTTCAATAACAACCAACATACCAACAATAATAACAACAATAGTAACTGGGATTTCATCGAAGAACTTATTCGCGCCGCTGATTGTTTCGATAACAATCATCTACAACTAGCTCAGGCCATATTGGAGAGACTCAATCAACGCCTCCGATCTCCCTCCGGTAAACCGTTACACCGAGCAGCGTTTCATTTCAAAGACGCTCTTCAATCTCTTCTCTCCGGTTCAAACCGGACCAATCCTCCGCGTCTTTCTTCCATGGTGGAGATTGTTCAGACCATTAGAACGTTCAAGGCGTTTTCTGGAATTTCACCGATTCCTATGTTTTCTATTTTTACCACTAATCAAGCTTTGCTTGAAGCGCTTCATGGATCATCGTTCATGCATGTTGTTGATTTTGAAATCGGACTTGGAATTCAATATGCTTCTCTGATGAAAGAGATTGCAGAAAAGGCTGTTAACGCTTCGCCGCTTCTCCGAATCACTGCGGTGGTGCCGGAGGAGTATGCTGTTGAAAGCAGGCTTATTCGTGAGAACCTGAACCAGTTTGCGCATGATCTTGGGATTCGCGTGCAGGTTGATTTTGTGCCGTTGAGGACTTTTGAAACGGTGTCGTTTAAGGCGGTTAGGTTCGTCGACGGTGAGAAGTCTGCGATTCTGTTGACTCCGGCGATATTCTGTCGCCTTGGATCCGATGGTACAGCCGCGTTTCTCTCGGATGTTCGGAGGATAACTCCAGGTGTGGTGGTTTTTGTTGATGGTGAAGGATGGACGGAGGCGGCTGCAGCGGCGTCGTTTCGTCGTGGAGTTGTGAATAGCTTGGAGTTCTACTCGATGATGCTGGAGTCGCTGGATGCATCCGTGGCGGCGGGAGGAGGAGGAGAGTGGGCGCGGAGGATTGAGATGCTTCTTCTACGGCCCAAGATAATTGCGGCGGTGGAAGCTGCCGGAAGAAGAACGACGCCGTGGAGAGAGGCGTTTTACGGTGCCGGGATGAGGCCGGTGCAGTTGAGTCAATTTGCTGATTTTCAGGCGGAGTGCTTGCTAGCAAAGGTGCAAATCAGAGGCTTCCACGTGGCAAAACGACAAGCTGAGTTGGTGCTTTTCTGGCATGAGAGGGCCATGGTTGCCACGTCAGCTTGGCGGTGTTAGAAGAAGAAAGTATGTAGAAATCAAAATCGAAATATTTATAACATTATATGTAATTTTAACTTTGATTTAGTTTTTCTTTTTCTTTGTATTATGTAAAACTAAAAATATTAAAAGGAGAAAAAAAGCTGGGAAATACATAGACTTGTATTTTTCCAGCTCATTTTGTTTTTGGGTAATTTAGACTATCAATTGGAGGGATGGGTGTGTTTATCTAATTTATTAGAAAAAAGAGCTGTGTCAATCTTGTTATCTTAATTAATTGGCCTCGTTGTATTTTGAATTGAAATGTTTATGAAAATAAATAGTTGTGTTACTTATTGTATTTAATTTGCTTCAAAAGTGAGAGATCAATATGATAGAGTATATGATATGTTCCATATTCAGAGTGGAATATTACTACCGGTTAAATTCATAATTCATTTGGCTATTCATGTTTTTTGTTTCCCAATTCATAGGTTTCTCATTTTGATACTCGTACGTAATATGCTCTTAAATCCATCACTTAATGAGGAGAATTTTTTTTATTAATAACCATGTATTAAAATAATATTTCGTAAATAATCGGGTTTCGGAAAAAATTACGCAAATAACCATGTTTGAGATGGCTCCACAAAGGAGGAGTCATCTCAATTGGCGCATGCACCTCCTTTTTTAAGGGAGGCGCCATCTCACTTGGCGCCTAAGTGCTTAGGGCATGCCCTAAGCCAAGTGAGATGGCGCCTATGTACAAAATTAGGGCAAAAAAAAAAAATTTTTTTATTTTCTTTCCTGTGCGTTGCCTATTAGACAGAGATCAACAAAATGGATTTTTTATTTATAAAAAAATAATTACATTCAACTGTTTTACATTAAAAGAACAGTAAAAAAATGGATACAAAAAATACTGAGAAAAAAAAAGATACATCAGTGATCCCCCGGAACCCGGTAATGACCCCCGGTTCCGCATCCCCGTCCTCGCCTTTCTCTTGCTGGGTGCCGTCGCGTTTCCTGCTGCGGCAAGGTCGATGGCCCAGCGAAGTCAATGCGATCCGAATCCATAAAATCAGTAAGATCTCCATATCTCGAAGATCCGCTCTGGTACAGTCGGTTACCCATACCCTCAAAGTTTGGTCGTGTTGGCGGTGAGTGGGGTTCCATGGTTGGTCGGTAGCATTGGTCGTCTGAGTATGGGGGGTAGAAAGGAAATAGATCTTGGGGTGTTTGGTATTGTGGATGTTGGGTTGTTTGGTGATATGGTGGTTGATGGTAGGTTTGGTCGGCTTGGTCATAATCTTCTGACATTCCCATATCAGGGCTAAGGCTGGATGTTGAGGGCGCCATATTGGGATATGTGGAAGACTGAAATTGTGTTTGGGGTATGTGGGTGTGCTGGTATTGGGGTTGGTATTGTGGTTGGGTTTGAGGCATATCCGGGTATTGGTAGTTTGGTGGTGATTGTGGTTGGTAGTACGGCATTTGATTGTAGTTGTGTTGTGGTGGGGAATGTGGTTGTGTGTTTGTTGGTCTGTTTCTTCTTGGGGGTTGGTTTGAGGTTGATGGATTTTGGGTTTGTTGATGGGGAATCGAGGGTTGTGTCCATTGTGTGTGTGGGTCAACCAAGTACCTCGGATGAGACACGTGCATTTCTGGGTTACTAACCGACCTGTACCACGACATATATTGATCAGTGTGTCGCATGTTACCTTGAGTAAGGAAAACCGGGGATTGCAAGATGTAGCGGTGACGCCTTTGCCACATTTTACACCATTCCGGAGCAAAGTCTTTCCAGTTGGTAAGACCCCACTGGGCGTCGACCCTTTTTAGATGCCAGGGGGACAAATCTGTTGGATCACTTGGTATCTCTTGATGCATTCCGAACTGCATCTTCACACGGTCGCTGTGGTGCATCTCCACAATGTTGAACCGAATGAGTGCAGTCTTTGCAGTCCAAGTAGCTGCATTCTCTGGGTTTGGAGAATGACCCAAACCCAAATATGGTCTCCAGACGAACTGCGATAAAATTTAAATCAGGTTAGCGCAAAAGTAATTTATAAATAATTAAAATGAACAAAAGTGAAAAGCTACGACGTACGTCATCTGGGCCTAAGTGATCCAACAAATTTCGGTAGAGTGCGACATTGAATCTTGGATTCTTGCCGTAATCCATACCCCTCACGCAGTACCTAAAGGAAATGAGAAACATGTTATTTTTAGCATATATTTTGGAAAGAGCAGAATAGTTATAAATGCTATAACTTAATGACTTACTTTGTTGCGTACGGGAAACCAAAAGTGTTGTTGTTGATGGGGTTTAAGGACTCCATCCTCCACCAACCCCAGGCTTGTAGCAAAAATGTGCACCCATAAAATGTACATTTTTCCTTGACTGCGTTTTTGCACAAGGAACTGTACAGGTGGGCTAATACTGCAGAACCCCAACTATATTTTCTAGTTTTTTCAAAATTTGTTAGTAAATGTAAGTACATGAAATTTACACTATTTCCCGTACTTTCGGGAAATAAAAATGTACCAAAAAGTATCATAAGATACGTTCTGGCTTTTACTACTCGGTCATTCTCTGAGGAATTTTCATTTAATTCCATACTTGCATAATGCTGTTTCAGGTCAGTGAGTAGTATTCCCTGCCCTCTTGCTCCACCACCTTCTACCATATCCCTACCCAACAGTTCTTCACACTGTGAGTTGGGTTGTTGAACCGACCCGTTCACCGCCTTACCGTCGATAGGGAGGCCCAGTAGCATGTACACATCCTCGAGAGTGATGGTACATTCACCTATTGGTAGGTGAAATGTATGGGTCTCCGGTCTCCACCTCTCCAACATTGCAAGAATGAATTTTGAGTCAATGGTGCAGTTGGAGATCTTTATTACATGTCCAAAACCTGCATATTCCAGATAAGGGACGATAAATGGGTCGGGAGCCAGGTAGTTGTGCGAACGGATTCTGAATCTTTTTGTATCCTGAGATCATAATTAAACAAGTGTAAGATTAATTAAGATGAACAACACGTTATTTGAAGTATGAAAAATGTATAACCAAAAAAGAGACTTACAAATGCAGCAATGTTTTCCCTTGTGCCTCTGTGAGTATCGCCCATTGTTAGAAGAGTCATTGTTCAGAATGCTTGAGAGTATGAAAGACTTAGGAAGAAATAGAGAGTATGATAGACTTAAGAAATATTTCGTAGCAGAGAGTGAGAGTTGTGTGGGTGTGAGAGATGTTTCATAAGGTATGTATTTATAGGCAAATAAGTTTGATGTAGTGGTTGCTTGTGCTTGTATGCCTGCGAAGTGTCACATTTGCATGCTTAGGGTGTTACACATATGCATGCATGCATTTACAAAAAATGTAAGGTGTCACTCTTGCAGGCTAGGTGGCAGCCCATGCATGTATCACGATTGGACAGTAAGGGAGGCGCCATCTCACTTGGCGAAAGAGTACAAAAATGAATGGTGTCGCCACCCCATTTGGCGAATAAGAGGTGTCATTTGTTACAGCATTGGCTCAGGCTACGTGACAGCCTTTGGGATTCCTTTCTTTGTTGCATGCAAGGCCATTGGAGTTGATGGGTGGAGTCTTACACAAAACATTTATGTGTGCAGAATAGGGCCAGGATAGGTGGCAGGCTAGGTGGCTTCATAAGCCCATGCATGTATCACGATTGGACAGTAAGGGAGGCGCCATCTCACTTGGAGAAAGAGTACAAAAATGAATGGTGTCGCCACCCCATTTGGCGAATAAGAGGTGTCATTTGTTACAGCATTGGCTCAGGCTACGTGACAGCCTTTGGGATTCCTTTCTTTGTTGCATGCAAGGCCATTGGAGTTGATGGGTGGAGTCTTACACAAAACATTTATGTGTGCAGAATAGGGCCAGGATAGGTGGCAGGCTAGGTGGCTTCATAAGCCCATGCATGTATCACGATTGGACAGTAAGGGAGGCGCCATCTCACTTGGCGAAAGAGTACAAAAATGAATGGTGTCGCCACCCCATTTGGAGAATAAGAGGTGTCATTTCTTACAGCATTGGCTCAGGCTACGTGACAGCCTTTGGGATTCCTTTCTTTGTTGCATGCAGAATAGGGCCAGGATAGGTGGCAGGCTATGGGGTTTCATTATTGCATGTAATATTATTGGCAGCCTTGGGGGGTTGCATCCCTTACTTAATTGAAATTTTTTGCCTTACGTTGAACATAACATTCATTCACATAATCTGTAAAATCTTCCAACCTTCGAATCAGTCATCAAACCTTCAAACATTCCAGCATTCATACCTTCATACAATCAATAAACCTTAAACATTCCAACCTTCAAACCTTAAAACAATTTTACACAATGGCCTCTTCACCACAATTTGTTGTCAAAGCACATTTCAACGGTGAGACATACATGTGTCCCACAGTTGGGTTTTTGTTTAGAAACACCGACAACGTTCGATTTCTCTTAAACGGGAAAGCAAATTTCTCGTACTTTAAGAAAAGATTGGAGGTCAAACTTGAACGAGGCCCGGTATCCCAGATATTTTATCAGAGTCCAGTCTTTTTTGGAAACAACCAAGTTATTTTTTATAAGGTTGAAGTTCAAGATGACGAGGATCTCCAAAACATGATTTCCAGCCATGTCTATTCTGGAAACGACTCTATTGAGTTGTACGTTTTGCTTCAAGAGCCTCCGGTGACACAGGAGGTAGAGCCTCCGGTGACACAGGAGGTTGATCCTTTGGAGAATGAACAAGATGAGGTGGATGCAGTTGATGATGAAGAAGAAGATAACGAGTTAGAGTTTGATGAAATGGTGAACGACGATTCTGACGATGATGACATCCCAAGTATTCCTACTGACAAAATCTACACACCACCTACGCACATGACAAACTTCAACATGGGCGGAGATGAACCTTCTACTGACTTGTTTTTCCAACCGTATATGCAGTCGGATGAAAATTTAAAAGAGAAGGACAAGTTTCGTAACAGAGAGGAATGCATAAGGGCCATCAGAAAATTTCACATGCTCAACTCGGTTGATTATAAGGTGGATCGTGTAAACCCGGAAAGGTACAAGATCAAGTGTGTCCACCCTGACTGTATGTTCAAGCTGACCGCATCATACAGACTAAGGGGTGACTGCTGGGTCATAGGTTCCATGACTACCCATACTTGTGTAAGTTCCACTCAATCACAAGACCACCGAAAACTCAACCATGATCTAATCTGTCAAGAAATCCTACCCCTGGTCAGCAACGACCCTTCTTTGAAGGTGAAAACAATCATCTCCCACATCACCACGGTTTTTAACTACACTCTGTCTTACCGCAAGGCGTGGTTAGCAAAGACTAAGGCGATTGAAAGGGTGTACGGAAACTGGGAGGAGTCATACCGAGAACTTCCCCGCTACCTAAATGCACTCAAGACATATTCTCCAGGTAGTGTTTATGTTCTGGAAACATTGCCAGCATACGCCCAAGATGGTAGTCTACTGCATGGCAACGGAATATTCAGTCGCGTGTTTTAGGCATTTCAACCATGCATCACAGGGTTTGCATCATGCAAACCAATTCTACAAATTGACTGGACTTGGTTGTATGGGAAGTACAAAGGCACGCTATTGATGGCAGTTGCACAAGATGGCAACAATAACATTTTCCCCGTTGCGTTTGCCCTTGTCGAGGGGGAGACCGGTGGTGCTTGGAGCTTTTTCCTGAAAAATCTTCGTACACACGTGGCTCCTCAACCAGATCTCTATTTGATCTCTGACAGACATGCCTCCATTGAAAGTCCCTATAATAATCCAGCAAATGGTTGGCATGACCCTCCTTCTACGCATGTCTATTGCGTCAGGCATATCGTCCAGAATTTCTCGAGGGAGGTCAAGGACAAAACATTGAGGAAAGCGGTGATGAATGCGGGATACACACTGACACAACCCACATTCAAATATTACCGCAACGAGATCCGTTTGTCTAACCCAGAAGCCGGTACGTGGATCGACAATATACTGGTCGAAAAGTGGACTAGGTCATACGACAATGGCCAAAGATAAGGGCATATGACAACAAATCTTATTGAATCAATGAATGGGGTATTCAAGGGCATACGAAACCTCCCAATCACTGCCTTGGTGAAACCCACGTATTTTAGGATGGCTGCGTTATTTGCCAAAAGAGGTGAAAAATGGTATGCGGTCTTGCAATCAGGACAACTATGGAGTGAAAGCTGTATGAAATACATTAAGGCTGAAAGTGCTAAAGCCAACACTCACATGGTTACACGGTTTGACCGACACAGCCACAACTTCATTGTGAAAGAGACAATCGACCACAATGAAGGCCTGGCAAGACAAGAATACAGGGTCATTTTACCTTCTCAATGGTGCGATTGTGGCAGGTTTCAAGCATTTCGTATGCCTTGCTCTCATGTCATTGCCGCTTGTGCTCATACCCATCAAGACGCGCTTCAATTGCTCTCAAACGTTTATAAATCTGAAACGTTGCTCACTGTTTACAACAACAACTTTCCTTTGGTGGCAAAACCGGACTATTGGCCAGAATACAACGGCGATATAATTTGGCACAATGACCAAATGCGAAGGAACAAGAAGGGTCGTCCCAAAAGCAGGCGCATCACAACAGAAATGGACGATCTTGACAGGTTGGAAAGAAAGTGTGGTTTATGCCGTCAGGTCGGACATAATCGCAAAAACTGTCCGAATCGGGCGTCTGGCTCGACCACATAAATTTTGTAATACAATAAATCTTTTCAATATTTGTGTTGTAAATATTAGGGTTTTCCGTTAATAAAACTGTTAACACAATTTAAGAAATTCAATATAGGAAATTACATTAGGGTTTTCGCGTACAACAATGATTAACGATATTCAATCTAGGAAATTACAACTGTTAACACAATTTCATCTGACCCATGCATCATCAGCATTACATCACTGTCTGTTTTGACTTCCTCCAACCACACATTAGGTCTTCCTGTCGCATGCGAGGTTGTTGTTCGTTTTCGCTGGATCCTTCGAATTTTTTTCCCCTCCGCGATGTCTCCATCTAGCCACCGCATCAACTCCCGCTTCAAACGCTCCATGGAGTGAATGTGCCAGAATTTCATTTGCATCGCAGGTTTCGTGGAGGAGAATATAACGTAACCATCTCTACTAAAAATCATAGGCGACGTCATTACGTAAATAACGGAGTACAAAATAAAAATACAGTGCGAGAAAGTGTGAGAAATTTCAAAGAAACAGACGAATTATTTATAAAACGGCAAAAAACCCTAGTTTTGCCCTAGGCGCCAAGTGAGATGGCGCCTCCTCTCATTTTTAAGGAGCATGCACCATCTCACTTGGCTAAAAGACAAGGGAGGCGCCAAGTGAGATGGCGCCTAGGGCAAAACCCTAGGTGCATGCGTCAATTGAGATGGCTCCTCCTTTGTGGAGCCATCTCAAACATGGTTATTTGCGTAATTTTTTCCGAAACCCAGTTATTTGCGAAATATTTTTTTAATACATGGTTATTAATAAAAAAAATTCTAATGAGGATGCATATTTATAATTTTTGAATAACAACATTCCTTGACCCATCAGGTGTTTACTCAGGCATATGCAGAATTGAAAAGAAAAAGAAACAGCGCCATCAATTTTTGGTAGAAACGTGATGGTTCTATGATTTTTTTTCAGGGAGCTTAGTGTGCATATTAACTTTTTTTTTGGTGGAGTCACTTTCATTGGTCAATCAAAACACATTACTATAAACCTTAACTACCACTTCATTATTTTATATTATATGAAACTTCTATTTATTGCATATACGTAATTCATAAAATAAATATTAAATTGAAAATAATTTGTTTTAACAAAATCAATTCTTAATCGAAATTCCTAAATCTCAAACCCACATTTCGAAAGATTGCATTCATCATCTTTTTCTCATCATCCATCTTCATTCAGTGGTATTGACCGAATTCATATTTGTTTCAGTTCATCCTTCACTTTGTTATCAACTAACAATGATCCATCATATTCATCCTCGTTCAAGGGTATTGAACAATTTCCATCTCCGTTGTACTATTGTCTCACTCAGATTCACAGTGGAATGACGCTCTTTTTTTTCAGAGGTAGTTGTTTGTCCATCTCAATCTTTATATTTTTCCAAAATCAAGTTGATTTGAGTTATTATGCATAAATTATCGAATTTGATGTTAATTTTGTATGTTTAGTTGAAGTTGATTTTGTTATTAGGGAAAGTATTTTAATTTGAAGTGGGTATGTGATTTGGGGATTGTGGTTTCTATTTTAAGTCGAAATTCATAAATTCATAAAAAATGCATTTGAGTTGAATTGGTAGATAGTGAAATAATCTTAATTTAATTGAATCTTTAGGGTTTCAATTGAAATGTTTGTTTTTCAGTTACATAAAGAGGAATTTATGTTAGGATATTATTCAAATTTAAGTTGTGGTTGTGTAATATTGTGAATTACGTTGATGTTTTATTCTTCGAATTTTCGGCAGTTATGTGTATTTGGTGTGTAACTATGTTATAGTAATTGGTAGTGAATTTTATCAAAATGGTCAAAACACATATAAACTATACGATTATACAAAATACAACTCAATTATTCTAAAAAAAACATAAAAAATCAACAAATTTGATAATCATAAGATAACATAATACAATCACACTCGATAACTCATGGAGTCCAAATGATGTACACGTGTACCAGTACTGATACTTTTCCTTAAAGAAAATTATAGATAATAAAAATTAGACATAACACAAAGAAAACAAAATTACACATAAGATCCATTAGGAGTGATTGTCTTGACCTCGAAAGGGGCATTGTCAAACGCTCTCCGGACTCTTGGTAGGTGTAGTTAGTGACCTCAGACTATAGAATACACCTCAGCCTTAATTTCCACAACTCCTTGTTGCATTAATAGTTTAGAGATGACTCTTCCATAAGGAATGAAGAATGTTTTTTCTTCTTGGAGGGATAGAAGAGTCTTCTTCATATACAAAGAAAATATAGGGGAGATTGACCTTAACAATTTTGTTGACAAGTAGAAGAAGAAAGTTCCTTTCATAGCAATGTAAGACATATATATTCTTTTTCTTTGGTAAAAAGTTTGTGGCCAGAATTTGATACTAGAATAATGTCGTAGGCTTAAGATTTGAGGCTTTAGAAATGTCAGATGAATCATTGAAGATAGTGAAGAAGGGGAAATATTGTTCCTAGGACATCATATCTGAAGGAATTTCATGGTCCTCACATCCTATTGCCTTTGCAATAGTAGTTCGAGAGACGACGATATGAATATCATATACTTTTGAACAAATTACTTTTTTCTGATTCAACACTTGGATAGATGCATTCACCCAGAATTCAGCAACCAAATTCGGGTAAGTAGGATCATAAAGCATATCAAAGTACTCATCTCATTCAAAACTGGAAACCATATACTAGTTATCAAAGGCTAGATGCTCCAACCTTTCTTCAAAGTTAACGCGACCTTCATGATAACAACCAACTGGTTCTCCATACCCAATTTAGTTTGGTAGTTTATTTCAGGTGGTGAGCAGATAAAACGAGTTTTTATAAAACAGAGAAAATAGATAACAAGAGATGTTTTGAACAAGTTTAGAGAATGACTTCTTTATAGACACTGCCAAGAGTATATAATGTAGTAAAATAGTTTAAAAGTCCAATAAATCTTCAAGAACAGTCTTCAAGAAGTCCAAAACAGTTTAGAAGTACAAAAAAATAATTTAAAAGACACTCAAAAATATTGAAAAGCCAAGCCATAAAAACAACACAGGAAGTCAGATATTCATTAATTTTAAATTATCACGCTGAGGCTATGATTGAATTGATAATCACTTTAGTTTTGATGCATTTTGAAATTGACTATAGACGAGTATGTCGCATGGGATCCAGATTGACTACCTTTAAGGTGCCAAAGACACCATACCTTTGAGTTTATCTCTCTCTACATTATATTCTCACTCATCATTTTTTTAGTATTTTTTCTTTGATTAAAATTTGTTAAAAGTAACTAAAGTGATGGTGCCTTTGGCACCATAAAGGTAGCCAATCTGGATTCTGCAACATGTTAGTTAGAGTTCTAGACAACTTCTGAAGAAGGAGAATGTGAACATATATGGTCAATTCACATGTTAAATCTAGATGTATGATATCATTATTTTTGCGAGTTATTGGAAAATAAACTGTTATGTGTATTTGATGTGTAGATGTTGTATAGTAATTAGTTTTGAAATTTGTTATAAAGGCAAGAAGGAGATATGATAAATGATAATATTATACAAAATACAGAACCATTCTTCCCAATAACATGGAAAATTGTCATTATGAAAAATCAAAATATCATATTACAACCCAAAATGTTTCCAAATTAATGGGTAATAAAAAAAACATCAAACTTCAAATTTCAACCTAATTTTACCAACACCTTCCTTAGCTTTTCCAGTTTCTTCCAGTAAGCTGTCGAATTTTCCAACACTTCGGCTAACAAAACATTATTACCAGAATGTAACAAAAAAGTGCGAGTTTCATTATTGTCGAAGTCACAACCTGTATATAATATAATTTTGAATATTTAGGACAATTTGAAATATAATTACAAGGGAAATGATTAATTTGATTGTATTCCCATGTGTTGTACCCAAAAATTTCCCTCTCACTTATCAAGAATTTGCTCACAAAGATCTCCTTTGACTCAAGACTGCATTAGGGTTGATCAACTCAAGACACCTCCTTAAGCACTGATGACCAGAATTAGGGTTTGAGATTGCAGAAGGATATTTGAACTTCCAATTCCCCATATGACTTTCATGGATCATTTTGGACCCCCAATATTACTCATGTCAAGTTTCAAGCTTTGGATCACACTTTTGCTCAGTCAATTGAGCAGTTGACCTAAAAATAAGTTGTATTGGGGAAAAAGTCAATTATGGTCAATTTACAGTCAAACTTCATAATTTTTGATCCACATCAACATTTTAAACTCATATTTATCATATGATCAAGTTTGGACCACAATTCCTCAATAAATTTGATCAAATCTTCAAAAGGGCAAAATGGTCAAAATTAGGATTTTGACTAGGAAAGGGCAATTTCTGATTTTTGACCTAGCAAATGATAAATTGGCTTAAGACATGATCTCAAGAGTCAAATTGCATCATTTTTACCTAATGACATGGCTCAAAGCATTGCAAGTCCAATGGATTGACAGATGAATTTTTAATCAACTGATCAAAAGTCACCTGTATATTGAAAAGTCAAACTTTGACTTTTTGGTCAAATTCAAATGTCAAAAGATCACAATTCATCAAAACATGTCAATATATGAAACTTATTCATCAAGAAATCCAAAATTCAAAATTCCATTTTGAAAAGTTAAAATTTCTAAACTTAGAAATTTTTCGAAGTGTTGGAAATTTCTTATTTTTTCATAACTTTGAGCAAGATTTTCACCATGATGCAAGCTGATTCAAAAGAAACTTCCAACATGAAAGTTGTAGATCTCCTTGAAATCTACAACTTTTCTTCACATAACTTCTTCTGAAAGTGCTTGGATCTCAAGTTAAAATTTTAAGAACATGTGGTCATGAAACAAAACACTTCGTGAAATTTTGCCCTAATTTGGTCAGGATTTTGACCTAACTTCATGGCACTTTTTCATATAGTTCCAAAGGGAGTTTTCAAAATTGATTCAAATATGAGCTATAGATCAAATTTCAAGCTTTCCAAAATGTCCAAGAACTCCTTGAGATCATTTTTGAGTAGGGAGAATCGAAGAGATGGAGTTAGGGTTTTATCACTTGAATGACAAGTCATTTTGTGATGAACAAATTCAAAATTCAAAGTTATGCTACATAACCTCTACTTTGCAGGCCTCAAAATTGTTAGGAACTCCATAATTAATTGCTTTCATATCTGTTAGAGGTCTCATTTCAAGCATTCAATGCAAGGCCATGCTTTATATCCATTTTGGGAAGAAAGTGCACATTGCTATTTTGATAAAGTGACTTTTTGCACAAAACATGTTCTTGAGCCTTGCACTTATTCTCTTCTGATCATACATGTATTATAACACAAGATAAATGGTTTAGATACTTACAATCACCCAGCCCATGCTTGTACTACACATTGAAACTTGGTTTCCCACTTTTCTTGAAAATCAAGTAACATAGCAAATAGCTTGTAACTTGTACTTCTAACTTGCCAATGCACTCAAGACCTTTTGCTTATAGATACATAAACCATTTGCCACAAAACACACGAATGCTTGACCCCTAAAAAACAACAAGAGCTCAGAACTGTTTCACATACCTCCATTGTTGCCTAACCTGACCAAAAGTTTGAAACTCATATCTCCCTCGTGCGTTTTCAAGCCTTTTGGTTCCTAAAGTTTCTAAACATCATTTAGAACTTATCCCACACCCTGTTACAAGACTGTAATACCATTAACACCATCCTCCATTTTCAAAAACAGAGTTTTGCACTTGTACTTCTCCAGGACTCCCCAGGCACTTCCAGCTCAAGCCAAGCATCCCATTAGCTTCATGGGAACTTGAGGAAGCTAACCCAATCATTGGAACTCACTGAAAGCTACTCAAACTCCAAACCCGATACCCTCTTACAAGATAAGTTTTCTAACTTTGGAACTTTTCATACAGGCATCATCAATGATTTATTTGTAAATGAAACATGTAGATATCATTTCTCTAAAGCTAACCATGTCCATAGTTTCCATTAATTTTGCTTGAGCTTAGAGAATTTTAAGATTGAAGTTTCTGAGATTTTTAGGGTTCAGATTAGGGCCAATGAAATTCATGTTTGTCTTTGATCTATAGTTTTAATGCTTTACATTTCTGAAACCGTAAGGAAATTTGCTACAAGTTGTAATTGCAAGCTTCTCAAGTCATATTTAAAGCACTTGTTTTGATGAAGACAACATGGACATCAACATTCAAAGGATGTGCAAAAAGCTTATCAACATCATATAAAAGTCTTGAAGATTATAGAAGAATTATTGAAGAATCATCAAATGTCAAATGGTATAAATAATTCGTAAACTTGAATATAGATGTTCACAAATATGCATTCATCAACATATACATATCCCATAATTTTAACATTAAGAAAAACTTTGTTTAAAATCTTTTTCAAAAAGAATTTTTGAAAATAACCCTTTAGGAACCGGTTCCTCCCTAACAGGGAACCGGGTTCCAAACCTTGTTCAAAAACATGTCCCTGGTTTTTGTACCAGGAACCGGGTTGTACCAATAGGGGAACCGGTTCCTGCGTGATATTTTTGAAATCTGACTTATAACGTTCACTAAGAACCGGGTTCTCCCTGTGTCGGAACCGGTTCCTAGCGAACCAGTGCAGATTTTCTTTTGGTTTTTTAACATATTTTAATTGGTACCCTTTCATGAATGCATTACAACTTTTCATATGAATTGGCATGAATGAAGAGGTTCTTGTGACTTTATAAAATGCTGCATATTTTCTTATTTCAAAAAAAAAAACAATGCTTCAATTTTCAAATTAACAAATATACTTCTTCAATAAACAATTTTTCATCATTCACATTTGAATTCATATTTTCATGTGTTCATAATTTTGTGAAACTTGCCATATACACTTTCATTATCATTACAAGTTTCATACATACATTGTGAACATTTATATACATTGTTTGAGAATTGTTTATATCTTACCCGCCTTAACCCCGAATGTGCATTTCTCGGGGTTGAACCTCATTCTACATTGCCTTGTTTGGGCAAAGACTTTCCTGAGATGAGCGGCATGGTCAGTGTCTACTCGGGATTTGACGATCATGTTGTCCATGTATACCTCGAGCATATCTCTGATCTCATTGCGGAATACTTTGTTCATCATCCGCTGATATGTTACTACTACATTTTTCAGACCGAAGGGAATTACGTTGTAGTAATAGTTGCCCGAGCTGGTCATGAAAGCAGTGCAGTGTTTGTCGCTCATTGCCATTGGGATTTGGTTATAGCCCAGATAGGCATCCATGAAAGATAAAATTTTATAGTCGACCGAGTTATTGACCAACATGTCAATATTAGGCAAAGGAAATACATCTTGGGGCATGCCCGGTTAAGATCGGTATAGTCAACACACATACTCCATTTTTCATTATTTTTCTTAACAAGTACAACATTTGACAACCAGGTTGAATACCGAGCTTCAGAAATAAAATTTGCCTCTAGGAGGTCTTTTAGAGCTTTTTCAGCAACCTCCATTTTCTCGGGAGACTACCTACGCCTATGTTGTACTCCTGCCTTAGCGGCTGGATTAATGGAGATTTGATGACAGGCGACCTCGGGGTCGAGTCCGGGTATCTCCACAGTGCTCCACGTGAACAGATCTGCATTCTCCCTCAGGAAGGCCTTGATCTGCTTCCTCGCCAGGTCAGGAGTCCGGTGCTAATCTTTACCCCTTTGTTCAGGTCTTCACTGAGAGGTACGAGCTCGAAGTCCCCATCTGGAATTGGTCGGAGAAGCTCCTGCTCATCGTTGGAAGATTCGTCTTGGTCGAAGCGAGTGTTCAACGAGATCGACGACCTTTGGAGGAGCCCTCTGCATTTCTGCCTTGATGGGTTGTGGGTCTGACTGTTGTGGCTCTGGTCGTGATGTCGCAGCTTTCTTGGCGGGTCGTGTCCCAGTGTCGACTGTGTTGTGTCCCTTGGCCGCCGCATTGAAGCATCTTCAGGAAGCTTCTAGGTCACCCTGGATGGTGGCGATGCATTCCCTCTTTGTGTAAAACTTCATCTTCAGATGGATGGTTGAAGGCACCGCGGTTAGCTCTGCCAATGTCGGCCTCCCAAAGATGGAGTTGTAGAGGGAGGGGCAGTCAATGACCAGGAAACACACCTTGACTTGCTTGGTAGCAGTGTCTTCGCTGAAGGTGACCATTAGCTTCACGTACCCCCATGGCTTGGAGGTCGAGCCATTAAAGCCCTGTAAGTCAGATCCCACGTATGGTGAAAGGTGAGAGTCGTCGAGTTGCATGGTTCTGAAAAGCTGGTTATACATCAAAGTTGGCCATTCTTGCCCTGATTAGGAGAGGGATGGCTGAATTGGGGCCCCCCGGGCAATTCCTCGAGGTAAAAGGTGATTGGCTCTGATCTGCCTTTAATCCTCTCGAAAGTTACCGTTTGCAGAGGGGGGGGGGGGGCGTGTCGACCAACTCGTCCAACTTCCTCTTGGCTGAATTTACAATTAAGTCATTAAACCCTCTACCATTTATGACCATGGCGGAGGAGAAGTTTTCCCACCTGTTGTGCATGGACAGAGTCTCTTGCATATGTTCGGGGATGTAGAAGTCATATGTTCTCGTAACAGAGAATGCGGTCTGGATGGGGACCGACTCGTCAGATGGTCGGGCATCCTCCTTTATCTCCCTTGTTTCGCGGGCATCTCGACGGGGGCGTCGCTGCGTCGATATTGCCCGAGTATCCCCCCTTTTATGAGGGTCTCGATAGCATCCTTGAGATGGACACAATGTTCAGTCAAGTGTCCATGGCTCCGATGATACTGGCAGTATTTTCTCCGATCTGCCCCGAGTTTAGCAGGAGCGGGGAGAGGACGCTTGACGCCGTCGTCCTTAAAATATGTGTTTGCACACTCCGCCAAAATGCATTCGCGGGAAGCCGTTAGCGGAGTGTACTCAGTAAACCTCCCTGAGGATCCCCTCTGCTCGCGAGGGTCTCGGGGTTTGTCGTTCCTTCTCTTCTCGCCAGTTCATCGAGGAGGGACAGTGTCTTGTCGCAGATTACTGGTTGATCGGCGGTTCCTGGGCTCTGTTGGCCGCTTCCCTCTCCTCGTAGTCCATGTAGGCTCTGGCTTTTTCGAGGAGGGCATCGAATGTCCAGGAAGGTTCGATGCCTACGGCCTTTCTGAATTTTGTGCCCGGGAGGAGTCCCCTCTCGAACAGGTATCTCGTCATGTGATCGGTACAGGGGACTTGGATGGCCTCCTGGTTGAACCGATCAATAAATTCCCTCAGGGTCTCGTCGTGCCTCTGGACAATAGCCTCGAGGCCTGCTTCGGTCTTTGGGTGCCTTCGTGAAGCAGTGAACGAACTGATGAATTGGTTCTTTAAATTTCGCCAGGAGGTAATTGAACCCGGGGTGGGACTCTTGTACCAGTACATCGCAGCTTTCCTCAAAGTCGCGGGGAACAACCGGCATTTGATTGGTCCCCCGACATTGTGATAATGTAACATGGCCTCGAATCCGTTTATATGGTCGACCGAGTTAGCGATGCCATCGTATTCCTTCAGGTGGGGAGGCTTCTCCATTCCCGGAGAGATGGGTGCGTCCATAATGGCTTGTGACAAGGGACCGTGGGGGTCGTCTTCGTCACTCTTGTCGGGCGAGCGAGAAGGGGATCTAATGTAGTGGCAGTTATGGTATCCCTGGTCGCGCATAGCGTTCCTTGGGCGGTATGGTCGTTCGTTGTTTCCCCCGTTCTTGTCTCCAGGGGGTCTTCGTTCTTGACGCGAGGGGACATAATCGTGTCTCCCCATGTCAACGGGCTGGTTCCTTTCTAATGTGGGGCATCGCCCGATTGGTCGGGGAGAAGGACTTCGAGAGATGTCCCGACTACGTCTTCACGGGGGAGATCGGGGACGTTCCTCTATTTGGCGACGAGGAGGAGATTGGGGCCTCTTGTGTCTTATGGGGGCTCTCCGAGCATCTTCGAGAGCCCTTAATCTCTCTCCTTGTGAAAAAATCAGGTAGTTGGTCTGATTTATCGCTGCAAACAGTGCCCTGGTCGTGGCATCTGCTCTGGCGGGAAAGGGGACCTCATGGAACTGAATGGGTTGGTAGTTCTGGGGAGGTGGTCGATCGTCTTCGAGTCGTGGAGGTATTGGTGATGACAAGGCAGTTGCTTTGTCTCTATATTCAAAAGGCCCGAGCATATTAATGGTCGGGGCCGTGTTGTGGCCGGCGGTACCAGCATTGTCGAGGCCGACATTATTGTCGATGATGTTGTTATTGACGTCGATGATACAGACGTTCATGTTTTCTACAGTTTGATCAGGCATGACAGTCGGGGGTAATTTAGCTTTGGTCTCGAGTAAATAGAAGACGGGGAAGTAAGATCCCCACAGACGGCGCCACTGATCTTACCGGATCAGAATAGACTGTCACAGCTGGCTCAGACTGAAGTTGAATGAGATGGGGGGTACCTGCAAGACACTTTGATGTCAAAGTAAGTTGCAAAATGAGAAAGCAAGCGTAAGAGTTAGAAAGTGTTGAATACCTGACCCTCTCGAAAGAGAGGTATTTATAGCCCACAACGCTGGGCCAAAGTCTCTTTATTGGGCTGATCAAGCAGGCCCAACGTAGAGACTGACAGGTTCTACGTGAGTAGTGGGGACCCGCATGTGGCCCCCTACCTGGATGACGTCCTTCGCAAGGTCAGGAGGATATGGATGCGATCTTTCCGGGACCATGAAGACTCCGCAATATCCTGAGACGTTGGTAGTCAGCCCTACGAGAAAGATGCTTGGGAGGAGAGTCTGCTCGTCGTGGGTGATCCCCGCCAGATATGAGCTCGATATGAGACCAGTCTTAGCCGACGAGCTAGTTGAAGTGTCCTCGCTGCCAGCATGGTCGGGGCGTGAGTGTCCTCAGTCTATTCGAGTGTTGTCCCCGCGTGGTGAGGATGTCTTCTCGCGGGAAAAGGTGGGTAGTTGCCCACCGTATTCGAGGGTAGTACCGGTCCCTGATGGAGGCCGGCACACTTGAATTGGGCCTTACTAAGAATTGGGTCAAAGGCATGCTCAGTCCAAAATAATAATCTTTTGATATCTATAAATTTGCATATTTTTTTATTTTCATTTATGTATTTTTTTTGAATAATTCTTGAATATTAAAATTATTTTGATTTTAATCCAGAAAATTAAAATCTACTGAAAATTTGTAAATTTTCCTACAAAATTTTAATTGTATGAACTAAAGGACTTTATAAAAAAGATAATAGAAATAAAAAACAAAAATGTGCAAACTTATAGAAACCAAAACTTGTTTAAGTCCTTAAAAAAATTACAAAGTAAGATAGATTATGTGGGGTGTGTCAAAAATGCTAAAAAAAAATAAAGTAAAAACCACTTCTAAATAATTAAATAAAAATATGATTTTTACAAATCGGTCTATACAACTATAACACATCGACCATTTTTGTTTATCCAAAACTATGGATTTTTGTGGAATTTTTATGCACTAATCATTATAGTATCACTATATATGGACGTTCTTTATTTCTTATAGAAAATTACATTTTTGTTGCCTTTCAAAATAATCATTGAGGTTTTGTAAAAAAAAAAATATCATTGAGGTGAATTTAAATAAATAATAATAATCATTGAGGTGAATTTCAATAAAAATGTAATGAAAATGGAATTCAACACGTTTTTACTTCACCATTAAATAAAATAGTAAAAAATAAAAATAGATATCTTGAAGAATTAGTGGGAACGATGCTTAATAATACAAATCATCTTATATGTTTTCGGAAAAATATTGTAAGCATTACATGTATGTTATTCATATAGTTCTAAGAAAACTTATTATAAGACTTATTATTAAACAAAAGGTTTATGAAATATTTAAGAAATAAAGTCTAATATCTCTCATTTTAATGTATTTTATATATAAAAGTTGCCCTCTTAAATAATTTTTGGCGTTAAAATAATGAATAAATTTATAATCTTATATATTATATTATTTTATTAATTTCACCAATTTATTTATTATTTATTTTATTTAACTATGATTATTATATATATAAACATATTTTTATAAAAATTAAATGCATTCCACAATTTTTTTATAACTTTCCTTCCAATTAAAAAATAGAAAACACCACTTAGACATTAATGACTCATGAAATAACATAAATCACCACTAACCTCTACAATGGAAATTTCACCTAAAATTTCTTACATATTAAACATGAAAAAAATAGAAATGAACCTAGATAAATTGAAGTATATGTTGTCATAATTAAAAAATTTATATTCTACATTATTTTTAACTTTTTATTATTATTCAATGTTATAAAATTTTGGTTTCTAAAACAAAAGGTAGAAAAAATAAAAGTGTCAAATTCATTGTTACTAAGGAGGATGTTGTTTTATTATGGATTTCAAATTTATTTTAGGAATGTACTTTAATTTTTTGCATTGCCATTATTTCAAATATTTATAATTTATACTTTGAAATTTTTTATTTTTTGAAATTAAATTTACATTTGTAAGTAGAATAGTTTTTTTTTTTTACAAATAGAATAGTTATCTTATAAAAATTACTAAGTCTCTTAAATAACTTTTAGCGCTAAAATAAAAGATAAATTTATAATCTTATATATTTGTTTTATTTTATTAATTTCACCAATTTATTTATTATTTATTTTATTTAATTATATTATTATATAAACTTTTTATTCCTCAAAATTTAATTTACATTTGTAAGTAGAATAGTTATGAGTTGACTTAATATAATTAGGATAAATGGAATAGCTATAAATCTTAAGGATCTAAATTATAACCCTTATTTTTCATTGTGTTTTTAGATCGTCAATGATTCAAATTTTTAATTTTGCCAATTGTTGATTCAAATCTATACTAAATCAAGTTGTATTACCATCAAATATACCCAAAAAGATCCACGAAATGGATTTTATTATTGAAACTCCAAACAATTTATGTTTTGATATATAATAAATAATTATTAAATCTATATATAAGATTTTGGTAAATACTTATGTTATGTGTCATTTCTGATAGAAAACACACAAAATAGCACTTTATATATATTCACCAAAAAAACACAACTAACTCCATTAACAATTAGTGATGAAACTACTAAAAAAAATCACTAACCCACTGACAAATAAGAAAACTAACTAAAAACTCAACAATTTATTTTGTTTCGCTCCTTTGAATTTTAAATTGATTAAATTTTTATTTATAATTTATGTACATAAAATTATTAAACTATTGAATTTTAAATTGATTAAATTTTTATTTATAATTTAAATAAATAAATTTCGAGCTCTTTGGATTTCATCATTTATTTAAATAGTTTTAATTTTTAATTTTTTTTCTTTAAGAAACCAAAATAGATTAATATAAACAACTCTATATTACAAGATATAGCATAGAGGACGTAAAAGTTTACAATACTTTTGTTATTCGAAGAAGGAAAACCTTATCCTAAATTTAAATAAATCTAAAGATTTTACCACTACACATGAGATCCGGAAATAAAATTAAAGGGTTTGGTCTTTAATCACATAAAAGACATCTATTTAACACTACTTCCACATCAAAACATTTTAACCAAGATAGTAGTGAGTCATAGTAACCGTAAAAAGTCACAACAAACACTATTTCCACCTGACAAGTGAAAAAATTGAATAAAGTGATTGGTAAGGTGAAACAGATGAACCCCGTCAATATCTATCCAAGACCGAACTTGTTGCCAAAACGAACCGAAGAACTCACAGTGAAAGAAATAGATGTTGTGTTGACTCCACCATACTACACCCAACAACACATAATAGATCCTCTCGAGAAATAATTCCTCGATTGACTAAATTAACCTTGGTAGGCAACCTGTCACGCATCAACCGTCACGCACAGATAGAAACTTTTGTAGGAACTTGTTTATGCCAAACATAATCGAAAATGGAGTCCACCTGTTGATCTTCCCAGTTGGTAAGCATATGATAAACATCACTGACCATGTAGCACGTGCCTTCAGAAAACGTCTATTTCTCCCTAATGTTGTCCTGTAAAGAGACGTCAAGTAATAGTAATAACACTCCTCCACCAAATCCTCCTCTCAACCTAACAACCTCTGTTGCCACCTCCAAGCACCACCTCCTACTCCCCGCCCTAAGAGAAATATGTTTACTACTGACTCCCCTCTAAACTCAGACAACTGGTAAAAAGACGACTAAATCTCTCACATAAAGGCACCTCTCATATCCAAGTATCCGTTCAAAAGAGAGTATGAACATTATTACCCACCTTCCTACGCACATCGTCATTAAACCAACTTCCTTCCTCTAAACCCACCTCATCCCGAACCCGACCCGCCTATCTCCACCAATTAGAACAACACCTCCCACCTGATTTCACTCGCCCGACTTCATCACCATATCGAGCTTCCAACACCTTCACCCACAATGACTCCCTCTCAACAAACATCCTTCAATACCACTTTCCTAACAGAGATATATTAAACTCCTTTAGCCTCCTCACCTCAAACCCACCAAACTCCTTGTTTTTAGAAATAGTTGCCCAATCAACCCAAGCAATTTTTCTATGATTGTCACAACCTCCCCAGAAGAAGTTCATAAAAATAGAATCTAAGGAAGTGATAATACGTGCAGGAACTTTGAAGAAAGACATGGGCCTAGATAAATATAGATGTAAGGACATACTTCAAGAGGATTAAATAGCCCCCAAATGATAAATATCGACTCTTCCAACCAAACAACCTAAATTTAATATACTTTACCGTGGAACTCCAAAAAACTAGCCTTCTAGAATCGCCACCAATCGGAATGCCCAAATATAAAAATGAAACCATTCCAATTCTACAATGTAGCATCGAGACTGCCTCATTCAACCAAGACTCAGAGATATTAAAACCTACCAACAAACTTTTGTGGAGATTAACTTTCAAGTCCGACATAACTTCAAACAAACACTAAAACTGCCCTCAAGGCCTGACTCTTCACCCCCATAAGCAGGGTGTCACTTCTTCAAACTTCAATAATTTTTCAATTAAGACTGAAATAGACATTACATATAAATATCATATTTCAGTTATTTATTTATTTTATCAAATTTTAATTAATCCAAACTTTAAAAAAATTAATTTATATATTAAATTAAAATCATAATTAATATTAAAAATATCAATATTAATATATATTTTTAATTAAACTCTTTAAAAACTACAATAATAATTTAATATAACCTATCCGGCATCGCACGGTAGACTTCTTTTAAATAACGAAAAAGATATCCTGGACTTATAAGCTTAGACTCTTTCTTTAAGAATTTATTTTTGTCTCCTCTAATCTTCTCTCTAATCTTCTCTCTAGAAATTACTCCACCTCGAAAAGAAGAAAAAAAACAGTCAAAATATAGCACAAATTTTGAGTTAAGGTAGTGAAAATCGAAAAACTGAAAAGTTGAAGCTAGATCCTCAACATCAGTCACAACTAAATTCTAAACACAAGTATTTCAGTAGCTACACATTATATTCTCCAGCATAGGCACAAATTACGTGTAAATTATAAGAGCAATTACAGTTGAAGGTTAATGGTATAAAAATCATTAAGTTAAACAATGAGAAAGAAAAGAAAAAAAAGACATTATATCCTATTCTCAATTAAGAGACCAGTTCAATGATTAGAAAATTCCAGCTGCAGATTTGTCTTAAGGAGTCAATCAATTTTTGCTATTGCCATCAAAGATCACACCGTGGAACTGTTCTTCTTGAATTCATTCAAGGTTAGCAACTACTTCTGGCCCGCATAACCGTTCCAACTCTTCCTGTTTCGTGCAATTGTTGTCAGATAAAATTTTGATTTCAGTAGCATATGTCAGTACCTACTTGTGAAAGTAGAATGGTAAGAGAAACATACCTTGATAGAATTGTTTTCAGATGTAAGCTTTTCGCATTCCTCAGAAAGTTTCTGAAGCTCGTCTCTAAGAGTTCGATTCTCACCTCCAAGCGCCTCCACCCTCTTTTGTAGCTCTTCACATTCAGCCTAGTTGGTACAAGAAATGCAAAACAAATCATTTTTCTCTTTAAGTAAAATGGTTGTATTAATATTAAAAAACACAACCTTACTCAACTAGTTATGTTGGCTACGTAGTTTAGGTAACAAATAATCTCGTATAGTGAATTAATGTCTAATTGCAAACCAAATCTCAGCCATTGGATCCAACGCTGAGATTTGGTTTGACTTGTTGATCGATTGTAAAGGATTTGACTTGTTGTCTGATCTACTCTCCTTATTAGGTGTCTTATATATTTTTGTTCCAGATTCCCAAACCACCAATAAATATTGAATAATATAACTCGTGTTAGGCGTTAGATAGAAACATGATATTTGATAGAACATTATGGCGTAATTTGATCCATGTAGCTGACCTTACTTAATGGAATAAGGCTTGGTTGTCGTTTTTTTATTGTACTCGGCGGTAAAAAAAGTAATTAAGCAAACCACTAACTGGCACGGTCTCCCGAGCCAGGGAAAGTAAACTAACCTGCTTGCGCAGTCTTGACCTCCTAGCCGACTCCCGATTCGACTGTTTTCTCTTCTGCCTTTTCAGCTCACGGTCATCCTATCGATATCAGAGACATTAGAAGGTCAGAGGAAGTTCAACCAACATGTATGATATCAACAAAGATGGAAAATGTTGACCAAAAAAACAAATTATGGGACCCATACCTGTTGCATCCATTGTTCACCATGTCCACTGGCTCCATGAGCACCAGATTGATTGTGTCGCATTTTTGCGGCTTCAGCACTAGCAGAAGATGCATTCCATAAATCCATTCCCATATTAAGATTAGTTGCAGGCATCGAGACAACAGGGTTTCCAGGAACAGGTGATTGAGAAATGGGTCCGGCGGTATTGTTCTGTGCATTGGCTCCTGAAGTTCGTGGAAAAACTAATTTGGTTAGGCGACATCAAAAAAATATATAATAATGATTGCAAGCGACACCTACCATCAACAAGCATGAGGTCAAAACCTCCCTTCTTGTTTCTAACCGATTCCTACAAAAAGATAGACATCATCAAACAACAAATAAACAAAGACTTGATACCAACAAATGTAGTTACAATCAACACGTAAGAGAACACGTAACAATGATAATCTGTGGTATACCTGTTGGTTCTCGTCACTACCATTTGATGAACCCTCTGAACCACTTTCACCACTGTTTAACGATATAGAAATTCATATTAAGAAAGAAAATTGAAGAGTAAAAATCTCAAAACATTCTCAAACTAACGAGTGGCTAGCAAAACCTTTGTGAAAAGCCATCGTTGCCTGAACCCGAGCCTGCCTTTCCACTCTCTCCTGCTTTGGCACATGCATTTGCAGAATTTCCCTTTGATTTTTTCGATGAATCCTTATCCTTTCCATCAGGTCCCTTCCCTTCAAACTCCGTAGTTTGGTGCATAGTACCCGGAGTCTAGACAAACGATAAAATGAAGGAAACATAGTGATGTAGCAAAGAAGTTTCCTGGTAAAATGTGAATACATGAGTATAGGAATTAAGAGAGGTGAGAAAATGACTTACCACCACCATGCTAGGATGAGCATAGATACTCCCAGGAGGGTACATAGCTGGATACGGAACTGGAGTACCATATGGCGCCATTAAAGGATGCTGAAATATCAACAAAATTGTGCATGATTGAAAAGATTATCCAACATAGAGTGGAATACATACAACCCAAAGGACGGGCAACATTTACCTGACCTCCCCACATATACGGATGGGGGGTCGGTGAAGCAACAGTCGAGGCATAATAGGGAGGCGGAGCAGCTCCAGGATTATAGTAGGCCTAAATAAGATGTTAATCATTAGTTCTCGGTATATGAACGGTTTGAATTGACTTATTTGAACTTAACTAGTACCATAAGCACTCGTGAGACTATTTGGAAGAACTTACGAGTTATAAGTTTATAACATGTCCATAAACTATTTTTAGCTTAGTTCCATAAGCTCTCCGGGATGGCTTATGAAAACAACTTATAGGTTATACTAAAACAGTTTGACTTATTTTATCTTTTGTTATAGAAATAGCTTATATGACAAGCATTTACGCTAGGCAAAATACTCTTTTTTGTCATGTATGTTAACGTCAAGGTTCATTTTGGTCCCTTAACTTAAAAAAAAGCTCATATTGGTCTCTTAAACTCTTAAAAACGCTTTATTTTAGTCTTTTTTGTCTAATTAGCAACGGAAAAACTCAGAAATCGATTGCTAAATTCATCGCTAATTAGGAAAAAATGACTAAAATAAATATTTTTTAAGTTAAGGGACCAAAATGAACATTGACGTTATCATACAACATACGGACCAAAAAAAGTATTTTGGCTGTACGCTATAAACACTTGAAAATAGCTATTTATCGAAAAGGGTCATATGTTCCAATACCTGCATGGAGTTTGACCAATCTGGATACGATGGCGGTACAGTAGGTACCGGTACTTCTTGAGTTGAAGTAGATAATTTAGAAGGCTTAGTTGTACTATCCTCCTTAGTCCCCATAAAGATCAGTTTAGAAACACGGCTCAATGCACGAATCGAATACACCAATAATCAAGTATTGATATCTGTTGATGTCTTAAGATGAACTTGAACAGCAACTCTTAAAAGAAATCACTTACTGAATACTGAAACGCAAATTATATGCCATTATCCAAAAAAACACTCAAATCAAAAAAACAACTACAAAATTTAATGCAAAACAATAAACTAAATGATTCTTAGATACATTATCCATAGAAGATGATAAATTCCTATTAAACTATGTTACCAAATCTACCCAAACACCTACTTTAATCCAATACTACATCAAGATAAATCTTGGTAAATTAAACCTAAACTAATCATAATTAACAACTAGCAAGTCTATACTCAAAAGCCAAAATTGGTTTCCTCATAAAGTAATTATCACAAACTATAAATTACTCAAAAAATTGTAATATTTAATCATTCATTTAACTATTCTTTTCCTTTTCTAGCACGGATCTTGCGGAAATTGGAATTAACCGTTAAGTAATAAACGGAAGGAAATAAAAATATGAAGAAAAAAAAAAAAGAGGGACTAACCTGTTTTCATGGTGTTAGGAAAAAAGAGATGAGGTGGAATTCCTAGTTGGATGAGACAAAGTCTTCTATGGTTTGGTTTGTTGTTGTACTTGTATTGTGTTGTATTGTAGTGTGTGTTGTAGGTACCAAATTCAAACCAAAGTGTTCTTGTTTATGTGTTTAAGGTAAAAAAAAAAAAAAAAAAGTGAAGTAATAGTGGTAAATGTTTGTTTATGTGGAAGTTGAAAGGTTTGAAACCAAAGAGAGGAGTAGGAGTGATTGTGAAGGAAAGAAAAAGAGTGTGTGAGTTGGATTGGGATTAGGGGTTGTGAGGTGACACGTGCGAAAGAAGAGGGTTACAGCTGTGGCCTGTCGATGTCTCACTGGATTAGGTTTGAGACAATTTATGTTTCAAGGTGAGTCATTTGACAACTATGTGCCTTTGTGGATAACCTTATTTAATATTTGTATTTCTTTTTTGGTTTTATTTAATAAAATTATACATATGACTACAAGTTCATACATTTAGTGTAATTGATAAGATTTGGAGTCAGAAAATATGAAGAGAAATAATTATAAAAATAGCCTACAAAATACACACAAACCTCACTGATTGTAGGGGACTGTATAATATTTAACAGCAGAGGATTAATTTACTAAAATTACGCTGTTTAGAGTTGATAGAATTTGTTTCTACTTTATTTTACGGGTTTATTTAACATGTGACTTAAGACATAAATTAAAAAAAAATGTAAAAGTAAAAAAAAATTATTTTGAATAAAATACTAGATCTTAAAAAATTTAAAAACAGAAATCTATTATAAAATCTATTTAAACAGAAAAAAAAAACTTTAAATTTATTTTTAAAAAAAATTTAATTGAAATCATAGAGTGGTTGTTATAATAGAAGAGAAAGATAATTTTATTTTTATTTTTAATTAATAAAAAAATTATAATTTATTGCATGTAAATTTACGTGTTATATGTAGGTCTATTTAAGAATTTTGAATATATCAACATGTGTGTTTAATTTATATCACAATAAGTAACTATTTAGTTGAATTTTTTTGGTTCAAGAATGTATTTATAATATGTCCTAATTAAATTACCACATCTTTCTCTATTAAAGAATCGTACAGTGGATCAAGATTCCGGTACATCATAAAACGGATGGATACCCAAATAAAGATGGAAATAAATTGGATTAATTACGGTCTAGATTAGATTTTTTTAAATAAAAAACAGTTACACTTTTTGAAAAGTACTATTTTATTTAAAAAGATTATGTCATAATCATAAAAGTCTTTTAAATTTATTAGGTCGTCATATTTAAATATATTATTATTATTATTATATTGTATTTTGTATTTTGAATTAAAATATAAAAATAAAATTTAGATATAAATGAGCAACAAAAAAATTATTAAAAATGACATAAATTATTTTGATAAGTTCTCAAAAATAAATAATCTCACATAATTTATGCTTTTATGTAAGTTTGGATAAGTCAATGTAAACAAACATTTAATATTATTGTTTTATAATTTGTTAGTATATTTAAACATCAGATGAATTTCTTATTTACATATTATTTTGGGTCGTCCAAAGGCCTAATGAAGAAAGACTCATTTATTGTTTCAAAAACAAGGTTCAATTACTATTTGACTCATACATTAAATTGTGTTAGATTGATAACAAGATATCACACAATATTGAGATAATGTATGAGACAATGTGAGGAAGTAAAAGTAAATAGCAAATAAGAAAAATAAATAACACATGTAATTGTTAACCTAGTTTGGTGTAATACTATCTACGTCTAGAAAACATCGGCCTAATGGAAAAAAAATTCATTAATCAGTAATTAATAGTACACGACTGTCTCATTTGAACTCTCGCAGTCCAATGCCCTTTACCAATACTAGCTATGAATTTCTATCTAGAGACCCATAAATCTAAGACTCCTCACATTTTGACTCAAACACTCTCCCAAGTAGGGGTGGCAAAACGGGTCTGGCTCGACGAGCATGCCCGTTTTGCCCGCACTTTTCTGTGGGGCAGACTAAGGTTTTAGGCCCGCATCCTTTAGTATGTTCGTTCTGCCCCATTTTTTTGCGGGCTTTTGCGGACGCAGGTATTTAGATAAATTTTATAATTTTGGCTTAATATATGCAATGCATGTGGGCCCGTCCCACCTCGCCCTTACTTTTTTACGGAGCCGGGAAAAGTTTTAGACTCATACCCTCAATAATGTCTGTCTCACCCCATTTTTTTTTGTAGGCTTTTGCAAAGCAGGTATGCCTGTTTGTAACCCCTACTCCCAAGTGTTTGAAAGAATACAATTATATGGGGCATGTTAAGTCACAATTGCAATCAAATACTATATCATTCTAACTTAAGAAAGATATTTGAGAATATAGTATTACAAACAATATACAAAAGAATCAATGGAAACAAGAAAATGACAAACCAAAATTTTCAAGGACAAAGTCTTCAAACAAGGAGAATTCTTTCCTTAAATAGAAAGTGGCATCAGAGTCGAATTCTTGTTATAAGATTAATTGTCACAAGAGATAAGATGACTTCAAACAATTCACTAAACAAACTCATGTTCTTTAATGGAGAGAGGTATATGATTATTGGAAAGAGAATGTGGAAACTTTTAATAGAGAGGATGGATTGTGATATTTGGGCCGTGGTAAAAAAATGGTTTTTTTATTCTCACACATCAAGTTAATGGTGTTGTGGAAAAAAACTATAAAAATCTAAATCAAAGAGGAAGAAGAAAAAATGTAGTATACTTTGAAATCTAAAACTACTATCACTATCACTCTCGATATTGATGAGTTTTTCCGTGTTTCTCATTATAATTCTTCAAAAGAAATGTAGGACACCCCTTAAGTATCCATGAAGGTACAATCGAGGTAAAAAAACGGATAAAATGAACATATTGACCAATAAATATGAATTATTTAGAATAAAACCTGAGCAAAATATTTACAACATGTAAAAACCATATATTAACATTGTTAATCACTTAATAACTCTAGGAAAAACTTTTCTAAATGAATATTTAATTAACAAAGTCCTTATATATCTAAGCCCCGCAGTTGCAAACCTAAAGACTTGTCTTATATGAATTTGGCTATCTAGTTTTAAAAAATGCAAGAACATGATATTGAAATGAAAAGGCTTATAGAAAATGAAAAGATAACAAGAACAAGAAAAATATCGTACTCTAAATCAAAGAAGCCAAAGATTAAAAAAATTGATGAAGACATGAATTTCTTAGTATGAAAGTTTAAGAAGTTCAAGAAGCATGAAAAGTTACCACAAAGGTTTCAACACAAAATTGAAGAAAGATCTTCGTTTGTGTCAACATGCTTCCAATGCAGAAAGAAAGGTCATATAAAGTCAAATTTCTCTCAAAACCAAAAATAAGCTAAAATATTCAAAAGACCTCGCAAAGAAACAATGAAGGAATAAATATCATAGGATGATAATGATGTGGACTCTTTGGAAGAATTAGAAAAAGATGAAGAAGTCAACACATGTTAAATGTTAAAACACGAAGACAGCATGGTAAATGATCTAACTTCTAACTTTAGTTATTATAGGTTCTTCCCCATCTGTAAAAAGTTAGATAATTAGTCAAGAAAATTAAAATAATTTTTTCTATCTCTAATTAAACAATATTCTCTCTTTAAAATGAAAATAAAAATTGCTAGAGGAAATCTAGCAAATATGTTCATCTTCTTCTTCAAACTTCTTTAAAAATTGCTTCGAAGATTCCTCATATGAATCTTCATAGGTATTATCTGGGATGTTGTCTAAGTAATTCTTGCATGAGTCATTATCTTCTTTCCTTAATGAAACTCCAAAGATTTTGCTTGATGAAGCATTTCCATTATTTCTTCTGTCAAAGATTCTAATGACCGAATCTTCTTCATCGTCTCTATTGTTTGAAACATACATTCTTCTTGATGAATATTCTTCATTATTAGACAATGATTCATTGACAGATCGTTCATCTGTTGAGACTATTCTTTCAAACGAAACCACGTGGGTTGATTTTACTATTTCTTCTTCAAAAAAACCTCTTGATGAATTTGATGATGATTCTTCTAAATTTATTCCTTCATGCTTAAATAGTTGAATCAACTCATTGAGTTTTAAATTATTTACACTTTATTGGATTTTTCTTATAAATCACAAACAATTCCATCTCTCGATTTAAGGATTGGATAAGGTTTTTGGTTTCAATTCTTAGCTTTTAGTTATATTTCAGAAATGATCACTAAATCCTTGTAGGCCAACTTATTTAAGTGGTCCATGTAGATATGGACTATTCTCATATGTCATATCCATTATGCAACCTCGTTACTCAGAAGACAAACATAATTTGAAAGCATTTTATTTAGATTCATGGAGTGGGTGTTTCCACTTCTAGATCTAATAAAGATGGTTTGATCTGGTTTTAATTTGATAACTCTGCATCCAGAAGAAACAAAGGCTACACTATTACCTTTATCACATATTGACTAATTCTTAGTAACTTATGCTTTAAATCATTTATTGGAATAACCTCCTCAATCTCTGGATTGGGTAACTTTCAACCAACATCAATACCAATACTTAGTAAATTATGTTTTAAACAACCAACTGAAAGAACCTCCTCAATTGTTGAAAGAACCTTCTCCATTAAAGAGTGGGAGTTTGTTAAACGGGCATTTCAAGTCATTTCCTTCCTCCTAGGACGGTTAGTATTGAGCAGAAGTTAGGCTCTGATTCACTTGTTGAACAAGTGACTCCAAATAAAAGAGGAGGGTGAATTGTGATATTCAAAAATTGTGATTAATTTAAAAAATAATAATTTCTTAAAAAGATGATTCTATAATAAAAATAATAAAATTGGTCTAGGTTATGCATTTAAAAAAATGTTAGGTCTTTTAGTAGTATTTGCCATGTGAATATGACCTATAAACGTAGTATGCTAAAATGTAATTATTGTGGTAGAAATGGTCATATTGTCTTATCTTCAAGAATCTTATTGCTAGTAATTTTCTCATAGAGAATCTTGTTGATATTCTCCAAGAATTTGAAATAATTCTTAAATCAACAATGTTCTTCTCTAAATTCTCATTTTTCTTAGCGAGCTTAACTTTAAGTTTAAACAATTGGTTATGAGATAGAGAAGTTACCTTAGAGCCATCCTCATCAGACACTTTCTAGAAAATATGCACATCCTCTACTTTGTACGAATTTAATGATTGCTTCGGAGATTACTTATATGAATCTCCATAGGTATTGTCTGGGATGTTATCGAAGTAATTCTTGCATGAGTCTTCATCTTCTTCCCTGGATGAAACTCCAAAGATTCTGCTTGATGAAGCATTTCCTTTATTTCTTCTTTCAAAGATTCTACTGAAAAAATCTTCTTCATCATCTATATTGTTTGAAGCATACATTCTTCTCGATGAAGCTTCTTCATTATTAGACAATGATTCTTCAGTAGATCGTTCATTTGTTGATACTATTCTTTCAAACGAAACCACATGGGTTGATTTTACTACTTCTTCTTCAACAAAACCTCTTAATGAAGTTGATGACGATTATTATAAATTTATTCCTTCATCATTTAATAGTTAAATCAACTCATTGAGATTTTAAATTATTTCCACTTTCTTGGATTTTTCCTGAAAATCACAAACACTTCCATCTCTCGATTTAAGGATTGGACCAAATTTCTAGTTCCAAATCTTAACTCTTAGATATTTTTTAGAAACAAAATTTATAATATATCCTCCAAGGTTTCTAATGGTTGAACATCATTTATGAATATAACCTTCACATTCATTTGATGTTTCAACTTCCTAAGTTTGTGTATTCATCCCCTCTTTCTTGAAGCTTGGAGAAACTCCATAAATCATTCCAATAGTGTTCTACACTTCTGTTGGGAGAAAATATGGAGTATCGAAACAGTCTAAAGGGGGTGAATAGACCCTTATTAAAAAATTGACTGATTTTCCAAAAACAGAATATAAGAGGTTTTTCAAAAGCGCACGGAAGTCTTAAAGCAAAAATAGATTTTATGCTTGTTTCGGAAATCAACCACGAATAAAATTTAATCTATTCACAAATACATAGAATTGATGAAAGATTAACACCAAAAAATTACAAACTATTTGGAATTGATAACTCATAAACTTCACGAGTTGTGCTATTTTCAAATTAATAATTTCAACAGAATTCTAACACCGCTGGTCCATAGAATTTAACCAGCACTAAAACACAATCAGGTTCCCAATTCTAACAAAACCTAAACTTATGTAATAAATTGATACTAATGCAAAATAACACTAAACGACATTGGGAAACGAATACATAAATATGTAATAATCTACAAAAATTAAAATGCAAGTGTGTGTGTGTGTGTGTGTGTGTGTGTGTGTGTGTATGTGTGTGTGTGTGTGTGTGTGTGTGTGTGAGAGAGAGAGAGAGAGAGAGAGAGAGAGAGAATATCAGGATATATAGTGGTTCAACTCTATTGTCCTTGCGGGAGCCTAGTCTACTTTTCAATGGTTTACCATTGGAAGTTGCTTTCTTCATCTATATTTTGACAAATATTATAAGACTTCATACAATCACTAATCCACAACATTGCTGGAAAAAATAAATCTCCTATCTAGATATTGACTTGTATACAACTTAATATCAAACTCTTTTGTGGAATCTTTACTCGATTATTTTTCTTGAGTCTTCTAGCTTCACCAATCTGCTTCAAGTCTTCATATGTGACAATCACCCATTGATCCCACCGATTTATTGAGCGGTGAATTTTCTGAAGATTGAGAAAAACTCCACTTTATTTGTAGCCTTCAACACATTCACTACCAAGATCAATTGAAGAGAAGAACCTCATTCTTTTCACTAGAATTTGTCAGCACCAATGACAACAACTAAAATCATGCAAGCTTCCTGAAAATCTTTACCAAAACCTTCAAGAACGGTTAGTTTCAAGACACGTCTCCCTCAATAATTATAAACCTCTCATGATAAAGATCTGAAATCAAAAACTAGAGGTTGAAGATGAAATAAATTATGTTTGCAAGAGTTTTTGAGTTTTCAAATATGGGTTGTTTGATTTTCACACAAATCACTCTGAAAAATATTATCAGTTATGTGAAAATTTGTTTGGAATGGGATGAAAAAAAGGAATTTATATGTTCTTTAGATTAAGCACAAAAATGGATGGAAAAATTAGTTAGATTTGAATCAATAATATTTCATGATTTGATTCAAATGAGCAAGTATAATCAAACAAGAAAACATAAAGAATTTGAGTCATGTAGGCTTATGATTCGAGCCAGGCACAAACTTGATTTAAATCAATTTGGACATAGCCAAACAGAAAAATATGAAAAACTATGTGATCCAAGTCAAGTAGGAAGTGTGATTTGAATCAAATGAGGCAGTGGCTAACATGACATGTCTTATTCATATCAAGTGAAACTTGTGATTTGAGTCACATAGTTGTTCGATTTGAATCAAGTTAAAACTGTGATTCAAGTCAAGAATGTTGAAAAACTTATGTTTGCCCCCTGCTCGTTTTCATTCGAGTCAAGATATGTACATGATTCGAGTCATGCACACGCAATCTCAATTTTTCATGTTTTTCAAAATAATTTGAGATTTTCCTTTCAACCTAACATGAACCAATAACATATATGGTTCTTTTTCCACTAACTCAAGCAATTGACTTAAAGTATCATGATAAAACTCAAATACAACCAATTGAATTATGCACGCTAAAAATAGTATTGATTCAAAAATCAATAAAAAGATATACAATTGAAGAGGAGACTTAATAAAAAATGTAAATAAAACGAAAGCTTATAAAACAATCAAAAAAACTCTATTGGGGATAGTGATACGGTGGGAGAACTGACTTTGGTGTTTTGTGTTTGATTACAAATGTTGCGGTTAGCAAGAGTCGCCACCGACTTTTCTTTTATCCAAGAAGAAAGGTGAAAAAGCACAGGAAAGACCTTTGAGATTGTTTCTTGAGTTCATGGGGTAGATTATGAAAAGGGAAGGTATTAGCACCCTTTTCATCCATGGTTTTTCATGGGCTCTTAGTTACTTGCTAGATCACTTGCTTTTGTTTGAAAATATGCTTTGTGTGGTTTTTGAAAGTATTTTGAAAAGAGGTCATTGTTTAGGCAAACTTTGTAATGATTCTCGTTCAGAAGAATGTATACAAAGGTGTTGATCTTTTGAAAAGGTTTTCAAGTTTGTAAGATGTTTTGAAAGTGTTGGTATTTGTTTTGAAAATAGTAAGGATGTTTTTGTTTTGAAATGGAGCAAGTAACTAGGAACATTTTACCTACTCAAAAGTCTTTCATGTTCATTTCCTTTTTCCTTTGACATTGTTATCTTACCATTGATTTGGTAAGTAACCCTATCTTTGGATGTAAAAGGGACGGGCGTGGGTCATCGTATAACCATGATTAGCAATGTTGCAAGATATCTTAGCATTTTTCTTTAGGGACTAAGATCATTTTGAAAGGCAACATAGATAGCGTCATCGAGGGACTATGATCTTGTATTTTTGCTTGTTTTTGCTAAGATACCTCACATGCATAATATGGCTATTTTGGTAAGGCAACCAAGTGAATTTACCCCAGGGGTGTTAGTGTGCAAGTGGATTGATTTTCATGCTTGACTTATCTTTGATTAGGGTTTGCTATTTGTTGGTTTTAGTCTTTCCATACAAAACCCTAATTACTAGCATTTGTATATAAAGCGATAAATTGCGGAAATGTAAAATTACTATGCTATTGCAAGAAATTAATCTAAATAATTATTACAACCATATCGAATTTGAATAAATGTACAAAATAAACAAATAAAATACAAGAATGTAGATGTAAAAAGAAATATGATTTTTTTGTTTGGTTTTTTTATGAAAAGGGTTTTTTAACCTAATTAAATAAAATAATTAACTAAGAAAAATAAGAAAATTAATATTGAGTTAGTAGAATAAGTTAAATTAAAGAAAACAAGTTTTTGTAGGTTTTTGGTGAATTTAATTAAGTTAGCAAATAAAAATAATTAAATAAAAATCCTAAATTCTAAATTGATTTTAATTTACAAGAAAAATGAATAATATAATATAATAATAATTAAAAATAAATTATCGAAGTGTTTAAAAAAGTAAATTTAATTGTAAAAGAAATGTTTTTTTTATTCTTTTGTTTTTGTAAAGAAAAAATAAACTAAATAAATATAAATAATAAAATATAAATATTTTTTGGACTTTTTCTTATTAATGAAAATAGTAATAATAATAATAATAATAATAATAGTATTAATAATAATAATAAATAAAAGATAAAAAATAAAAATAAAATAAAATAAAATAAAAATAAAGTCAGGGGGGTTAAAAAATAGTCAGGAGTGTGCAAGTGTAGCAAAAATCCTAAGCCTAATGGAGGAAGGCCCAAGCGCTACAAAAAGTCAGAAAATGTGAGAAAAGTGTAAAAAAATTTGCAAAAGGTCACGCTGGGGCTTGAACCCATGACCTCATGGTGACAGGCACGCACTTTAACCAATGGGTGGTGATACATCCATTAACTTATGTAAAACAACAAATATATAATCTAAGCCTTGCCCTAAATGTACTTCATCTCCAACCTTCAGCCAGAAGCCCTGCAACTTGTTCATTTCTCAACCATTTGCAAAAATGTAAACATGAAAGTTGTGTAAAATTTTACCACGGTTCCAGAAATATAAAAAACTTAAACTAATTATAAAAAATGAGCATGAATTTTGAATGGTACCAAATTATGACCTAACTTTTCCAGGATGTTCAGATTCAAAATTCTAACTACTTAAGCAATATAAATGAAATCTAAAGACATGGTTAGCTTCAAGACAATGATACCTACATTTCTTATTCACAAATGAATCATTAATGATGTATGTATGAAGAGTTCAAAAGTCAAAAAAATCACCTTGCAAGAGGGTATCATGTTTTGAGTTTGAGCAACTTTTAGTGAGTTCCAATTATTGGATTAACTTCCTCAAGTTCCCAAGAAGCTAATGTGATGCTTAGCTTGAGCTGAAAGTGCCTGAGGAGTTCTGGAGAAGTCCAAGTGCAAAGCTTTGTTTTTGAAAATGGAGGATGGTGTTAATGGTGTTATAGTCTTGTAACAGGGTGGGGGATGAGTTCTAAATGATGTTTATAAGATTTAGGAACAAAAAGGCTTGAAAACACACGAGGGAGATGTGAGTTTCAAACTTTTGGTCAGGTTATGCAATAATGGAGGTATATGATGCAGTTCTGAGTTCTTGGTGTTTTTAGGGCTTAAGCATACGTGTCTTTTCTTGCCAAGGACTTGTTTATGTATAAGAAAAATGTTGGAGAGGTTTTGCACAAAGGATTTCAGAGTTATAGAGTTATGGCTAGGTTGCTTGATTTTGAAGAAAAGTGAATGTATGGTTCCAAGATGAAGTACAAGCATGGGCTGAGTGACTGTAAGGCTTGAGACAAACTTCTCTTGAGTTATAGGACGTGTATGATCAGAAGAAAACAATTGCAAGGCTCAAGAACAAGTTTTGTGCATAAAGCTACTTTTTCAAAATGGCATTGTGCACTTTCTTCCTAAAATGGATATAAAGCATGGCATTGCATTGAATGCTTGAGTTGATACCTCTAACAGCTGTGCAAGAAATTAATTATGGAGTGTCTAACAAGTTTGAGGCCTGCAAAGCAAATATTATGCAGCATAGGTTTGAGATTTGAATTTTGTTCATCACAAAATTTGCCTTGTAAAGCAACTTGAAACTCCAACTTCTGACCTTCGATTCTCCTTGCTCACAAATGATCTCAAGGATTTATTGGATATTTTGGAAATCTTGTAATGTCTTCTACAACCCCTATTTGAATCATTTTTGAAAATTCCCCTTAGAACTAGGTGAAAATTGGGTCAGAAGTTAGGTCAAAATCCTGACCAAAAATGTTTAAAATTTCACTAAGTGTTTAGTTTCAAGACTATGACTTCATGAATTAATAACTTGAGATACAAGCACTTTTAGAAGAAGTTGTGTAAAGAAATGTTGTAGATCTCATGGATATCTACAACTTTCATGTTGAAAGTTTCTTTTGAATCGTCTTGCATCATGGTGAAAATTTTGCTCAAAGTTGTGAAAAAACATGAAGTTTTTAACACTTAGAAAAATTTCTAAGTTTGAAAACTTTGACTTTTCAAAATGAAATCTTGACTTTTTGATTTCTTGATGAATAAGTTTTATATTTTGACATGTTTTGATGAATTGTGATCTTTGACACTTGATTTTGACCAAAAAGTCAAAGTTTGACTTTTTAGTGTACAGTTGACTTTTGATCAGTTGACTGAAAATTCACTATCAATCCAATGGATTTTGAGCAATGTTTTGAGTCATGCCATTAGGTCAAAATTGTTCAATTGAACCTTTAATATCATGCCTCAAACTAATTAACCATTTGCTAGGTCAAAAATCAGAAATTGCCCTTCCTCGGTCAAAACCCTAATTTTGACCATTTTGCCCTTTTGATGATTTAATCAAATTTCTTGAGGAATTATGGTCCAAACTTGATCAATTGATACATATGAGTCTATAATGTTGATATGGATAAAAAATTATGAAGTTTGACTGTAAATTAGCCACAGTTGACTTTTTCCCCAATACAACTGATTTTTAGGTCAACTGCTCAATTGACTGAGCAAAGATGTGATTCAAGGCTTGAAACTTGACATGAGTAATCTTGGGGGTCCATAATGATAAATGAAAGCCATATGAGGCATTGGAAGTTCAATTATCCTTGTGCAATCTCAAACCCTAATTTTAGTCATCAGTGCTTAAGGAGGTGTCTTGAGCTGATCAAACCTTGTGCAGTCTTGAACCAAAGGAGATCTTGTGAGAAAATATTTGATAAGTGAGAGGGAAATTTTTTGGGTACAACAGGGATCTCCCTTGGATGTATTATGGACATGAAAATTCAACTTCCTTGGCAGACTCACAAGTAAAAGTATAATAAAATTCCTTAGAAAAGGAGAAGGTATGAATAAACAAATCATTATTTAAAATATCCCACATTTCAAAATAGTTAGGTTTGATAAAAGTTTCACGTCGTGATTTTCATAATCAAACCTATCACGATAAAATGGTGGAGGTGTATTCATGAAAATACTCTTGTTAAAAGCATGGGTGTTTGTGGTCATCATCTTTTTCCTCCTGAGACGATTATTCTTTAAAGGGTTAAATAAGTTTTTGGTCCCTCTAAATATCTCAAATTTCATTTTTAATCCCTTTAAAGAATGGTCCTCCTAAAAAAATTGAATTTTAACTTTTGGTCCCTCCTAACAAAATCGTAGCTAAAATGGTCTTTAATTTTGTCACTAAATAAAAATTGTCGCTAAGTTGTAAAAATCGTCGCTAAATTGCAAGAGGGACCAAAAGTTAAAATTTAATTTTTTAGGAATACCATTCTTTGAAGGAAAATTTTAGAGGGACTAAAAATAAAATTTGAGATATTTAGAGGCACTAAAATTTATTTAACCCTTCTTTAAATAGGAGTTATGCTCGGATGCGACTTGTTGGACATGAGACTCCAAACACAAGAGGGGTGAATTGCGTGGGATAAAAAAACAATTTTCAAAATAAAATATTTTACAACAAGAAAGTTCAAAACCCTTTTGTAAAACAAACAAAGTGAAAGACGACATAAATAGTAAAATGGAAAAGTAAAGAGTTAAGGGATAAGAGAAATACACTATAGATTTATAGTAAAATGGAAAATTAGAGAGTTCAATATTAATAATGTGACCTAGCCCTCTCCCCAAGAATTCCTTCCTTGAAGTTCTCATTATGATGTAAACGTTTTACAGGATTTTCTGGCGAACCTCCTTTTACAAGGATTGGAGTTTTCCAATGGCTAATTACCCAACCAAGAAGGATTTTTAAGTATGGAGACCTCCAAAACCAAATGAGATATTTTTAACAAATGATAAGCACATGAAATGACTGAGAGTTTTAACTATAGAGGTCTCCCCAACCAAGACAAGGTTTTAACTAGTTTACCTCAATAACTAAAAGAGAGACTTTTACTTGGTTTAGCTCACAACCAAACCACACCTTCATACAAGGAAAACATTTCACAGGAGAAATACACTCTCGAACAATTTATAAATTTCCCCCACACCAGAAACAACGATCCTTACAAAGCACAGAGTCACTCTCAAAGAATCAAGGCAAAACTAAAGAAAGAAATGAGAGATTTGTAGAAAAAAGTGGATAGTCAGAAAGAAGGATCAAAACCCATTTTATAGATGATTTAAAATGATAGGGGGATCCTTCTATTTTTAGGACAAAACATGGTGTAAGCTTGGAAACAATTCATGGGATAATTAAGTCTCATAATCGACCGTGTTAAGTGCATAATAGATTATGGTACCCCCTAATTGGAAGGTTTTGATTTCTAGCCATTGCCAACCATTAAGGGACTTATTCAATTGATTTTAGGAATTAAAAAGTGACATAATCGACTATGCCAAATGCCTAATTAATTATACCTTTACAAAACATGCTTCTGATTTATTAGAAAATTTCTTAATCAAATTGCTAGGTTTTTAAAACAATTTTAGGTGATTTTATAACATCAAGAGAGACTATTCAAGATGTTTAAGTGTGTGTGTGTGTGTGTGTGTGTGTGTGTGTGTGTGTGTGTGTGTGTGTGTGTGTGTGATTTGCCTTAGTAAAATTGATAGTTCATCATATACATTTAGAGACACTGATCACCTGACACAAACATGTGAGCTTTTACACTTTCCTCTATATAATAACTTTAAAGTGTCAGGTTCCTTGTCACGTTATCTTTTACTTTATAACTTCACTAGAACCTTGAATATTTTTCTGATGAGGCTTGAGATAACTTTTCATAATAAGCTCCATCATCAGACAAATCATTTAATCAGAGATCTTTGCTAACTTCACTTAATGTTGTTTGAGATAAGGTGTTCTCTCCACTGATATCCATTGATAGATTGATATCCATCCAATAACTTAATTTCCTTAACTTAAAAAAACACTTGATCTACACAACTTGATCAATAAAACTAGTTATTCAATGATCACCATATATTGATCTTCAATCAATTCCATTTGATCATTGTAGCATATGATATTTAGGCTTCATCTTAATCAACATATCTTGATCAATCTATCTCAAGCTTCAAGTATTAAGCATCATCACTTGGTCAACACATCAAGTACCATTCCTTAATCAACACAAAAGTACTATCACTAGATCAACACATCATGAATCATTAATTGATCAACATTTCAAGCATCATCACTTGATCACCATATCAAGTATCATAACTTAATCCATATATTAAGCACCATCACTTGATCAGAAACATGTCAAGCACTATCACTTGATCATATCAAGCACCATCACTTAATCAAAACTTAAGCACCATCACCTGATCAATCTTTAAGCACCATCACTTGAATTAATATATCAAATGATGACATCCAAACCAGCAAGACTTGAATAACAATACTGATTAAGACTTCTCTTAGAAGTGTTGTAAACATTAAAACCAAATCAACTACTAGCTATAATCATCATACGTGCAAACACATAGATCCATGGGGAGTTCCAAAGATAAAGTGGTGGCATTTTAAGGGTGAAAAACAAGGGTGTTTCCAACATAAGATCTTGGAGGTAGGGTTCGGACAACCACACCAAAATGCAAATGACATGTGGAGCAAGATGACTCAGGAGATTAGAAAAGCAGATGACGAGACATTATGAAAATTAAGAGGTTTTTGACCTAGGGGTAAAACATCATGGTGGTGGAATGAAAGTTTTAAGAGTAAAGTTAGAGTAAAAAATGAATGTTTTAAAGAATGGTTTAGGTGTAAAAATGTAGAAACTTGGGAAAAGTATAAAAAAGTTAAGAAAGAGACCAAAAAGGAAGTGAGCGAAGAAAAAACCCAAGCTTTTAACGGATTATTCCAATATTTAGGAACCAAGGAGGGAGAAAAATCTATACATAAATTTTCTAAGAAAAAAGAAAGAAAGACAAGAGATTTGGTCAAGTGAAGTGTGTTAAATATGAAAAAGGCAAAGTCTTGGTTCAAGAAAAGGATATAAAAGAGATTTATTTCTACAATTTATTTAATAAAGGATATGATATGTCACTGGACTCTAACAAGTTCACCATTAGAAAAAAGGATCTAAACTATAATTACTACATTCAAATAATATAAAAAAAGAATTAAAAGAAGCATTGAACATGATTAGTAACACTAAGACAATTGATTCAGACAACCTACCAATTGAGAATCAATTTAGTTTTATGCTTGGAAGATCGACTATGAAAGTGATATATCTACTACGACGTGTGATAGAGCAGTATAAGATGGATCCACAAGACATGCAGTTAATTTTCATTGACTTAGAGAAATCGTATGATAGAGTGCCAAGAGAGATTTCGTGGAAATTCCTAGAGAAAAAAAGAGGTTAGAATTACCTATATTCAAGTTATCCAAGATATGTATGAATGGGTATCTACTAGTATGCAGACACATGGTGGAGTGACTGCCGATATCCCCATTACAATAAGATTGCAACAATATTAAACCCTAAGCCATAACCTTTTTTCTTTAGTTTTTATATACTCCCAGAATACACTCAAGAGCTAGCATCGAGATGTATATTTTTCGAAGAAGACATAGTCCTACTTAAAGAGTCCAATGAGGATTTAAATGAGAGGATGTACACTTAGAGATGAGTCCTAGAAACCAATGATTTTCTCCTAAGCGTAAATAAGACGATGCATATAGAATGTAAGTTCATCAAAAGGAGAAATGTTTCTAATCTATAGGTGAAAGTTTGAGACATATCTCATCCCATAAGTCACGTGGTTTAAATATCTTGGGTTGGTAATACAAAACAATAGAGAAATAAAAGGAAATATAAACCATTGAATTTAAATCGGGTGGCTAAAATAGAGGAGGGCCCAAGGAGTTTATGAGACACAAAAATATCGTCAATCTGAAGAGAAAATTTTATCGTACAATGGTAAGATTTACATGTTGTACAAGATAAAGTATTGGTTGTTTAAGAATCAACACAAGAAAGTAAGTGTAGTAGAGATAAAGATGTTGTGTTGGAAGTAAGGTAAGACTAAACAGGATAAGATTAGAAATAATCGTATTAGAGAGAGTTTAGGGTATAATCGATAGTAGAAAATAGATTTAGGTGATTTTGGTATGTAGAGAGAAGACTTGTAAATTCCATTATAATGAAAATTGATCGAATGGAGATGAATCAAACAACTAAAGATAAAGAAATGCATATACAAATTATAAGAGAAACTATTAATAAAGATCTTGAGATTATCGAATTGATTAAAAATATGATTTAAATAGAACATTATAGTGAATTTCATAGCCAACCTAGCTTAATGAGATAAAATTTGATTGTTGTTGAAAGATATCTAAAAGAATAAATGAAGTAAGAAGTATTAGATTTCACCTCTAAACTTTATCAAATTGTTCAAATTCATGCAAGACCTATGCTTACATGAAATCTTTTTCAGCCAAATATCACTCAATATAAACAAAAATATCAATCTTGTATAGTATTTGTTTGTTGTCACTCTTTCAATTTGTCCATTTGATTAGACCGTGTTTGAATTTAAAATAAATCAAAATTCAAAGAAATTTAAAATCCTATGGGATTCAAATGATTTATTTGAAATCCTTTCATTTTACAAATTTATTGTTTAGATAAAGTATTTAAATTACTTCAATTTTAAGTTGACTGTTTGAACCAAATAAAAAATTTAATTCATTTATTAAAAAGTATTCTCTTCTAATTTTTCTTCATTTTAAAGTGTTGTCGTTAAAATTATATATTTGTTTGTTGTCATTCTTTCCTTTTGATTAGACAGTGTTTGAATTTAAAAGAAAAACAAAATTAAAAAAATAAAATAAAATAAAATCCTATAGAATTCAAATAATTTATTTGAAATCCTTTCACTTTACTAATTTATTGTTTAAATAAATTATTTAAATTACTTCATTTTTAAAATCTACTGTTTGAACCAAATAAATTTTTTTTAACTTATTTATTAAAAAGTATGTTATTAATTAAAGTTGTTAAGGTTTTTAAAGAATTTTTTAACGTCAAATTTGATTTGAAGGTAATTTTGTAATATTGTCATTTATCTTTTTAATTGTAATATTTGTTTGTTGAATAAATTTAAATGTTATTTTAATTTTTTAAATAATCAAATATTAAAATAAGTGGTTCATGGAGTCGATAGCTCATCCCACTAATATTTGTTTGTTGGATAAAATACAAATTGTTAATGATTTATAAGTTGTTAATTATTAATAATTAAATATTAATATATTAATTAATCAATGGGAAAAAAACGACTATTTCATTAGTCTCAATTCACTCCATTAATTAACCACTATTCCATTACTCTCAATCCATTCATTAACCTATCTTATCTCTATTATTAATCTATTAAAAAAAACTTTCTTATTAAAAACCAATCATTCCATGTTTTATAGATTGAATATCGCACATTTTATGGATTGAATAAGATTAAATTATATTAAAATGGAGGTTGACTTTATAATTTTGTTCTGGACTGGGCCCGACAGGCCCAAAAGCATTGCAAAGGCCCAGTCCAAATGGACTTACAAGAGTCACGCTGACCAAAGAGCACGACCGTGCCCGACGCATAGTCGCAGGCTCGACAGTACACCTCCAGCTCGACATGCTGTGGTCCAGCACCACATTCTGAGGTCCAGCTCGACGTTACCTCGAGCACCCCAACTAGGGCAGACTCAGTCCACTGTTCCCCCAACGATACTCCGAAAAGACCGCGTCTCCGTCCGCCCGCACTTCACGCAGAACATCCAGGAAGGGGATCACGTGCGGGTCCCCACTACGCACGTAGAACCTGGCAGTTCCTCCATTGGGCCAAACCTGCCCGGCCCAATGAAGGAATCTTGGCCCAGCGTTGGGGGCTATAAATACCCTCTGTTTCCAGAGGGTCAGGTATTCATCATTCCAACCTTACACTTGCTATTATCTGCTCGTACTCCTACTTACTTCAGCATCGGAGTGCCTTGCAGGTACCCCCCCCCCCCCCCACTTCGTTCAAAAAGCTTTCTGCTCGGAGCCAGCCGTGACGGTCCATTTCTGATCAGGTCAGATCAGTGGCGCCGTCTGTGGGAACCAGCTTCCCCGTCTAACGAACAACTCTAAAGACCAAAGCTCAATTCAACTACCTGTCATGGCTGATCCAGCTCGCGACGAGCAGCACGTTCGTGTCACCGACACTAATAACGGCACCGCGGACAAGAATGGACACCTCGACAACCCCGGTGATCCCGGCCACAGTATCATTCCTGTGACAACCGCCCCTGGAACTTCCTCCTACAGGGACGGGGCTACTGCATCATCCTCCTCGACCCCTCCAGCACTCGAAGACGACCCGGTAGCTCTCGCTCATTACAGAGCTTCCCGGTTCCATGAAGTCCCAGTTCCCGCCGGGGCAGATGCCACGACTCAGGCATTGTTCGCGGCCATTAATCAGACAAACTATCTCATCTTCGCCCAAGGAGAAAGATTAAGGGCTCTCGAAGATGATCGACGACCCCCGAGAAGGCATCGGAGGCCACATTCTCCACCTCCTCGAATCACAGAAGTTCGACACCCTTCTCCCCCGCGGAGACACTACAGGGAGAACTCCAGGAGCCCCTCTCCCCGGCCAAAGCAGAGGCAGCCCTACTATGAGAGACAGCCCGCCATCACTGCCGGAGAACCCAGTCGCGACCCGTCAAGGCACGACAAGAGGCACGCCGGGGACGGGCGTGTGACATTCAACCACCGAGCATCACGCTCGAGGGAAACTCAGCACGACCACCGTGCCAGACAAAACTACAGGTCCCCATCTCTTTCTCCGGATAGGAGCGACGAGGACGACCCTCGCGGTCCCCTGTCGCAGGCCATCATGGATGCACCCATCCCCCCGGGCATGGAGAAGCCCCCGCATCTGAAGGAATATGACGGAGTAGCAGACTCGGTCGACCACATTGAAGGGTTTGAAGCCATGCTCCACTATCATAATGTCGGGGGGGCCATCAAGTGTCGTCTTTTCCCCACGACTCTCAGGAAGGCGGCCATGGACTGGTATAAAGGACTCGCCCCAGGCTCGATCACGTCATGGCGGAACCTGAAGAACCAGTTCATTAGTTCCTTCACAGCTTCTCGGCGCCATCCGAAGACCGAGGCGGCCCTCGAGGCCATCATCCAAAGACAGGATGAAACCTTGAGGGAGTTCATCAACCGCTTCAACCAAGAAGCAATACAGGTCCCCCGCGCGGACCATATGAAAAGATACTTGCTGGAGAGGGGTCTCCTCCCCGGCACAGAGTTCAGAAAGGCTGTGGGTATTGAGCCACCTCCAACTTTTGATGCCCTCCTCGACAAGGCCCGAGCATACATGGACTACGAGGAGAGGGAAGCTGCCAACAGGGCCCGAGACTCCAGGGCTCGTGGTCCCAACAACAACAGCAGCTCACGACAAGAGCCTCCTCCCCGACGTACCGGGGAGAAAAGGAAAGAAGATCGACCCTAGGAAGTCCGGGAACAAAGGGGCCCCTCGGGCCGTTTCACCGAGTACACTCCGCTCACAGCTTCCCGCGAGCGTATTTTGGCGGAGTGTGCCAGTACAGATTTCAGAGACGGTGGCGTCAAGCGTCCCCGACCTACTCCCGCCAAGCCAGGGGCGGAAAAAAATAAATACTGTCAATACCATAGGAGTCATGGTCATTTGACAGAGGACTGCTTCCACCTCAAGGACGCCATTGAAACCCTCATCAAAGGAGGGAGGCTCGCACAGTACAGGCGAAACGACGCTCCTCGTTGCGACGCCCATGAAACCAAGGAGCCCGAAGAAGACGCCCGACCATCAGACGAGTCGGTGCCTATCCAGACCGCCTTCTCGGTAACCAGGCCCGAGGACTTCGACATCCCCGAGCTCCTGCAGGAGCCCCTGACAACACACAGCAGGTGGGAATACTTTCCCTCCGCCATGGTCATCAACGGGGGCGGGTTCAACGACCTCACTATCAATTCAGCTAAGAGGAAGTTGGACGAGCTGGTCGACATAGCCCCTCCACAAACTGTACCGTTCGAAAGGGTGAAGGGCAGGTCAGAGCCCATCACCTTCTACCTGGAAGAACTCCCCGGCGGAGCCCCGAACGCGGTCATCCCCTTACTGATAAGGGCAAAAATGGCCAATTTTGACGTGCATCGCATCCTGGTCGACGAAGGGAGTTCCGTCGACGTGATGTACAACCAGCTGTTCCGGACCTTACAACTGGACGACTCACATCTATCTCCGTATGTGGGGTCGGATCTACAAGGCTTCAACGGCTCGACTTCCAAACCTTGGGGTTATGTCGAGCTCATGGTTACGTTCGGCAAAGGAACGGCTACGAGACAGGTTAAGGTCCGCTTCCTCGTCATTGATTGCCCGTCTCTATACAATTGCATCTTGGGGAGACCGACACTGGCGGAGCTGACGGCGGTGCCCTCGACCGTCCATCTGAAGATGAAGTTCTACACCAAAAGGGCACGGGTAGCCACCATCCAAGGAGACCTAGCCGCTTCCCGTAGGTGCTTCAATGCTGCTTCTAAGGGACGAGATACCGTCGACGTAGGAACCAGACCCGCCAAAAGGACAAAACAGGAGCCCGACAGGAAAGCATCCCCCGAGGAAGAAGTCCAGAAGGCCCCACCAAAGGTCGACTCCATAGCCCTCGACGCTCGCTTCGATCAGGACGAGCCATCCAGCAGCGAGCAAATCCCACTCCGACCTATTCCGGACGGGGATTTTGAACTCTATCCCCTCGGCACAGACCCGACCAAGGGAGTGAAGATTGGTAAAGACCTCCCCGACTTGGCCAGGAAGCAAATCAAGGCCTGTCTACACGAGAATGCTGATCTCTTCGCCTGGAGCGCTGCAGAGATGCCCGGACTCGACCCTGAGGTCGCCTGTCACCACCTCGCCATTGATCCAGCCGCCAAGGCCGTAGTACAACGTAGGCGTAGGCAGTCTCCAGAAAAAACGGAGGCTGCTGAAAAAGCTGTAAAAGACCTCCTAGAGGCAAATTTTATTTCTGAAGCCCGGTATTCCACCTGGCTGTCAAATGTTGTACTTGTGAAAAAGAATAATGGAAAATGGAGAATGTGTGTTGACTATACCGATCTCAATCGGGCTTGCCCGAAGGATGCTTTTCCTTTACCTAACATAGACATGCTGGTCGACAACTCGGCCGGCTACAAGACTTTGTCGTTCATGGACGCCTACTCGGGATATAACCAAATCCCAATGGCTCTGGGCGACAAACACTGCACGGCATTCATGACCAGCTCGGGCAACTATTACTACAACGTAATGCCCTTCGGACTGAAAAACGCCAGAGCAACTTACCAACGTATGATGAACATAGTTTTCAACAAACAGATTGGCGACATGCTCGAGGTATATATGGACGACATGATCGTCAAATCCCGAGCAGACACCGATCACGCAGCTCATCTCAAGACAGTCTTCTCCCAAGCAAGACAGTGCAAAATGAGGTTCAACCCCGAGAAGTGCACGTTCGGGGTTAAGGCAGGAAAATTCCTTGGATTCTATCTAACAGAACGAGGGATTGAAGCCAACCCCGACAAATGTCGGGCATTCTCCGACCTCCCAACACCGACATCGAAGAAGTCGATACAAATCATGAACGGCATGCTTACGTCACTATCCCGCTTCGTCGCGAAGTCCGCTCAGCACGCCCTCCCCTTCTTCAAACTCCTTCGAAAGGAAGCAACCTTCAAATGGAACGAGGAATGCGAGCACGCACTTCGCCATCTGAAGCAGAGCCTGTCTCAGCCGCCCGTGCTGTCTCGACCAGACGACGGGGAACCGTTGTACTTATACTTGGCCGTTTCGAACGAAGCCATCAGCGCAGCCCTTGTCCGCGAGACCCCCGACGGGCAGAAACCTGTCTACTTCACGAGCAAAGCCTTACAAGGGCCCGAAAGCAGATATCAGCTGATAAAAAAGGTTGCTCTGGCCCTCGTCAACGCTGCGAGGAGGCTCAGACACTACTTTCTAGCCCACACCATCATCGTGCGAACCGATCAGCCGGTGAGGCAACTCCTGGGTCAGCCAGATATGGCGGGCAGGATGCTGAAGTGGTCCTTGGAACTCTCCGAATTCGACATTCAGTACGAAAGCAGGAAAGCCCTGAAAGCACAGGCCTTGGCCGACTTTGTCGCGGAGATGACCACTCACGACCTTCCCCCGGGGAAGGAACACAAGTGGACCATCTTCGTCGACGGAGCGTCCAGCTCGTCCGGTAGCGGCGCAGGGATCCTCCTGGAAAACGAAGAAGGCGTAGTAATCGAGCACTCCTTAGTTCTCTCCTTCCCGACGTCAAATAACCAGGCAGAATACGAAGCCCTGCTCGCAGGACTGAGACAAGCCGAGGACCTGGGAGCCCGCGAGGTACAAATTTACACCGACTCCCAGCTCGTCGCCTCTCAAGTACAGGGAAGCTACCAGGCCAAAAACGACAACCTCGTCGAGTATTTGAACTTAGTCAAAAAACACATGACAAAGTTCGTACGAGCAGAAATTTCTCATGTTCCCCGCGAGCAAAACACGAGGGCGGACATATTGTCCAAACTTGCGAGCACACGAAAGAAGGGCGGGAATAAATCCGTCATCCAGGAATCTCTGGCACGTCCAAGTATCGAACCACCCTCGACTACGGTCGAGATCCATGCCATCGGGGATGCCACGTCCTGGATGACCCCGATTTATAATTTCCTGACAAAAGGAGAACTCTCGTCGAACCAGGTTGAAGCTGCCATAATCAAGCGACGAGCATGTTCCTATGTGGTTCTCGAGCAGAAAATGTACCGAAGAGGATTCTCCATTCCCCTCCTGAAATGCATCGACGAGTCCACCATCCCCGACGTACTGCGGGAGATACACGAAGGGATCAACGCCCAGCACATGGGCGGTAAATCCTTGGCACGGAAAGCCCTTCGAGCAGGATACTACTGGCCGACGATGCAACAGGATGCCAAGGAACACGTGAAAAAATGTGATAAGTGCCAGAAGCACGGGGATATACACCTCGCCCCCCCGCACGAGCTGAACACATTGTCATCCCCGTGGCTGTTCGCCTGATGGGGCATGGACATCCTCGGGCCCTTCGTGCAAGGAACCTACCAGAACAAATTTCTCATCGTCGCCATGGATTACTTCACGAAGTGGATCGAGGCCGAGGCACTCGCAAAAATCACCTCACACAATATCCTCCGTTTCTACAAAAGAAACGTCCTCGCCAGGTTCGGAATTCCGCAGGCCCTGGTGACCGACAACGGTACCCAGTTCACCGACCACGGGTTCCGGGACTTCGTCACCAAACTAGGGACAAAACAACATTTCACGTCAGTCGAGCACCCTCAGACCAACGGGCAAGCCGAAGCCGCGAACAGAGTCATCCTCCGAGGGCTCAAACGTCGGCTCGGCGAAGCCAAAAGAGGATGGGTCGAGGAGCTCCACAGCGTCTTGTGGGCATACCGCACCACACCCCACTCAACAACGGGTGAGACACCATTTCGACTGACGTATGGCACCGAGGTTGTCATCCCGGTCGAAATCATGGAACCATCCCGACGAACGGAGGACCCCCTCGACGAAGAAATGAACGACGAAGCACTAAGGGATGAACTCGACCTAGTCGAGGAAATCCGATCGGGTGCAGCCCTGCGCGAAGCCACCCTAAAACAACGAGTGGCTCTACGCCACAACGACAAGGTCATCAAGCGCGAGTTCGAAATCGGCAGCCTGGTATTACGCAGGAACCAGAAAGATTCTCGCGAAGGGAAGCTGGCCGCGAACTGGGAAGGACCTTATCGCGTCCACGGCACCACGGGTACCGGGGCGTACTACCTCGAGCAACTAGACGGAGAGCCATTACCACGACCCTGGAACGCTGCTAAGCTAAAGCAGTACTACAGTTAGAAACTACCAACACCTGGGACCCTCGACCAACGGCACCCGCGCTCGGTCAACGAGGAAAAACGTCTGACTTCGTATAAAGGCTAAGGTACAAGCCCGACATACGACCAAATCGCACAGCATCGCACGGCAAACGATGACGATCGATAGTGCCCGACGTGGACAGCTATACCGAGCACCACCGTCGTTGTACCCATGAGGCAGAACACCCAGCTCGCGATGGGCAGTTCACGCCAAGAGCGAATAGTCCCGACCGGGCTTCGCGCCCGACTGAGCAACCTCGCTCCAAATGCCCGACAAGTCGTCAAGAATGACGGGCCATCTAAAAGGGTCAAAGGGAAGTCTCTCCCCTCGAGCACAATACTTAGGTGACTCTGGCCAGCGAAAGAGGGCCGGACACGCATACAAACGGAAGGCGGGAAGACTCGCTCGCCAAATCACAGCCGCTTACGGGCACGCCTCGGGCCCATGACTTAGGCTAAAAATTCATGCAAATATATAAGATTTCAAGCAAGGGGAAAACATTCAAAATGTAAAACAACATTCAGATAAAAATGCCCGAAGGCGACAAAACAATTATAAACCGACCAAGAAGGCCGGCGATGTTCATAACGTACAACAAACGAGCACGCAGGCCCAAAGAATACAAATGTCAAAGGCACGCAGGCCCGCTATCCTAGTCAGGTTTCCCCAGAACCACCATTGTCGACGATGGGAGAGTCGGGCGGAGGAACGATCACGCCATCCACGATCTGATGTGTGTGGCCGATACCCTCAGTGACCAGACCAGGGTTTAACAAGGAGAGCTGACCGACTGCGGAGTCGAACCCATCCTCCAGGGCACCGACGCAATCTGCCTCGAGGAGCCGGATATGGGCGACCAGCTCCGATCGACTCTTCAAAGCGGCTATGTCCTCCGGCTCGTCCTCGGCAGGTTGCATGGCAGCGTTCATTTCCTCGATCTGCTGGGCCAAGCGTCCGACTTCGGCTCCCAGACAATCCCTGTCTGCCCGGAGAAGCTCCCCCTCCTCGGCCAACTTCCCCGACTTCTCCTTCTCCAGGGTCAACATCTCCCTCTCAGCATCGAGCATCGCCGTCTGCTCGCGGAACATCTCCTCGGAGCGTTCCAGAGCGGTCTTCAACTTCCGCGAGCTCGAGGTCAGGGCCGCCTTCTCCTGCTCGAGTTCTTCGACACGGGCAGGATCCCCTCCTTCCTCGGATAGCACAAAGGCCATCTCGGCCATTTTCACCAGCCCGTCCATGCTGGCGGCCAGATACATCTTCCGATCCTCTTTACTCATCCTTTTTATAGCTTTAGCCTCGTCGGCAACCACTGTCAGAGGGAATCTCTCGAAGAAGCCCTCCTCTTTGAAGAAAGGGGGGAACGCGAAAGACCTAACGGCATTGGCGTCCTCGCCAACAGTTGGACCACTTTCCACACGGGTCCTCTTTCTCTGCATCAGGACGGCACTAGGGTCGACCTCTTCAACTTCTGGGGTCCCATCTGACGCGGCCCCCGAGCTTGGCGGCGAGTCCACCCTCACCGGCTGAGGAGCACTTGGACTGTGTGGCGGGCCCATCCTCGTCGCCTGTGGGGCCTTCACGACCCTCCTGCCTCGCTTCTAGTCGCAAGACAATTTCAAAAGCCTTTCATGTCGACCGGCCATCGAACCTGCACAGAATAAAAGTTGGGTTAGTATCGAGCAAGCTCATAAATAAATGACGAGCAAAGAAATTCAAGCAATAAACGACCTAGCAGACGGGCAGCCTGCCTGTACGTCTGGCACTCCACGAGCGCCTTGGTATCAATCGGCTGGGACTCAAACGTTGGGTAACCCTCTGCGTCCAAGATATCGTCCCCTTCCCTCGTAGCCCACCGAGCAGGGTGGAAGCTATCGACAAACCGACAAAGTGTGGCGTACGCCTCCTCGTCCTCCGAGCACATGTCCCCGGCAGCAGTGTGGTAGTAACCAGTCCCATGCTCGTAGTGCCTGAATATCCAGTGCACAGGGAACTTAGCCGTACGTGCCATCACAGGACTCCCATCGTCGCCCAAAACCGCCTCCCCGTCATCATCGCTTAGAGCCTCCTCCTCCTCGTACAGGGATCCTAAAGCCGAGGTGGTAACTGGCCGTATAACGTACCACTTGTCTTTAAAACCCCTTACGGAGTCCATATACATTTTGAAGAGTCTCCTCGACTGCTTCAAGGAGACCCAGCTGTGTTTCCCTCCTCGGGACTGGCGCTGCAGATGAAAAATCCGGAAGAAGAGCGGTATGGTCGCCCCGATCCTCAGATAGCGACACGTCAGCTCAAACGCCCGAATGAAGTCGAGTGAGTTTGGATGTAGCTGGGACGGGGCCAACTCCAGGTGGGTGAAGACCCCGACCTGGAAATCAGTGAAGGGCAGCCGCAGCCCAAGATCTTTGAACGCGATCTCGTACATCGCGAAGCTATATTCTGGATACACCGACCAGATCCTTGAACGGGAAGACGGACGCATGACAACGAAGTTCTTTTGGAAGTCGGGCTGGCCCTGGCCCGCTTCGATGACAACATATGGATTTCGGTCGCCCCGGCTGTAGATCGACGCGATCCCCCGGGGCTCGACGCCCACCCAATCCAGCAAAGGGTCGGTCACAGTATCAATCAGGCTGACCGACTCATCGGCACTTTGTTCTTCACGATCGTGGCGCCCGGAGGAGCATGGCTCGTCCGCCATGGTTACCTGCAGAGCACGGGAAACCAGTCAATTGGGGCACGAAGCCATACGCTCGACAAACCACGTTGTCCCACGCTCGACCACATAGTCAGTTTACACGAGTGGTTGCCTCCCCGACATCCTGAAACTCGATGTGTTCTTCCTCAAACCAACTACGCGACCACTCTCCAACATGTCGACCCAAGGTATGAGCATGGCGAGCCACATCATGAAGCCTACGACCAAGACCATGAACATACCGGGCGCGACCATGAATCAGGCGCCCTGGATCATGAGGACCCCGGGCAGCGCTGAAGTTTATCACCTAAAACTATGAATATGTCGACCACAAACATGCGTTTGCCGGTCCTAAGCATGAATATGTCGAGCCAAGTGTGAGTTTACCGGGCAAAACCCACGCGCACAGTCCCTAAAACATCTACAGACGCCAAAAATCATGCATTTTAACAGGAAAATGAAGAAGATAAACCACTTACTTGAATCAAAAAGTAGGATTCGACTACGGAGTAGAAGAATCTGTGACAGAAGATCGCGACTGGGAAAAATCTGGAAGAGCAGCAGCAGAGAGAGCACGAAGAGTAGAAACGTGTTATGGGGCCCAAGGTTCCTATTTATAGTGATGACGTGGAATACCAAACGTCACCTCGGGCAACCCCGGAGTCTCTCTCCCCGACGCGCTGCTCCCAACGCAATGATGACCCTATCCCCATAGGGTGGCGACACAGTTCCCAAGAGATACCTCGTATGCTCGACATACACGCCCCGGTGAGGATCCTCCGGGCATCCGCCGCGGAAGATGTCTCCGAGCACGACACGAGGAGGCCCTCGGGGGTCTACACCTCTGTCCCGGGCACGAGACCTCGATGAGGAAACGACCTGAGTTCAAGCCATGGCTCCTCACAAAGGAACCACGACTTGGGGGGCTCCTGTTCTGGACTGGGCCCGACAGGCCCAAAAGCATTGCAAAGGCCCAGTCCAAATGGACTTACAAGGGCCACGTCGACCAAAGAGCACGACCGTGCCCGACGCATAGTCGCAGGCTCGACAGTACACCTCCAGCTCGACATGCTGTGGTCCAGCACCACATTCTGAGGTCCAGCTCGACGTTACCTTGAGCACCCCAGCTAGGGCAGACTCAGTCCACTGTTCCCCCAACGATACTCCGAAAAGACCGCGTCTCCGTCCGCCCGCACTTCACGCAGAACATCCAGGAAGGAGACCACGTGCGGGTCCCCACTACGCACGTAGAACCTGGCAGTTCCTCCATTGGGCCAAACTTGCCCGGCCCAATGAAGGAACCTTGGCCCAGCGCTGGGGGCTATAAATACCCTCTGTTTCCAGAGGGTCAGGTATTCATCATTCTAACCTTACACTTGCTATTATCTGCTCGTACTCCTACTTACTTCAGCATCGGAGTGCCTTGCAGGTACCCCCCCCCCCCCCCCCCACTTCGTTCAAAAAGCTTTCTGCTCGGAGCCAGCCGTGACGGTCCATTTCTGATCAGGTCAGATCAAATTTTATATTATTTTTTTATTAATTTATTATTATTTATTTATTTTAAGGATTAAATATGTGAGAGATCTTTATAAATGTGTAATTTTTTGGTTCTTCTAAAATACTTTTTTCGGATAATAATTTTCTTAAAATTTTTTATCAATATTTTTTTATTTTCTTATAATTTAACTATGATTTAGCTGTGATTTAGTTATAAATTAACGATGATTTTTTATTTAACGACTGAATTAGCAGCTAAAATAAAGTTAAATTATAATTAAATTACAGGAGGATCAAAAAAATGATGAAAGAAATAGTCTCACATTGGATAGGAATGTAGAGACTTAAGCATATATATAAGTGGGAGAACCCACTCACCTATCACCTTAAAATTTTAGGTGGATAAGTGGTGTGTCTTTCACAAAGATGGTTGTTCTTACACTATACATCAAGACTCCTAATAATCTTCCACCAAGGTGGTATCAAAATGTATTTAACTCTTATTTTAATAACTAACCTTTTTCTTTTTGTTAATTTTATTATTATTTGTTTAATTATTTATTAAAATAAACATAACCCACCTTTTTTAAAAACTACCATCTTATATACAAAAAAAATTCATTTCTTTTTATTAATTTGATGCATCACAATGTTTTTTAAAACTTAACCACCCACATTTTTTAAAACATAACTACTCTCTTGTATATACAAGTTTCTCACGTTTTTTTAAACTTAACTAAACTTTTTTATGAATTTTATTATTTTTTATTCACATATTTATTTATTATTTGTTTTATTTAATTATTTTATAAAAAATTTCAATTTATTTATTAATAGAAAAAAATAAAAAATAGTTCAAAAATGATTTTGTTTTTATTTATTAAGTAAAAAAAAACATAAATAAATATAGTCATGTTCCTAAGTAATAATTCATTGGCTCCACCAATACTTTTGTTTTTAAGGGTTAATACCTATTTTCACCCCTGACATATGGGGTGTATTTGAAAAACCCCTTGCAAAAAAAAAAGTTCCAATTGTTACCTTGACAAATTTTAAAAGTTTCAGTTTTTACCTTGAGGATGCCACATCACCTAAAAAGTTTTAATTGTTACCTTGACAAATTTTAAATGTTTCATTTTTTACCTTGACAAATTTTAAAAGTTTCAGTTTTTACCTTGAGGATGCCACAAAAATATAAGTCACATCAGCCTTTTAGGTGATGTGGCATCCTCAAGGTAAAAACTGAAACTTTTAAAATTTGTCAAGGCAACAATTGGAACTTTTTTTTTGGCAGGATTTTTTCAAATACACCCCATATGTCAGTGGTGAAAATATGTATTAACCCTTGTTTTTATAACTTCCCTTCATAACTTTCCTTCCATTAATAATAACTAATGATTTTTATCACCTATTAATCTTAATAATTAATTATACATTTTCATCAAATTATTTTAATTAATTAATAAATTTCTTTACTTATGTAACCAACACCTAGCACGATCATGCAAAATATATAGTGAAGTACTATACAGTTAATAATTTCATCGAGCTTTCACTTTCCTTTTTATCTTATTATATTATTCAAAATATTTATTTTCTACAATTTCCCACACGTTAAAGAAGCAAAACCGGATTTCGTGTGAGATAATATGTAATTACTCCAAATCATTTTTATTTTAGAGTTAAATAAGTTTTTGATTCTTGTAAATAACTCAATTCTTATTTTTAGTCTCTCAAATATTTTCTTTTAAAGATTGGTCCCTTCAAAATTTTATGTCTAGACTATTGATCCCCAACATCAAGTTCCACTAACGGCTTCCTATGTGGCAAGACAGGTGGATTAAATAATTTGTTTTATTTTCTGATATGGAATTCATTACATAACTTCTTCCTAGTGGCATATCTCATTACATAACTTCTCCCAAGTGGAATTCATTACATAAGTTCTCCTTCGACAGCATAACAAGACATTGACATTTCTGCCTCTTGTGATCCCAAATATTGAAGAAACTTCAGCTGGTTGTTGCGTTGCTGGGGTCCCAACAAAGATTAGGTAAGTCCCACTTGTTATAGTTTATTCATTCCGAGCATTTGCCTCATGGCGTGGTCCCAAATTCTAGGGTTTTTCATCTTTAATCTATCTGTTGGTAATGTCTGAGTTACCCCTCCTTTTTTCTTGAAATGTGTAGGCGATGGAGTCATTTAAAGTTGTCTTTTATACCAAATGATCATTCGTAAAGGATGAAGGGTTAAAATACGAAGGGGTGATATTTATGTTGTATGTGGGCAAGATCCTGATTTCTGGTCATTCTTTGAAGTCTGCGACTTAATTAAGGGTATAGATTCATCATTTAAAACTGAAGATATGAAAATGTGATGGAAGTCTGAACATGGCGCACTTGAAAATAATTTAAAATCCCTTGTTAATGATGAGGATGTAACAATGTTAGCTAAGTGTGTCGAGGAGAGTAAGTGTGATGTTGAGATATATACAGAGGCAAGATTATCTAGTGGTGAGAAGACTTATATGGAGAGGTTAAAAGAGAAAGAAAAAGGTCACGTTAATGTTGAGGAAAATGAAGATGATGAGGACAATGAATCATCTGAAGACTCATTGAATGGAATACACTTTGAATATAGTGAAGAAGAGAGGATGCACGATTTTGATGAAGACATGGGTGAATATGCCGATACATGTGGAGTGGGTAATGATGATGGTACATGTCAAATGGATAATGGTCAATGGATACCTAAAGGGTTGACTACAGCTGAGATGCAAAGGGAACATGTAATTGAGGATGATTACATCACAGATGAACTTGATAATGGGGTGAATGATGATAGTGATAATGGCAGGCCTCCAGTGATAAGTTTTAATGAACATGAAAACCTTAGAAAAGAATTTAAATTCAAGGTGGGAATGAAATTTTCTTCTCTGAAGCAATTTAAAAAGGCTGTATTGGAACACAATGTGTTGAATGGTAGGGAGGTCAGGTTTTCCAAAAATGATTGGACAAGGTGTAGGGTTGTTTGTAAGGACAAACAACAATGTGATTACACGGTTTTATGCAGTAGGGTTTTGAGAACTGCAACATTTAAGATCAAAACTCTATTTCAGAAGCACAAATGTGGAAGAAAGTTCTTCAACAAGAATGTTAATGTTGATTGGGTATCTAGAGTGATTGTTGACAAGTTAAAGAACAATTTCGGTATGAAATTGAATGAAGTTGTAGCATATGAAAGATTGAGGTTTACTACAGAAATTACTGGATGTAGGACTTTCAAAGCAAGGCAGCTAGCTAGGAAGGTTGTTAAAGGGGACTCGGCCAAGCAATACAGCATGCTATGGTCATATGGAGCTGAATTGAGGAGGACATCCAAAGGAAACACATTTAAGTTGAACATTTCGGGTTTGCCACCTAGGTTTGAAAGGTGCTACATGTGCTTTGATGTACAAAGAAAGTATTGAAGGTTGGATGCAGACCATTCATAGGGTTAGATGGATGTCACATAAAAAACAAATATGGTGGAATCTTGTTGATAGCTATCAGTAGGGATGCCAATGACCCGTATCTTCCACTTTCCTTAAGGGTGGTGGAGAATGAAACTAGGGACTCTTGGAGTTGGTTTGTTAAATTACTTCTGGAAGATATCGGTTCTGATAATAGGTAGTGCTTCATGTCTGGTCAGCAAAAGGTATGCTTAATGTTACTTCATCATTTAGTGTTTAATGTTACTTATTGATATGGTGGTCATGTATATGCAGGGACTGGTGAATGTATTTGAGGAAGAATATCCAGAGTTTGAGTGCAGGTTTTGCTTAATGTATTTATATGCTAACTTCAAGAAGAAGTTTGGGGGTGGAACATTATATAGAGATCTCATAATGGCTACAGCAAAGGCAACCTATTTTGAAGCTCACGAGGATAAGAAGAATCAAATTAAGGAGGTAAGTCCAGATGCTTTTGGATGGCTAAATGTTATTCCCAAGAATAAATTGTGTAAACATGCCTTCCCCTTGTGCTCTAAGTGTGATATTCTTATGAACAACCTAAGTGAATCATTTAATGCTACTATTTTGATGCAAATGGATAAACCTATAATTACCATGTTTGAGTGGATTAGGAACTATCTTATGGCTAGGTTTGCCACTCTTAGGGAGAAGGTTGAAAATTACAAAGGAGAGATCATGTCTAAACCACTTAGAAGGTTAGATAGGGAGATAGAAAAAGTGCTAAATTGGCTGCCCACATATGGAAGTAGATTAACATTTAAAGTAAGTCATGTAATGTTCATAGAAAGTCATGTTGTAGACTTGACAAAACATACTTGTTCTTATAACTTTTGGGACTTGGTTGGGATCCCATGTAGATATGATGTTGCAGCCATACATAGGAAGGTAGATAACCCCATTAAGTATGTACACAAGTGTTATCATAGGTCTACTTATGTCTCATGTTACAATGAAGTTATCAGTCTCATTAATGGCCAAAACAAATGGCTAAGGACTGCTGACCCTGAAATCTTACCACCAAGTTACAAGAGAGGTGTAGGTAGACCAAAGAAACTCAGAAGAAGAGATCTAGTTGAGGCAAGCAAACAAGGTGGCAAAAGACAAATACAAGCCACAAGTGCAAGACTTGCTTGGAATATGGACACAATGCAAAGACATGTAAGAAAAACAAACAATTGGTAGTTGTTGAAGATGAACTTCCAAGAGATGTTGCACCCACCCAAGGAAGCCAAACACAAAATGTAGCTACTGCGGGATCCAAAAAAAGGGTTAGTAACTCAAACTGAACAAAAAATTTACATTAGAAATTCATATATAATTTTCAATATCTTGTTACAATTATGTTGGATGCGGGATGGGCCAAAAGGTACAACCAAAACCAAAAAAGGAGGCACATCAAAGAAATCAAAAACTGGAAATGAGAGTCATGCTAATGCAGGAACTGATAGTCATGCTACTCCAGAAACTGGGAGTCATGCTACTGCAGGAAATGAGGTTCAAGCACCAACTGATGTGACACCTACTCAACCTGGGGTACACCTTTCACAAAATTTTGTTACCTCATCTGAGGCAATGGGAATGTATTGTGGTATAGATCCTGATGAACTAGAGGCATTGTTGAATGATGATGACATACTAGATATTCCACCATTAAGAATTGATACTAGTCCTGTAAAGAATAATATGCCTGGTCCCAAAACCTTTATTGGTAAATATCCTAAGGTATCAAAACCTGTTAAACCTGTTAAACCTGCTACTAACCCAACTATGAGTGACCCTGGAAGCTTGTAACTTGTTCTGATAGACTTATTTGGCATGTTCTGTTTTTTTACCTTGATAACATTATTTTCGTAACAGGTGAAAATTATGATATCACCAAGCAAAAATTTAAAGATTGTTGCATCTACAATTAGAAAGAGTGGCAGACTTAGGACTTTGATAACAAAGAATATAGAGGGACCTGGAAGGAATCCAAATGATCCATTTGTAATACCTGAAGAAGACTCAACTATTGGCAGTTCTAGGGGAAAGGGAAAGAAGAAATGGGATGACATCCAGAAGAGCATGACTCAGTGAAAGCTCAAGAGTGACACAAATGTACTTTGGATGTACCTTATGTCTTATGAAACAAATGAATGTTGTATTATTATGCACTTTGTAATGTTCTTTGGTATGTACTTTTTTATGTGTTTTGTAATGTGTTTTGTTATGCGCTTTGTAATGTGCTTTGTTATGCACTTTGAACCTTTAATGTAATTTGTACTCATGTCTTAGTATGTGCTTAGTTACGCACTTAACAATAAAATTACAAGCTTTTATACTAATATTGCAAATTATGTCAACTTAATTATAACAAACAATATTGATAACAATTCAGCACCTACAATTGATAACAAAATGAACATTGAAGCAAGACCTAAAGTCACAGTACATTCTCATTAGATGAATAATTCAGCAACTACAATTGATAACAAAATGAACATTTAAGCAAGACCTAAAATCACAGTACATTCTCATTAGATGAACAATTCAGCAACTACAATTGATAACAAAATACACATTTATTATAAATGACACAACAAGACACAACATCTTCAATCTTCCATGAAATTTTTCAGTTTTCAATTTGCTCTTCAAGTTCTTGTCCTTCTTCCTTGATTCTTCATACAACGACTTCATATATCCCAGAGATGTCATGGCTTCCAACTCTGATTTCCTAATGATAACATCTTCATTTCCAGATTTTACACCAAGATCTTCATCCCATATGAATAGATTACAAGTATCAGAACTCTGCCAATAAGGACATCTCCAAAATAACTTACCCTTATTTGGTCCATTCTTGCAACAATACGATACCATACGAACCTGACAACCACAAAAATTCCCAACTCGCGATTTCATATAAGAAATAGACATTAGGATGAAAGAAGATAGAAGGCGAACCACCACACCAACTGAAGCAGAAAGAAGATGGGAGGCGAACCACCACACCAACTGAAGAAGAATAAGAAGGAATTTCACGAATAAGATTATGAACAAAAAGGAAAGAAAATGAATTAGGTCAAAATGCATGTGACTCAACTTTATGAAGGTGCACACGCTGTATTCCACATCAGAAAATAAAACAAATTATTTAATCCACCTGTCTTGTCACATAGGATGCCGTTAGTGGAATTTAACGTTGAGGACCAATAGTTCAGACGGAAAATTTTGAAGAGACCAATCTTTAAAGGAAAATATTTGAGGGATTAAAAATAAAAATTGAGATATTTACAAGGACCGAAAACTTATAACCCTTTATTTTATTTATATTGTTGTTGTTTTCTTCCTATCGATGTTATCTATCTGATTGCATCATTTGTTTGTGTGTAATAGTTTGTTAACTTTTATGTTTTTGTTAGATATTTGGGTATGATAATCCTGGATAACTTCGAAGAATCGTGTTCGTACACTTTCCGAACAAAGTATTTCGACCCTATTCTTGCCTGGGTTCACGAAATCTTTGTGGGGATAATTCTCGAAGAACAATCTGTTTCTGGCAAAAGAAACTGATTACAAATGTAGAGAGAAAGTGTCGTTTTTCGTATTTGAAACCGAGGCTAAATGACTCCTTATATAGGAGATCAATAACTGAAACCGAAAAGACACACTTATTCGGAAAAACGGTTATGTCAGCGGAACCCCAGCCAGGGGATCCGCCCCTTGGACCCCAACGGGGCACTGCCCCGCACCCCGCCAGGGGCTTCGCCCCTTGGAATCCCGTTTCAATTATTCATATTCAATTATACATTGGCTCGACGAGCGTTCACTCCGCACTTCCCTAACTCGTTTCCAAGCTTAACGCATAATTGCATCGGTCTTTAGTAAATCACATTACTACTAAAATACATTGGTGATACTAAAATCACCAACAGTTTTTAGGTACAAATTTTAAGTTATTACAAAATGTATTTCTTGCCATCCTTCATACATTGAGATAGCAACAATAGAATCCGTGAGAATTATTATTCAATGTTTTAATATGTTATATTCTTTTAATTTTATAAATGTTTCTTAATTTTTTATTTTTTTTTTAGGTATAAATATTGAAGTTCTTCTAATTTTATTAATGTTTGTTAGTTCTTAATTTTTGTTTTTACGTAAAAATTGTGAAGATGAATTATTTTTTTTAGAGAAAAATTGTTGAAGAAGTTGAATTTGGAGGTATAGATTTTGAATTTTTTATTTTATTTTATTGATGTTTGTTAATTCTTGATTTTTTTTGTAGGTACAAATTTTTGTTGAAGAAATTAGATAGTAAAATGGAGGGAAATGGAGGGCCGGGAGATGAATGTTATAGTTATTTTTCTTTAGGCCTTAAGTCTCAAATTTAAGTGTAAATTGATTGAGTTAGTCAATTTTTAATAATATTTCTAACACCTACAAATAAAGTATGCCTGTGAATTATTTCTTTGAGCTTTATCAATTTTATTAATTTTATTTTATCATTTTGAAAATTTTATTTTATTTTATCTATATTGTTGCTTTATAGTTCTATATCTCTTATGTTTTATTTCTTTTTTCTTTTAAATTGACAATCTAATACATATTACATATAAATGGAATATTATTAATCTTATTAATAAAATTAATAAAAGTTGTTAACGTTGGAAATCCACCAAATATCTATGATGAATTTCTACTAATTTTGATGAACAAGATTGATATCACCACACAATGACAATGAATTATGAAAAAAGAAAAGAAAGAAGTTCTACAGAGTTTCTCTCTGCCCACAAACTTTGGAAAACTTTATTAATCACTTGCAACTGCAAATTCCGTGATTACAATGAATTAACTTAATTATAAAATTAGGGGTTACTCCCTCTATTTATAGATTTAGGTTAGCTTGCTCTCTAAGCCAAAATCCAAAACTATAAAAGCCCAAAATACTTATTTTAGTACTAAATCAAATCTATCTATTTTAGATCTAAATCAAATCTATCTAAATATAAAACTAATCAAATATGTGTGTAGCTTGCTTCAATCCACAAGCTCTTCGACTGGGAAACCTTCCTTCGACACACACATTGTTTTGACACAATCGAATTACAATTTAACACACCACCTAATTCATTGTGTCTAAACTATCTAAAAATTCATCATGGTTCTTAGTCTTCTAAATACTTCGACTTGCACTCCCTTCGTCATGATGTCTGCAATCCGATTCTCAGTTCTGTAGTGTTCTAAATTCATTTTCCCATCTGCTACCTGCTCTCGAAGATAGTGGAACCTCATTTCGATATGCTTGTTTCGACCATGTGCTATCGGGTTCTTCGCCAGATTGATAGCTGACATGTTGTCGATCTTCATGGTAATTGCTCCATGATCTTTCCCTATTATCTCTTCGACCAAGTTCACCATCCAAGTTGCTTGACATGCACAAAGACAAGCAGTTATGTATTCTGCTTCACATGATGATAATGCCACTACTGGTTCCTTTCTTGAACTTTAAACAACGGGTGCACCACCTAACATAAACACATATCATGCTGTTAATTTTTTATCTTCAACATCACTACACCAATTCGAATCAGTGTATCCCACTAACTTGCATTCTTTTCCTTTATCAGCTGCAGGAAACAAAATTCCATAGTCGAGAGTTCTTTTGAGATGCCTTAGTATCCTCTTCACCGCTGCTAGATATGATACCTTTGAATTCTGTATGAATCTACTTACCATACCCACACTATATGTTAAGTAAGGCCTTGTATGACAAAGGTATCTCAATGACCCAATAATTCTTCTGTATTGGGTTGGGTCAACATCATCTTCATCTACATCTTTTGACAGTTGCAGTCTTGGTTCTACAGGTGTCGAAGTTGAGTTGCATTCTTCCATCTCAAATCTCTTGAGAATTTCTCATGTATATCTTCTTTGATGCATCATCAAACCTCTAGTGCTCTTGTAGAATTCGATGCCAAGGAAATATGAAATCTCACCCAGATCAGACATTTTGAATTCCTTGCTGAGATCACCTTTTAAGTCTTCGATCTCACTTTTGCAGCTACCTGTTATCAACAAATCATCGACATAAAGACATATATAAGCAATTCACTATTGCTTCTTCTTACATATACTCCATGTTCAGTTGTGCACTTCACAAATTCCTTCTTCCTTAGGAAATTATCAATTTTCTTATTCCAAGCTCTTGGAGCTTGTTTCAATCCATACATGGATTTATGCAGCATATACACCTTTCCCTCTTCGCCATGTTTCACAAACCTAACTGGTTGTTTAACATAAACTTCTTTGTCTAAGGATCCATTCAGAAATGCACACTTCATGTCCATCTGACATATGTACCATCTGTTTATTTCTGCTAGACCAACAACCAACCTGATTGTTTCGATCCTAGCAACAGGTACAAAAACTTCATCGAAGTTTATTCCTTCTTTCTGTAGAAATCCTTTCGCCACAAGCCTTGCTTTGTGTCAAGTTACTCCCACTTTGGAATTCATTTTCACTTTGTATACCCACTTGACATCAATTTTCTTCTTGCCTTGAGGCAATTTGACAAGTGACCAAGTGTTGTTGTCTTCGATAGACTTCACTTCTTCGTTCATTTCTTTCACCCACTTCAAATCCTTCAATGCTTCAGCTGCATTGACAGGTTCGCCATTTGCATAGAAAGTATAATGTACCAACTCACCTTCATTATCTATCACATTATCTAATGTAATCGCACAATCTTGCAATCTTGCAGGCACGCGTCTTGTTCTTTGAGGTCTGCTTGTACTTGGTTGATCTATAACCGTTGGTTCCTCTTGTCGAACTTATCTTTCGACTTGAGTTTCTGGTTCTTCAAGTAGGATTCCCACTGAATCTTTCTTGACATTTTCAGTCCAATCCCATTCTTTAATCTCATCTATGATCACGTCCCTGCTGATCACAATCTGCTTGTTCACTGGGTCGAGCAACTTGTAACCTCCTGTCGAATGATATCCAACTAGAATCATTTGACTCGACTTGTCATCAAGTTTTCTTCTCAACTAATATAGCACATGTCTATGTGAAATAGATCCAAATACCTTCAAATGACTCAAGATAGGCTTCACACTAGACCAACATTCTTCTGGAGTATTTCCTTCTAGCTTCTTCGTAGGACATCTGTTCAAAATGAATGTTGCAGTCGACACAACTTCACCCTAAATCTTTTTAGGTAAATTCTTGCCTTTCAACATACTTCTCACCATATTCATGATGGTTCAATTCTTCCTTTCTGTAATTCCATTATGCTGTAGATTATAGGATGGCACCACCTCATGCACAATCCCTTCCTTTTCACATAACCTGTCAAAGTCTTTCGACACATACTCTCGACCACCATCAGTTATTAAAACTTTGAGTTTTTGACCACTTTGTCTTTCGACCATAGACTTAAACTTGGCAAATACCTCGATCACTTCACTTTTCTTCTTGATCAGGTAAGTCTACAACTTTTGACTAAAATCATCTATGAATGTAACAAAGTATTTGTTACCTCCCATCGAATCCACCTGGAGTGGTCCATATACATAAGAGTATATGACTTCAAGAATAACCTTCGACCTGCTTCCTGCATCCTTGCTGAAACGATTCTTATGATGCTTCGCCTGCACACATTCCTCACATACTTCGTTTGGAATGTCAATTTCTGGAAATCATGAAACCATATTTCTTCTCTTCAAATCTCTGATGTCTCTGAAGTTGAGATGACCTAGTCAATAATGCCATATCCATTCATCTCTGCTAGCTTCAGTCAAAAGGCACTTGTGCTCCATCACATTTAGTTCGATCTTGAAGGTTCTATTCTGAGACATAGGAGCCTTCAAGATTAATCTTCTATTTGCGTCGACGACTCTCATCATTTTATCTTCGATCGACACATTATAATTCTTTTTTATTAACTGCCCTATACTGAGCAAATTGCTCTTCATGCCTGGTATGTACAACACATTGGAAATTACTGACCTCTTTCCATCTTTCATCATAATCATATCATCACCAATACCTTCACCTGCTAGGGTATTGTCATTTTGGAATTTTACCATATTTTTCATTGAGGGCTTTATGTTGACAAACCAGTCTTTCCTTCCAGACATATGTGATGAGCATCCTGAATCCAAGTACCATTGTTCCTTGAATATATCTTCATCTCTTGTTGTGACCATCAGCATCATCTCTTCTTCTTCTTCTTCTTTTTCTTCTTCATGTTTTGCAAACTTTGCATCACTTTCTTGATTCTTTTGATTTTCTGGACAATCCCTTGAATAGTGACCATACTTCTAACAATTGTAACATTGAATGTGACTCTTGTCAGGTTTTCGACCACCATCTTTTTTTCTATTTGCAACACCACCTCTTTGGTTGTCTTGGTATGATCTTCTCTGATTCGACACGTTTCCTTCGTCCTGGTTTCCTCTACCAGTCGATTTGTTGTAGCCGCCTCTACCTCTGTCGAACCACTTTCCCTTGCCTTTGGTTTCTTTTGCTGAATGTGCCTTCAAAGCCACATCACTCTTCGACTTACCTGCGGCTCTTTCAGTCATTATTTGTTCATGAGATTCAAGCGTCCCTTGAAGCTCTTCCTTTGTCAATTTCGACAAGTATTTCTCCTCTTGTATAGCCACCACCACGTGGTCGAACTTAGGAGCCAAAGGTCTCAAGATCTTCTAAACAACAACTCTTGTCGTTAATATTTCTCCACATACCTTGATTTGATTCACTAGTTTTGTAACCCTAGTGAAGAAATCAGATATGCTCTCATTATCTTCCATCTGAATCAATTCATACGTTCTCTTGTGAGTTTGTAACCTCACTTCTATCACCTTTTCTGCACCACCAAAAGACTTCTCAAGAACCTCCCAAGCTTCTTTTGCAGATTTTAAATCACTCACTTTTTCAAAAAAAATTGGACTCAGACATTGATGAATTATAAAGAGTGCTTTATAACCCAGCTTCTCAGATTCTGTGTGTTTCTTCTTTTCTTCTTCTGAAGCATTTTCTCCAAGCGCTTCCAATCCATCCTTTACAAGATCCCAAAGACCTTAACACTTGAATAAAACTTTCATCTGTTTGCACCAATTCTCATAGTTGTTTACTTTCAGAATTGGTAGAGTTGCTGGATAATTTGCATTCCCATAACTCGCCATCGTGAATTCTTCTTCCTCCTCAATCGTTCTTGATTGATACTTCCCTTGAATCAATTAACCAAACTCTTGATACCAGATGTTAGAAATCCACAAAATATCTATGATAAATTTCTACCAATCTTGATGAACAAGATTGATATCACCACACAATGACAATGAATTATGAGAAAAGAAAAGAAAGAAGACAATTATTTTCTGCAGAGTTTCTCTCTGCCCACAAATTGTGGAAAACTTTATTAATCACTTGCAACTACAAATTTTGTGATTACAATGAATTGACTTAATTATAAAATTAGGGGTTACTCCTCTATTTATAGATTTAGGTTAGCTTGCTCCTTAAGGCAAAACTCAAAACTTTAAAAACCCAAAATACTTATTTTGATACTAAATCAAATCTATCTATTTTAGATCTAAATCAAATCTATCTAAATCTAAAATCAATCAAATTTATATGTAGTTTGTTTCGATCCACAACTCTTCAACTGAGCAACCTCCCTTCGACACACTGTTTCGACACAATCGAATTACAATTTAATAGTTAAGTCTCTTAGTAATTTTTTTCAAAATTAATACTTTTTATATAAAATTTGTATATATAGTATGGCGATTATAATTGGAGTAAAATAATCTTCAATTTTTTGTTCGATGATTTACTCAAAAAAAAAAGTGACAATATTTGATATCATATAAAAAATGTATTGAAGCAAAGAAAAACACTATATATTTTTTTAAATCTGTTTGAAATCAACGAGAACTAAATATTATCCTGTCAATGATGATGTAAAATAAGAAGGCTTTATATGTTGTTCATATAGGGAGTAGCTGAATTGATTGTTAAGTTAAGATTATTATGTGAGATGAATCTCCAATGATTTATTAGCAGTGTTTTGAAGTTATTGATAAGTCTTTTAAAAATATACTTAGAAATTCTAAACTTAGAAGTCTGAGATGATAAATGACATATTTAACAAAACTCATAATGTAATTTCAAAAAACAATTAAGAAAATTATACATATATCAATATCTATTAAAATTTGAATTTTAAATTTATTACATTATTATGAAAATTACAATATTATTAAAAGAGATTAATTATAAGGCATTGTTACCGGGGCCACGGAGACTCTGATATTCGGAGACGTTGATAGTCATTCCTACGAGGAGGATGCTCGGGAGGAGCATCTGTCTGTCGTGGGTGATCCCCTTCATATGCGGGGTTGAGTGAGGGGACCAGTCTTGGTCGACGAGCTAGTCGGGGTGTTCTCGAATCCTTCATGGTCATAGCTGATTGTCCTTAGTCTACTCGGGGTGTTGTTCCCGTGTGGTGAGGTTGTCTCCTCATGGAGAAAAGGTGGTAGTTGCCCGCCGTATTCGAGGATAGAACCGGTCAGTGGTGCAGGTTGACACACTTGGATTGAGCCTCACTGGGAGTTGGGTCAAGGACAGGCCCAGTCCAGAACAGGAGCCCCTCAAGTCGTTGCTCCTGATGAAGGAGTTATGACTTAGTTCAAGTTCGTTCTTTTACGAGGTTCGCTGCTCGACATGGAGCTTTTATACCATAGACGGGGAACATCGTCGGTTCAAGATTTTGTCCCGAGCAGCGGTCGGAGTGGGTTCGAGGAGGACTCACGGGGGGAAGACGATACATTTGTTAGACACGTGTCGTGGCTCTTGGGAATAACAATGATGATCTAGGGAGTATGGGCCATCATTTCCTGTACATGTAGGTGTCGAGGAGAAAGGCGGCTTGTGAGATGCCCGACGCGACATTTCACATTCCACGTCAGCTCTATAAATAGGGCTCCAAGGCTCATAATTTACTTTCATATTTTTGCGCTCTCCACTTTCTCCGCTGTCAATACCGTGTCGTTTTCCAGAATCCTTGAAACCGCCGCACAGTCTTCCACGTACTCTTCCTTAACCACTGTCGTTCTTCATCTATTCTTCAAGTAAGCGTTCTTTTTCCTTGATATCCTGTGTGTAGGTAGATTTTTTGATGATGTTTAGTAGTAGGATTTCGCATTTGGGGGGTTCTGTCTGGGGAATTCATGCATTTAGGCGTATGATTTGTGATTATGCCCGTGATATTCATCCTTTCGTCAGTACTTAAGTAAGTCTTCCCCGTGATATCCATGTGTTTGGCTAACAAATTTATGAACTTGTTCGTGAGATTTATAATCTGCTCGTCATATTTTTCCTGTGCCCAGTATATTTATGAAAAACAGGCGTTCGTCGTTAGGATCGTTGTGTGATCTTAGAGGATTGGCATGATTTTCATGGGACGGTCGAGGTCCACGTATTTCCCCTTTTTGTGTGAATGACCGTTGATTTGGTCTGGACGTTGCTTAGCCTTTTCATCTGCATCGTTGGAAAGGTGGATTTGGATTTGCTGTCGAATTCACTGGTTTCCTCTGCTTTATAGGTAAATGACCGACACTCCCGAATCGTTAGAGAATATGGAGACTAAAGGGACCAGTGTCGCCGAGGAGAACATTAATTTGGTCGACGTAATCGACGACCCTGAATTGGATTGGGTCAGTGCCGAGCCCCGGGGGATAACATCGATTTACAGTCACACCCGGAGGCAAGCCTACACAGTCGTCGAGTATGGAGCCGGCCAGGAAGGTTTTCAGAGAAACTTCAAAATCCTGAGACCAGCGCAAGATGCTCGTGTATGCTCGGAGTACACCGAGGACGCCTCCCCCATGTACGAGGTCGTGTTCAATGACCTTGGACTTCGACTTCCTTTTAACAACTTCCAGATGGGGGTGTTCAGTCATTTGAACTTGGCACCCTCCTAGCTTCATCCCAACGCGATTGCCTTTATCCGGCCATTCAAACTTACATGTCGGTTCTTGAGGATCGGGGCGACCATTCCCCTGTTCCTCGGGGTTTTTCACTTGCAACAGTAGTCCCGAGGAGGGAAACATAGTTGGGTGTCCCTTAAACAGTCGAAGAGGTTATTTAAGATGTATATGGATTATGTCCGGGACTTTAAGGACAAGTGGTATATCTTGCAACCATTTACCCAAACAACCTTGGATTCTCTGTTCGACCCGACTATCGTTGTGGACGAGGATGAGGAGTCGTGCTTGGACGCTGAGGGTAATCATGAGATTGGGAGAATCTCAAAGTTTCCCCTCCACTGGTGTTTAGGCCACTACGATCACGGTCCCAGGCATTACCACACTTCCGCCGGTGGTATGAGTGTCGAAGACGAAGAGGCATATGGCGTCCTCAATCGTTTCGTTGATGGTTTCTTCCTCGCCATATGGGTCACACGGGAAGGGCACGACATTCTGGACAAAGACGGCGAGCCGACGTTCGAGGCACGTCCAATCAATACAAAGGCGCTCGTCGAGTGTCAATCTTACGGGCAGGTCGTGGATCTCTTAGGTTTTTTGCTTACTTTTAGTATATTACTCGCCTTCTTTTGTTTATTTGATGATGCTGACCCGGGCACACTTTCTTTATTTTTGTAGGTCATATGACGGAGCACCGCGAGAGATTGCTGAAGCTGACTCGGGAGAAAAAGAGTCATAAGATATTGGTGAAACCGCACCAAGCTACGCGTATGGGTTCAGCCCCCAAGCAGACCGGGGAAGGATCTAGTGGGTCCTCAGGCTCTCGTGATTCCGTTGTGTTGTTGAGCAAGAAGCGGAATCGTCCAAAGGGTGGACACGCTGATGTAACTGACGGAGGGGAGGGTCCCTGGTCCTTCAGCTTACCACACTGCTTTGTAGAGAGATACTTCTTCGAGGGTTTCCCCTTGACTGTGCTGATAACGAGTCCGACATCATCAAGCGGCTCGATAAGGAAGGTCGAAGGAAGTACCTTGCTGCCAGCATGGTCGGGGTGGTGAAGATGGCAGAAAAGGTCATTATTTTGGTGGGCGAAGGGTGAGACTCCTCTGATCGGGTAAAGGAACTGGATCCGGAGAAGGCGACTCTGGTGACGAAAACATGCAAGCTGAAGACCAATCTTGAACGAAGCAAGGAAATGTTTCGCGAGTAGGCCGACATGCTGGCGGGGGAGAAGGAGAGAGTCGAGAAAGCCATCGAGGACAAAGACTGCCTCCATCTCGATAAGGAACGGTTGGAGAGTGATAACCAACGGCTGGAGAAGGAGGTTGCAGATCTGAAGGCTGCTATGATGCCCACGGAGGGTGAACCTAAGGGGGTAGCTGATTTGCACATGCGTGCCGACTTCATTGCTCGAATTCAACTCCTAGAGTAGGACTACGTTGATGCCTTGGCCGATGGATTTAAATCTGCAGTGAATCAACTGTCCATTCTGAACTCGGGGTTAAACACTAAAGGAACCGGAGTTCTGTCCCAAGTGATTGATGATCGGGTGGTTCCTCCACCTGACTCTCCCGAGGTTGAAGTGAGTACTCCGGGGAGCGATTAACATTTTTGTTTTTTCATCTTATTTGTATTTGGGCATGCGTGCATGTAATATTTATAATATTCAGACATCTTCGACCCAAGTGGTCGTCATTTATAATTATTTCGGTTTATTTTGATGCATATCTTTGCTATTGCAAGCTTATTATTATTTTTGTTGTGTTGTTGTTTTTGACTTGGTCGACCATTGTTGTGGTCGTTATGAATTTTCCATGAAGTTCGTGTTTTCCGTGTGGAGGTGTGTGCTCGACCCTAATATTCGTTCGACACATGTTGAAATGTGTCGAGGGCACGGAGTGGGGATCCGCGGGACGAGCGTATGATCACGATCGGGATCCTACGCTCGTAGCGTGAACTGCCCATCGCGAGCTGGGTGTTCTGCCATATTGGGGTACTTCGACTGTAGAGCTCAATCGAGGTGTCCCTGTCGGGCTAGTATACTGCTCGTCAAAATGAATAACATTCCGCCTTTTGTTAGTTTGGAGGTCGCGTCTGTATCTCGACGCGCCTACGTGGTCGAACTTTTCCCTTCGTCTGTTGAAGGGAATATTCGACGGAAAAAGTCGTCAGCAGGTGAGGGACTTAGCTATAATATTGTTTTAGCTTCGCAACATTACATGGTCGAGGCAGTGGTTCTCCATTCAATTGTTTGAGGTAATATGCTCTGGTGCCCGTAGCTCCTTGGACGCGGTAAGGCCCCTTCCATTTTGCGGCCAGCTTCCCTTCGCGGGAATCCTTCTAGTTTCTTTGCAAGACTAGGCTGCCGACTTGAAATTCACACTTTATGACTTTGTTGTCATGACGTAAGGCTACTTGTTATTTTAGCATGGCCTCGCAAAGAGCTGTCCCTGATCGGATTTCTTCGACTAGGTCGAGCTCATCTCTGAGGGCCTCGTCGTTCGTCTCCTCGTCAAGGGGAATTTCAATTCGCCTAGATGGCTCCATGATTTCTACCGGGATGACGACCTCGGTGCTGTAGGTCAATAGGAATGGCGTCTCGCCATTTATCGAATAGGGCGTTGTTCGATAAGCCCATATGACACTGTGCAGCTCTTCGCCCCATCCCCTCTTAGCTTCACCCAACCTACGTTTGAGTCCTCGTAGGATGACTCTATTTGCAGCCTCGACTTGCCCGTTTAGTTTGGGGGTGTTCGACCGAGGTGAAATGATGCTTGGTGCCGAGCCTAGCGACGAAGTCTTGGAATTTTTGATCGGTGAATTGTGTCCCATTGTCGGTGATGAGTGCTCACGGTATTTCGAACCGGGCAAGTATGTTTCGCTTGTAGAAATGGAGGATGTTGTGCAACGTGATTTTAGCCAGAGCTTCAGCTTCTACCCATTTCGTGAAGTATTCGACGGATACAATGAAGAACTTGTTTTGATAGGTTCTTTGCACGAAAGGTCCGAGGATATCCATTCCCCATCATGCGAATGGCCAAGGGGAGGATAGCATTGTGAGATCGTGTGGGGGTGCGAGGTGCATGTCTGTGTGCCTCTGGCACTTGTCGCATTTATTGACATGCTCCTTGGTGTCTTGTTGCATGGTCGGCCAATAGTACCCTGCTCGCAGTGCCTTTCGTTCTAGGGATCTTCGCCCATGTGCTGGGCGTTGATTCCCTCGTGGATTTCGCGCAGTATCTCAGGGATTGCAGACTCTTCGACACATTTAAGGAGTGGGATGAAGAATCCCCGATGGTAAAGTTTGTGTTCGAGAACCATGTACGAGCATGCCCATCGTTTGGTAATGGATGCCTCCCTTTGGTCTAAGGGAAGTTCCCCTTTTGTCATAAAGTTGAACACTGGGGTCATCCAACATGAGCTATCCGCGATGGCATTCACTTCGAGTAGAGCTGTGGACCTTTCAATGCTTGGAAGAGACACGAATTCTTGTATGACTGACTTGTTTCCGCCCTTCTTTTCTGTGCTCACTAGCTTTGAAAGTATATCGGCTCGTGTGTTATGTTCGCGTGGTACGTGTGTGATTTCTGCTCGGTCGAACTTTTTCATATGTTATTTGACCAAGTTCAAATATTCAATGAGGCTGTTGTTCTTAGCCTGGTATCCCCCTTGAACTTGAGACACGACAAGTTAGGAATCAGTGAAAATTTGTATCTCACGAGCACCCAAATCCTCGACCTGTCTTAGACCTGCGAGAAGAGCCTCGTATTCTACCTGCTTGTTTGAGGTCAGAAAGGAGAGAGTGAGAGAGTGTTCGATCATGATGCCTTCCTTGTTTTCGAGGAGGATTCCTACTCCACTCCCAATCGAGCTGGACGCTCCTTCCACAAATATGGTCTACTTATTCTCCTTCTTTGTGTAGGGGTTGTGAGCGGTCATCTCCGCAACGAAGTCGGCCAGAGCTTGGGCCTTTAGGGACTTCCTGCTTTTGTACTGGATGTCGAATTCCGAAAGCTCCAAGGACCACTTTAGCATTCAACCTGCCATGTCTGTTCAACCTAAGAGCTGTCTCACAGGATGGCCCGTTCGTACGACGATCGTGAGTGCGAGGAAATAGTGTCTGAGCCTTCTCGCTGCATTGACGAGGGCCAAATCCACCTTCTCGATCTGTTGGTATCCGACCTCGGGTCCCTGAAGCGCTTTGCTCATGAAATACACGATTTTTTAATCGTCAGGAGTCTCGCGAATGAGGGCCGCACTAACGGCTTCAACAGAGATGACCAGACACAAGAATAACGTCTCCCCTTTTAGTGGTCGTGATAGTACGGGCGGCTGTGAAAGGCTCTGCTTGAGATGGAGCAGGGCTCGCTTGCATTCCTCGGTCCACTTGAAAACTGCCTCCTTGCGCATGAGTTTGAAAAATGGAAGGACGGTATTGAGTGTACTTCGCGACGAAACGGGAGAGCGAGGCGAGTATACCGTTCAGGACTTGTATGGATTTTTTTTGAATTAGGTGTAAGGAGGTCGGAGAACGCCCGACATTTATCGGGATTGGCTTTGATTCCTCGTTCTGTTAGGTAAAAACCGGGGAACTTGCCCGCCTTAATCCCGAAGGTGCATTTCTCGGGGTTGAATCTCATTCTACACTGCCTTGCTTGGGCAAAGACTTTTCTGAGATGCGCAGCATGGTCGATGTCCACTCGAGATTTGACGATCATGTCGTCCATGTATACCTCGAGCATATCTTTGATCTCGTTGCAGAAGACTTTGTTCATCATCCGCTGGTATGTTGCCCCTGCATTTTTCAGACCGAAAGGCATTACGTTGTAGTACTAATTGCCCGAGTTGGTCATGAAGGCAGTGCAGTGTTTGTCGCTCATTGCCATTGGGATTTGGTTATAGCCCGAATAGGCGTCCATGAAAGATAAAAAATGTATAGTCATCCGAGTTGTCAACCAGCATGTCAATATTAGGCAAGGGGAATGCATCTTTAGGGTATGTCCGGTTAAGATCGGTATAGTCAACACACATACGCCATTTTCCATTATTCTTTTTCACAAGTACAACATTTGACATCCAGGTTGAATATCGGGCTCCAGAAATAAAATTTGCCTCTAGAAGGTCTTTTACATCTTTTTCAGCAGCCTCCGTTTTCTCAGGGGACTACATACGCCTATGTTATACTATTACCCTAGCGGTTGGATCAATGGTGAGTTGGTGACAGGCGACCTCAAGGTCGAGACCGGGCATCTCCGCAACACTCCACACAAACAGATATGCATTCTCCCTCAAGCAAGCCTTGATCTGCTTCAACGCTAGGTCGGGGAGTCCAGTGCCGATCTTCATCCCTTTGTTCGGGTCTTCACCGAGAGGGACGAGCTCGAAGTTCTCATCTGGAATTGGTCGAAGGAGCCCCTGCTCGCCGTTGGGTGCTTCGTCTTGGTCGAAGTAGGTGTCCAACGAGATTGACTCAGCCTTTGGAGGAGCACTCTGTACTTATGCCTTGATGGGTTGTGGCTCTGGTTGCGCTGTTGCAACTCTCTTGGCGGGCCGTGCCCCAGTGTCAATTGTGTTTTGTCCCTTGGCCTCCGCATTGAAGCATCTTCAGGCAGCTGCTAGGTCACCTTGGATGGTGGTGATGCGTGCCCTTTTTGTGTAGAACTTCATCTTCAGATGGACGGTGGAGGGTACCGCAGTCAACTCTTCCAGTGTCTGTCTCCCTAGGATGAAGTTGTAAAGAGACGGGCAATCGATGACCAAGAAGCGCACCTTGACTTTCCTGGTGGCAGTATCTTCACCGAAGGTGACCATGAGCTCCACGTACCCCTATGGCTTGTAGGTCGAGCCGTTAAAGCCATGTATGTCGAACCCCAAGTATGGTGAAAGGTGAGAGTCATCGAGCTGTAAGGTTCTAAAGAGCTGGTTATACATCACGTCGATGGTACTTCCCTCGTCGACCAAGACGCGATGAACATCAAAGTTAGCCATTGTCGCCCTGATCAGAAGAGGGATGGATGAATTAGGGGGCCCTCCGGGCAACTCCTCGGGGTAAATGGTAATTGGCTCTGATCTGCCCTTAACTTTCTCGAAAGTCACCGTTTGCGGGGGGGCTGCGTCGACCAGCTCATCCAAGTTCCTCTTCGTTGAATTTATAGTTATGTCATTAAACCCTCCACCATTTATGACCATGGCAGAGGGGAAGCTTTCCCACCTGCTGTGCATGGACGGAGGCTGTTCCATATGTCCAGGGACGTAGAAGTCCTTCGATCTCATAATGGAGAATATGGTCTGGATGGAGACCGACTCGTCAGATGGTCGGGCATCCTCCTTTATCTCCTTTGTTTCGTGGGCATCTCGATGGGGGCATCACCACTACGATATTTCCCGAGTCTTCCCCCTTTTATTAGGGTCTCAATAGCATCCTTGAGATGGACACAATCTTCAGTCAAGTGTCTATGGCTTCGACGATATTGACAGTATTTGCTCTGATCTTCCCTGGGCTTAGCAGGAGCGCGGCGAGGACGCTTGATGCCACTGTCCTTGAAATCTATGTTCGCACACTCCGCCAAAACGCGCTCGCGGGAAGTCATTAGCGGAGTGTACTCAGTAAACCGCACCGAGGGTCCTCTTTTCTCACGAGAGTCTCGGGGTTTTTCATCCCTCCTCTTCTCATTAGTTCTTCGAGGAGGGCCGAAGTCTTGTTGTCATGGATTGTTGGTTGATCCATGATTCCTGGGGTCCCGGGCTTTATTGGTTGCTTCCTTCTCCTCGTAGTCCATGTATGCTCTGACTTTCTCTAGGAGAGCATTGAATGTCCGGGGTGGTTCAATGCCAACGGCCTTTCTGAATTCCGTGCCCAAGAAGAGTCCCCTCTCGGGCAGGTTTCTTTTCATGTGATCGGTGCAGGGGACCTGGATGGCTTCTCGGTTTAACCGATCAATAAATTCCCTGAGGGTATCGTCGTGTCTCTAGACGATAGCCTCGAGGGATGCTTCAGTCTTTGGGTTTCAACGTGAAGCGGTAAACAAACTGATGAACTGGTTCTTTAAATTTCTCCAGGAGGTGATTAATCCCGGGGCGAGACTCTTGTACCAATTCATCGCAGCTTTCCTCAAAGTCGTGGGGAATAATCGACATTTGATTGGTCCCCCGATATTGTGATAATGCAGCATTACCTCGAACCCGTCTATATGGTCGACCGGGTCGGCAATACCGTCGTACTCCTTCAGATGGGGAGGCTTCTGCATGCCTGGGGGGATGGGTGTCTCCATATTGGCTTGTGACAAGGGACTGTGGGGGTCTTCTTCGTCACTCCTGTCTGGCGAGCGAGAAGGAGATCTGTTGTAGTGGTAGTTATGGTGGCCCTGTTCACGCGGAGCATTCCTCGGGCGGTACTGTCGCTTGTTATATCCTCTGTTCCTGTCTCTAAGGGGTCTTTGACCTTGACGCGAGGGTATGTGACTGCGTATCCCCGTGTCTATGGGCTGGTCCCTCTCCAATGCGGGGCATCACCCGATTGGTCGGGGAGAGGGACGTCGAGAGGAATCCCGCCCGTGTCTCTGTGGGGAAGATTGGGGATGTTCCTCTACTTGGAGAGGAGGAGGATAATGGGGCCTCCTATGTCTTCTGGGAGCTCTCCGAGCATCTTCGAGCGCCCTCAATCTATCTCCTTAAGAGAAGATCAAATAATTTGTCTGGTTTATCGCTGCGAACAGTGTTCTGGTCATGGCATCTGCTTTGGCGGGATTAAGGATCTCCTGGAACTGGTTGGGTTGATAGTTCTGAGGAGGTGGCCGATCGTATTCAAATCATCGGGGTGTAGGATCTATAGAAATAACCCAAACAACCCTCCAAGGGTAAAGCAAACAAAGCATGACAAAGCAGTTAAATAATGAACTAACTCTAAGGTAACCCCACTTTTTATTTATTCCCCAGCAGAGTCGCCAGTTCTGTGATACGGTGACAGAACTGACTGTTAATACTGGTTTTTCGTTTGTGTTTACAAATATTGCGGTAAGTAAGAGTCGCCACTGTCTTTTCTTTTATCCAACAAATGAAAGGGTGAAAAGAACAGAAAAAGACCTTTTCGAGAGTTTTCTGAATAAGGGGGTAGATTATGGAAAGGGAAGGTGTTAGCACCCTTTCCATCCGTGGTTTTCCACGGGCTCTTAGAGGTTTGCTCATTTTTAAAATATCTCTGTGCTTTGTGTTTGAAAATATTTTGAAAATGCCTTAGTACGGAAAACTTTGTAATGTTTCTCGGGATAGTGGAGAAAGTGTACAAAGTGTTTTGAAATGTCTTTTGAAAAGTAGTTTTTGTGTAAGTGCAAAATGTTTGAGCAAACTTCTAACAGTTATCTACTATTATACTCAAAAAGGGTCGTTCTTTTCCTCTTTTCCTTTAGACAGTGTTATCCTACTATTAGTGAGTAGGTAGCCATATCGTTGGATATTTGAGGGACAATCGAAAGGAACGTTACGGTCACGAAGGCAACTTGGCAAGAAATTTTAGTAATTATCCTAAAGTTCTAAGATCACTTTTAACAGAGGCAACGTCGAGAGGATCATCGAAGGACTTGTGATCTTTCAAACTAGAGGACAACCACTAAAGCTTCTCACGTTTCGATAATTGTGACCGTTTTTCGAAGGCAACCGAAGTGGGGTATCCTAGAGGTGCGCATGTGCAATTGATTTAGTTCACGTATTTATCTTGTGTTATTAGGTTTGCTAACATTTGATTATTATGTACAGAAAATAAAGTGCAGAAAGCGTAAATCTAGACTATTACATGGCTTTCGGGGAGGGGGTATTTACAATGTACAAACGATTGGGGGAAGAAAAATAAAGAAAGCGATAAAAAGTCTTATTTATAACTATTACAATCCAAATAACATTTACATCAATAATGTAAAAATGCGAAAACAAAATAACGCGCGCGAAATAAAAAAACGTCTAAGAAAACCTCATAATTTAGCTAAGTAAAATAAAAATATTTTTTTTGGTTTTTGTTTATTTTAAGAAAATAATTAAATTAACTTAAATCTAATTTTAATTTAAAAAGATAATTGCTAAATAAATTTAAAGCCTAATGCTAATATTTTTGTATTTTTATTTGACAAAATAATTTAAACACAAATTAAACTCTAAGTCCTAACTTATTTTAATTAAAAATGTTAAAGTTAATTAATTAATTAATTAATTTCAGAAACTAATTATTCTAAAAAGAAAAACTAATCCTAAGTTTTGTTGATTTTTTTTATTTGATTTTAAAAAAAATTACTGATTAAATAAAATAAACAAAATTAAAAGAATAAAAATAAAAATAAATGGAGATGGTAGAAACCACCGTCTTCTTCGGCGGCCTTCAACGCCAAACCTGTAAAAACGTGTTAAATTGAAAAAGAAAAGGCCATATCCTGCATGAAATTTCACCCTGAGTCCGAATTCGGGGTCAAAACTAACTGGAAATTAATGGAAAGAGAGTTATGATACAAATGGAAATTGCACGGTTAAAAATAGAAAACAATCATGCGTATGTCTGAGCTTGCAGGTAAAGACTCATTTCAATCCTAAACATCACCCTGATCACATCTAGCCATAAAACATTAGTAAACAATGCATGGATATAAAATTTCAGATGCAAGAAATTTTACCAAATCGGAGATTGTGGTTTGGTCTCTTCTGAGCGTGTGATGGCTTGAATGAGGGTTGGGAATAAGTCCTGAGATCTTCAGGAACAAGATAGCACGCTTGGTTTGGATGGATGATGGCTGAAAATTCAGTTTTGAATTTCACAACTTTGAGAATTTTGGCAATTTTTGTGTGGTTCTTCTCAAGCAATTTGTTTGTGTGTGTTTGGCTTAAAAATAGCTTATACTTATAGTGGAGAGGGAAGAGACAAGCTTTCATGGCAAGAATCTTCACCATAATGCCATGCTTAGATGTCAAAATCAAACAAATTTAATAGTTTCCAAAACTTGAAAATCTTGCCATTTTCATGCTTGAATGTACCTGGACACTTTGGCACAAAATTATGGGCTTCTAGGCAGGCCAAATCAATAGCCCAAAGGTCAAAGCTCATCTCCAAACATTTTGTACAATTTATTTTATATTTATTTGAAATAAATTAAAATAAATATGTAAAAAATAGATAGAAAATGCAAAGCCATGCAAAAATAAGATTAGAGGTCCTCTATAAACTTAAGAAAATATTTGAACCTTAAAAAGTTAGGTCATTGACTCAAAATTTCAAATTTGCTCAATGCACCATTCTTGAAATTTCCAAAATTTTCCCAACTTGGAAAAGCCATAACTTGCTCAATTTTTATCTCATGATGATGATCTTGAACTTTTTGGAAAGTCCAAGATGTCTACTTCAATCCCTATTTTTGATAGATTTTGCATTTGAAGATGTTATCTTAATGTAAAAGGTCTTGAAAAAAAGTGGCTTTTGTTAACTTTCTGAAAATGACTTGTAATGTCTGAGCTTATATCTTTCAAATGGTGTATTTCTTGGACTTGAGAGATGAATAGAAATTGTAAGGAATTTAATTCTATTCAAAATTATATTTGGTGGAAAAAATTATGAGAAAGTTATGCCTGGTCAAAGTTTGATTGACTTCTCCTATAGAAACCCTAATTAGCAATTTTTGACCTTTGATGAATTAGGAGCATTTCATGAGGAATCATGATCAACCATTGATCAAATAATGGATATCACTTCAAAATATTGATGATGACAAAAAATCTTGAAGTTTGACTATATATAGACCACAATTGACTTTTGACCTAATACAGTTAATTTTTAGGCATTTGAGCAGTTGATTGAGCAAACTTGTTGTGCAAGGCATGAAATTTGACATGGATAATCTTGAAGACATATTAAGACCATGGCAAACATTTGAGACCATTGGAGCTCACACATCTTGATGAAAATTGAAACTCTAGTTAGAGATTCATTGCCTTAGGAGAATTGTCTGGTCAATTCGTGGTCATCTTTGGGCAAGTTGGGGAACTTAATGGGCATGTGTTGAGTAAAAAAGGAGAGGAAATTTTGAGATACAACAATCGGTGAATTAGACATTCATGTTATTTTTTGTTGTTTGATCAGTCATGATAGTCAGAAAAGAGTATGATCTAGCTTTTGTCTTGTGTAAACGAAAGACGGGGAAACAAGTTTCCCACAAACGCCGTTACTGATCGTACCTAACCACAATGGACCGTCACAGCTAACTGGAGTAGAAGTTGAGAGTGGGATGGGGAATACCTGCAAGACACTCTGATGCCAAAGTAAATTGTGGAATGAGCAAGCAAGCGTGAGAGTAAGAAAGTGTTGAATACCTGACCCTCTCGAAAGAGAGGGTATTTATAGCCTCCAGCGCTGGGTCAAGGTCTATATTGGACTGGTCAAGCAGACCCAACGTAGAGACTGTCAGGTCCTATGTGAGTAGTGGAGACCCGCACGTGGTCTCCTACCTGGATGACGTCTTTGACAAGGTCAGAAGAATATGGATGCGATCTTTCCGGAGTCACGAAGACTCCGTGATATCGGAAGACGTTGGTAGTCAGTCCTACGAGGAGGATGTTGAGCATCTGTCAGTCGTGAATGATCTCTGCTATACGCGAGGTCGAGTGAGGGGACCAGTCTTAGTCGACGAGCTAGTCGGGATGTCTTCGAAGCCTTCATGATCGTAGGTGACCGTCCTTAGTCTACTCGGAATGTTGTCCCCGTGTGGTGAGGTTTTCTCCTCATGGGGAAAAGGTGGTAACTGCCCGCCGTATTCGAGGATAGAACCGGTCAATGGTGCAGATTGACACACTTGGATTGGACCTCACTGAAAGTTGGACCAAGGACAGACTTAGTCCAGAACAACTATCAACACAATATCTATTTTATTTTAATCACAATTGTCTTGATTTAAAAGTCAAAACCATTATTTTTAAATGTTAATTTTTCTTTCTCCATCTCATATGTTTTTTTATCATTATTTAATACAATTCAATTTATAATATTATTATTTATTTTATAATTAAATAATTTATTTCAAATTTATATACGTATTTTTAAATACATTTATACCTTATCAAACAAATTTATCCAAACACACGGATATATCTTACTGGTAAATTGCTTATCAAAGATTTATGAATAATCCGGATTGAGATGTTATCAAAGATTTATGAATAATCTGGATAGATATGCATCAATTGCTATGCATAGTTTACACAGTTCGCGAAAAAGTTGATGAGCCTTTGATTCAGGTTTTCTAATTACCGCGGTTGTGAATGGAAGGATTTTCAAAGGAATTATATTTGTACCAATAAGCTTTTGAACTTTGCTTCCAAACATAATGTCACATTTTCAGTTAGTGCTAATTTTGTAACCAACTTATATAACCAATGACTAATAATCTGTTAGGGAGTAAGGAGTAGCTGAACTAAACTATTATTTATAATGTGTATTTCTATCATCCACTCAACCTCTTGGGAACTCGAATCATGTGGATAATTCATGGGATATCCAGATAGTAACTAATGGTTTGTGTTTAGAGCCATGCTATGAATGTGTGTATCAAAAGGACTAGTCCTTGCTAATGGTCGAGAGAGCTAAGAGAATTTCACAAAATATTCAAATCAGAGTTGTCATTCCCAGATAACGGCATGGAGCGATCGACCCCAAATGCGGGATAGAGGGATAGCGTATACCAGGATCAGGATTACTGCTCAATTTGATCATTCTTTGGACAAATTACATGTTAACAACTATGACAAAATACATGTAGTTATTTCAAATTGTCCTTAGTAAAACATTAACCTTAAATAGCTCTTCAATTTAAAACCCAACACTAAATCTGCACACACACAAAAAAAACAGCTCTCGGTCACAATGATATGAACAAGCTTAATAAGAGGAGACTTATGCAATGATTTCTGATTATCATGTTCCATTCTATTAGCAGAACAATGCTTTTCCATTGTAAACATATTTTAAAATTCCAAAATTAATAAAAGAAAACTTTAAAGAGCACTTTAATAACAAGATTTGTATTGAATGTCTGTCTTTGCATTTTCCAAAATTAATAAAGAAAACTTCGAAGAATACAAAACACATTAATAAAAAAGAGAGAAAACCAAAAGCTTACCCCAGAATTTTGCATTTTCCTTAAGGATTGTCCACTTGTATCAACAAAAATCATCACACCTGATATATGCCCTGGACAAGAATCTTCCATCAGATTATCAGAATTCTTCTATTTAAATCAGCAGCTAAATACTCGATAGTTATTTATAGATACAATACAGACTAATGATTCAAGTATCAATAATTTAAGGAGTTCTTCAAAGCCACTGTCATTAAGGGAAAAAATTGTAGTTGGAGAAAATCTACAATCACACACATTTTAACTTCATAAACGTAACCAAAAAAAAAGTTATGAGTAAATTAGCACAGCTTGCTTATCTCAAATTTCTAGTTTAATGGCTATATTATGTACACGTTGAAGTGGTGGGGTTTATTAGATAAATAGACCATAGAAACAATAATGATTAAAATAATTGTTCTTCAGTAGTAACAACAGTGACACTTCAAACTCTAGTTTAGCAGCATAATCAAATAATTGCTACTTATTAGTTGATACATTCATCACAAACCCAACAACACATTCATCATGTACGAGAAAAGATACCTCGAAGAGAAAAAAGAACAAAATGTCATAAACAAATAGCATAAATGAAGAGAGACAAACATGACTTTTGTTACCATAATAACTAGTCCCTCGTCATTAACAATTATCAAACCCATGCTCCATCATCAATATAACAAGCCACACAGAACAAATGTAGAAACAAGAAAAACCAAACATGTAAAAACATCTTTAATACACATACGGGTTAAAAGATGTCTTTGTATGATTCATCGGTATATCATATAGGTGATAATAATTCTTGATCATCCCAAAACCAGCTGAGAAACTCAGTAGAATACATATGCTCAATTTTATAGACATAATAACTCAAAAGCTAAGTTTATCTTAAAGTCCAGTTCAGATAATAGCTAAAACTTGCTTCCAGAAATTAAAGGGGTGTCATTGTTCATAACATTCAGTTTCAATGAAAAAAGAAAAAAAGCCAAGGACTCGTAATTTGGTTGCTATTGCTAGTAATAGACAAAGCAAGTTTCTAAGTCCTAACCACATGACTTCACATCACAATAACTCAACAATTGCAATAAAATTTAATTGTTTTAAACACAAACTAACAATGGATGTGTTAGTAAAAGGCCTCTTATTTCTAGGACTTATGTCAGAAAGAAGCATATAAATCAAGTTAATGCTGCAACAGAAATTATGTTTTACTAGTAGGCAAATTATTTTATTATTGTTAAATGTTGAATTTGCAGTAACATCTGCAGGAAGTCAAAAACTGCTGAAAAAAGTTAATAGTTATAAATATAGGCTGAAAGGAAAAGGGAGGGGATTGGGTATTCTGTATGTTGGCTGGGTTGGGCGACAATAGGCTCTCTAATTCCTAGGGGTTGTTTGTGACAGTTAGAGTACTGTCTTGTATTGTATGTAACTCTTAAAGAGTAGCATTTCCCGGTGTTTATTCATATCAGAACCAGTTTCTAACACCGACATTTTTCATATCGAAACCAGTCTTAACAGGATAGGCGCGGGGAGCGGCCAACCTCAATACACTAAAGTAGAATAGTAGATATAGGGATAATCTCGTTTCTAACTGATTTGGAAACGAAGCTTCAAACTATATTTCCAATTTCGGAGTTGCATCAGAAACACACCAGAATATCAGATGCTAATGCAATGTTTTTCTATAATTTTTTGTTTTGTTTATTCCTCTTAAATAAATTAACAAAGCATACAAGTCAATATATGTAATTAAAGCTAAAAATTATGAAATGAACCAGATCAGAATCTTAATATGAGGCATCTTTAATGCAAAATAGTTAACTGGGAGCATTACAATGTAAGTGTCTCAAAACATTACTCCACTCGTGAAAGACAAACTGCAACAGACAAGGACAAGATACATTTGCAATTAGTGTTATAACTAGTAACATGAACATCCTCTTTACAGTGAAACAAATGCACAAAACATTGAGATAGCATACAACATGCACAGCATCTATAATATATGTATGTGACTTCCAGCATTCATATAAAAATGAATATAATTATGACTTACGTATAAAAATGAATATAATTATGACTTACGTATAAAAATGAATATAATTATGACTAACAGAGTAACAGGCTATTAACAACTGGCGGTAAAAGCTAATATCAAACTATTATTTTAATCAAAACAAACACTTACAAATAAAGTTTAACTTACATCAAATAGCAACAGCAAGGGTTAAATTTTAACTAGAAGAAAGCATTACTATCACCCACAAAATCCGATACTAAGTCTATTTTCTGAAATACAGCAGAAAAACATCGATGATCCCACAAAAAACACACTGCGCATTATAGCATATTACATTCTGGTTTAACAAAATTATTTCACAAGGTAAACCATGGTAGAGGTTAGAAACCTCAACAAATCACAGGTTTGTTCTCAAAAGCCTCTCTTGCTTCCAATAAGTCTGGACAAAATCTCTTCGCAAGAATTTCAACCTGCTCAATAAATGACTTCCCTGCACGTTTGCCAATATGTTGGACCATTTGATCCCATCGTTGTCTGCATACATCACCAGACCTATGCTCAATTAGATTGTCCCAGTCTACCTCTTCCATGCAGCAAGCATCCAAAGCATATAAAGCACCTATCAAGCGGAAGTCATCGGAATCCATCCATTCACCATTAGCAATCATCGGCGATACTAACTTGTTATACCACTTCAAACAGCAAATTGCACTGTCTCGGGTTTTCAACTTGTGACTAATTGCCTCCCAAGAAATATTATCTCGCAACATACCATGTTGGGATTTTCTATAAGGTTCTAAAGCCCTAACACGGAGATCTTGGTTTACTAAATTAAATAAAGTTTGATACTCATCTTGGGACCAAGCTCCTCTTTTTAACTCAGTATACTTTATTCTGCGCCACAAATCTTTCACCTGATCTCGACTTTTACCCAAAGCATCAGCTACTGCCCTCGAATCAGGTCCATGTTGCTCGTAGGCCTTCCGTACAAATTCACGCTCATCAGGTGTCCAATGAAACTCCACATTGTTTTCAAACAAAACATGACCGCGATTATACACACTATAGGCAGGCCTATGAGGTAGGGCTTGTGCAATTATCTTCCAACAGCCCTCTAGCCAAAGGATAATAACGGGGTCGAAGAACCATTTCTACACCTTCATCTCCCAAACCATGAGAATTTATATAGTCATGAAACAGCTGCTTTGATTTTCTCATCTTCTTCGGGTGTAAACCGTTTCCCACGCACTAAGCCATCACAGCAAAACTCCTCCACATGATCAGAAAAAGTTACCCGTTTGGGTTTAGATGCAGAGTTAGGAGATTCATTTGTAACTGCCTTTGCTTCCTTTTTCTTCTTCATCTTTTTGCCTTGATCATTAACTTCACCTTGATTGTTATTAAAATCATTGTCATTCTTACTTTTTATTTTAGGACTTGGTTTATTCTTTTTCTTTTTCGCCTTTCCTTGGTCACCATCTCCATTGCTTATAACATCATTACACTCCTCAAGTCTGCCTCCCTCAATTAGTTTCTTCTTCTTTTTCACTTTCTTTTCATGGTCATCATCTTCACATTCATTGCATTTGTCCTTGTTATAATCCTTATGTTCGCTTTCTTCACTCCGTTTCTTCTTCTTTTTCTTTATCTTCTTTGCCTGCTCTCCATCTTCACCTTCATTGCTGCTAAAGTCATTGCGCTCATTAAGTGTGTTTCCTTCAATTAGTTTCTTCTTCTTTTTCATCTTCTTTCCTTGCTCATCATCTTCACATTCATTGCTTTTGACCTCCTTATAATCACTTTGTTTGCTTTCTTCACTCAGTTTCTTTTTCTTTTTCTTCAACCTCTTGCCTTCCTCTCCATCTCCCCCTTCATTGCTTATAAAATCATTACAATCCTTAAGTGTGTCTCTTTCAATTAGCCTCTGCTTCTTTTTCATCTTCTTTCTGTCATCACCATCTTCACATTCATCCCTTTTGAACTGGTTACACTCATCGTGCTTTCTTTCTTCACTACGTTTTTTCTTCTTTCCCTGCTCGCCACCTTCACCTATATTCCTTTTGACCAAATGTTGATCATCGTTACTTATGGCCAAAGGCGGATCAACAACATCGCTTTCAAACATTGTTGAATCACCTCTAATGGTTTCACCCTCTCTGTCTTCCGATCTTTTGTTTTGCTTGCTCAGAGTACTCATCTTCAGTCTGCCCTCTTCAATGACAACAGAATAAACACCTTCATTACAGAACACAACATGGTTATACAACATTTCTTAAAAGCCTTCATATATGATATATTAAAAATTAAAGTAAATTACATACAGGCACCTACAACAACAAAAATTTAAAAAGTGCATTTAATAGAATACCCAACATGATTAGAAAAATCAGTTTCAATTACTTGTTCAAGAGAAAGAAATATGCATTGTTTCCAATAGCATTAAGCAGTAAAAGTCTCGTGGATTTTCGGAGAAGCATGGTTATTAACTGGGATACATATCCAAACACTAGTCACAAAACAGAAACCAACATTTCAAGTACACAAAAAAGAGTATCTACATAAGGAATACAAATTACTTCCATACCTAAAACAGAATTAACTCCAAATTAATGAAATTGCAGCCATGAAACAGAGTGAAATTGCGGAAATTTGTGCTATCCTAGCAATTAGGGTTTCACGAAAATAATACGATGCGATTGGTTTATTTTTCAGCTCTCACAACCAAATTGAAACGATTAAGCAAAAATAAGCATTCAACATATAATCCATTAAATCCACTTACTTGAAATTACTGGAACCCGAATTGAAACGATACGATGGTGGTGATGCAAGTGGCGGCGGCTGAGGGTGGAAGAAGCAGTGACGTTGCCGAAAGCGGTTTTTGCAATTTGGGAATAGTTTGGGTATTTAACGTAATGGTTTGGGTCAGTATTGGTTCGATAAAGTGGGCTTTTGAAGTGGTAAACCGGTTTTTCAACAGTTCTGATGTTCCGATTATTTTTCACACCCCCTAATTAGCAAGCAAATAGCATTAGCGTGTCTCTCTTCAATACAATATATTCTGTCAGATTAATTACGCATAAAAATGAAGATATTTAACTAACAGTCCCTAAATAGAAAACAACGTATCAAAATGAAGATAATTACGCACAAATTTATGTTTAAAAAATAAGTACTAAAATTTCTTCTTTTTCCTTTTGCTACAAATAATTAAATTTCTGCTATACTGTTTTAGTTGTCTCCATTCTAAAATGGAGAAAAATACTTTATATTTCAGCTATAAGGAAAGAAAATATAACTTAAATATGTGGCACTGGACTTGAACCAAGTAGAATATATTGACCTCTCTTAGCTCCAACGTTTGGTATATTGCATGGCCGATAAATTTTTATGAGTTGAAATCCTCTTT